>JAJJWW010015754.1:0-196285 GCA_023531295.1 Papaver armeniacum | reverse complement strand
AGCAAAATGGCGCACTTGCCGCCATTTTTTTAAGGCTCAATTGAAATTATTGTTAAATATTAACGTAGATGTCCTTTGATAATCATACATGTAACTGTGGAATGGTGGTTAGAATCCCAGTCCTACACAGTAGGAGGCCCGAGTTCGAATCTCACCCTAGCCTATTTTTTTTCCTAGTAAATTTTCATTTTACAACCCTTATAAAGGTTGCGAATGTTGATTAAAAAAGAAAAAGCACAAATCTACCAAAGATTGTGAATCCGGCAGATGGTTGACGTCTTGTACTAACACCTAGTAAGCTTGGGTTCGATTCTACAAGAACATTTTTCAATTTTCTTTTTTTCTTATCTTCAACGACTCTTATTAGTGTTGTTTTAAAATCATTCACTACCTTTGGGATGTCACAAATTCTAAAGGTGGTCACTTCTCTCGCAACCCTTTTCACACAACAAGTTGTGGTTCTCATTCTTTGTCACTACTCTTAGGAACTCGTTGGTCCTAAGAGTTGGACATATTTTACTTTGACAACGCTTTTGTTGGAAAAAGTTGTAAAACATACTACATTTTACAACTTTTAATTTACGAGTTGTCAATCTACAGTTGTAGATTACTAATTTTCCCGTAGTGCACCTACACAGTCATCTATACCGGTATCACCAGCGACTAATCATTAGTATGCTATTCCATCACCGGTGTTGTCGGCTGTTCTGTTTTCACCATCAAATTCTACTACGTCTGTCAACAATCCTCTGGCAGAATCTCATGAATCAGATGTGTCATCTGCTTCAAATAATTGTCATCCACCACCACAACAAGAAGTTATATCTCATCCTATGGTGACCCGAGCAAAGGCTGGTATTAGTAAACCCATTCAAAAGATGTGCTTAACTGCTACTAAGCATCCATTACCAGAATCAGACTTTATGGAACCAACATGCTTTTCGGCTGCATACAAGAATCCGAAATGGAGGGCAGCAATGGATGTGCAGATTGTCGCACTAATTCGGAATGAAACGTATTCATTGGTAAAATATGAACATGGTATGAACGTCGTGGGCTGTTAGTGGGTTTTCCGAGTGAAGCAGAATCCGGACGGTAGTATTGAACGACGCATAACATGCCTAGTATCCAAGGCCTTCAATCAGCAAGAAGGGATTGACTATGGCGAAACATTCATCCCCGTAATCAAACCATGTACAATCATACTGGTTTTGTCAATTGCATTGATGAACGGATGGCAGCTCAAACAATTGGATGTAGAGAATGCGTTCTTACATGGAAAGTTAGAAGAAGATGTTTATATGAAACAGTCGGCTGGATATGTGGATCCTAACTATCCAGACTATGTGTGCAAGTTGCAGAAGTCACTATATGGGCTAAAACAGGCTCCTCGAGCATGGTTTTCGAAGCTTAGCAGTTATTTACTTCAGATGGGTTTCAAAGATTCCATCGTTGATAGCTCCTTGTTTGTTATGCAAACTCCTACTTCGGTTACGTATGTACTGGTATACGTAGATGACATAATAATCACCCGCTCGGATTCATCTCTGTTAACAAAGCTCATATCAGACTTAGGGACTGCGTTTGCTATCAAGGACATGGGGGATTTATCATTCTTCTTGGGCGTAGAAGTTATCAGGCAAGAGAGTGGTTTAGTTCTTACACAGAGAAAATATATTACAAATCTTCTCCGTAAGACGAAGCTGGATGGTGTTAAACCATTATGCAGTCCCTTGCCTTCTAATTTGAATATCCCAAGAAGGGTTCAGAAAGGTTTTCAGATGCCACGTTATATCGCAGTGTCGTAGGTGCTCTGTAATATTTGCATCTAACGAGACCAGATATCTCAGTTGTCGTAAATAAGGTCTGCCAGTTCATGCATGACCCTTATATAGAGCATTGGGAGCTTGTCAAACGTGTAGTTCGTTATCTGAAGAACACAGTCGATTATGGTCTTCATTGCAAACCCTCTCATGATTATTCTGTTTATGCTTACTCGGATGCGGATTGGCTGGAAGTTTAGACGATCGAAGATCAACGAGTGGGTACTGTGTTTACTTTGGTGGAAACATAATCTCTTGGAGTGAACGGAAGCAGAAAACAGTTTCAAAATCTAGTACGGAGGCAGAATATAAGGGTGTCGCCATTGCAACCTCAGAACTAATTTGGATACAATACTTACTTCAAGAGCTTGGTATCAAAGTATCCACACCTATTTTGTGGTGCGACAACTTGGGAGCAACGTATCTCATAGCGAATCAAGTTTTCCATGCACGCACGAAGCACATAGAGATCGATTACCATTTTGTCCGGGAGAGAGTTGCAAATAAGCAGTTGAATGTTCGGGTTCATCAGTTCAAGAGACCAAATTGCAGATATTTTTACAAAAGGCCTGTCATCATCAAGGTTTCAATTTCTTCGATCCAAGTTGCACATACGCCAGCTGCAGTACCACTTGAGGGGAGGTGTTAACCAAACAAGGACTACTCAGTTAACAGAAGCTGAACCGAGTCAGATCGGAAGAGTAATGTAACGGCACAACATGCTAGCAACTCGCACAATAGTTAGTTGTAAACTCGTTCTTCTTGTTAGTCTTTCAGTTAGCTATAAACTTGTTCTCTTAGTAAATCTGTAACTACTTTGAGTTCAAACTCTTCATATAAAAAAGAGTCTTATCTCCACAAGTTTTCTGTGGAAGATATTCACCAAATATCAAGTTCCAACTGCTTAAAACGTGAAAGTATGGTTTTTCCCGAAACAAAAGTAGTATAACGGTTAATTATGAGATAGATCGGCTTGGTAGAAATGGAGTAGGATAGTCAATTTCTGTCACATGAATTTTTATGATCCACGAGAAGACCGTAACTATATTTTCTTTGATCGTGTACCAAAATCTGCAAGGTATCATGGGACTTTCAATTTTGCCACAATTGATCATCCTTTGGCGATGGATTTGTGCAAGTGAGAATGAGAGGAAACTTGTGAGATTTTTTGACAGCTTTATCAAGGCCTGGATTTGAATGCTCTAGATAACAGTATGGGGATATCCAGTGTAATGTTCGTAGGACTAATCTTATACCACGTCACCAACAAAACAAAATGCAAGATCAACACACAACAAAAGCCAAGATAAGTTATGATTAGTGTATATTGTTATTTCTCATACTAGGAAAATGGACCAAGATAACAGTATGGTAGGTAGCCTAAGCATATACCAGTTCACCAACAAAAATCAAAAACATATCCAGACACTAAAAGAAAATTACAAGAATCCATACGCACTACGATTGCACCACAATTCCAAATATCAATAGCCGAAGTTGCTTGGTTCACATAAATTGAAGACCTTTTAACCATTGCTACCTCTACCACTATTACTATGACATCTCAATTGTCGTATTACAGGTGACATAAAATTCTTTTTTCAGTGCTCCTATCCAGAATTTTGTCTCCTTGAATCGTCAGAAAGCATGACAAATTTGTGCCTGTGTACCAGTCCATCAAGCAGTATCAGTTTCAGACAATGGTGCTGCAATGCCAAACAAAATCAACTTCGAGAAACTCTTACTATACTAATATCCAACAACAAAAAATACCTAAAATAAAAACGAAAGAATAAATAATGACACTCCAAGGATAAGTGGCCAGAAATAATAAACAGAAAGGAAGAAACAATGACCATATTAAACATGAAAACTATTCGGGCACTTGGTTCAAACAGCTGGAAAAATCAACTAGTGTGCCTAATGTCAGTAGATCACGAGACCAAAAATGACGTACCTAAAGGCATAATTATGGGGGTCTAATGCTGACACCTTCCCAAATCAAAATTGGATGCTGATAGCAAAACATGGCCAATAAGAGAGGAATACAAGATCCTTTATCAGATAGAAAGGAATCAAGAACCTTGAAAGGAACTATCTAGGTACAAAAAATACAGGGTCTTTTTTTCACCCTCTATCTAAATAGCATCACTCCCTTTGCATACATCGGCAAGGTTCTGCCTACAGTCAGGTTCTCAAGAAACAGCCTTTTAATTCGCATTTAGTACAAGAGGATTTCATATCTGCACTCCATTAATTACCAGGCACAAATTAAAACTGTACTGGTTGCCAGACTCGGTCGGTACTACGCTTGAGGTTTTATTCTGAATGTAACTTTTTTACCCAACTCCGTGGGTGCTCTCAACATTTATATGATTCATATTTTAAGTCACACAGAATATTTGAGCTTCATATTGGACCCGTTAACTAGTTTTCCACATGAGGACTTGACAAGCTAAAATGAGCAATGGACAAGCTAATTAGGCTTGTTGTATATCCACTCTCATCGCGACAGTCAATGCAAATCAAAAATGATAGTTTCTCTTTCGCGTACCATGACAAGGTTCTGCCCGAAAGTATTCGTTATTCTTATAAGATTTACTGACTAACTAACACAGAACTAAGGCACTATATTTCTCTTATTAAACCAGTTCAGAACCTTAAAATTACTAAACCTTAATTAATGTGACAGCCATACAAGATTAAGCTGAGAAGTAAGAAGCAAATAGATGTCTGGGAAGGCAAAGAGCATCAGAAAAGCTATCCATTTTCCATGTTTGTTCCTACATATACTTTCTCAGACTTTGTTTTCATAAATGTAACAAGTTTACTAATATAAGCATCAAATTTCCGTCAGACAGCAAATTTGCTAACACAGAAGCAAAGATAATAGGCTACAAGAGTAAAACTGCGTCATGTTATCTAATCAGAAACTGCGTCAGGCTACAAGAGTAAAACTGCGTCATGATTTTAAAGTCAGATATCAGTATATACTTACTTAGAGATATCTGACTTTGTATTGATGAATTTCAAAATGCTTCGTACAAATTTTCTTACTTTGTTCTGCGCCTTCTTCAGTTTATCACTGTTTTTTGTCTCCTCTCCTGAACTTGCTCTTTCACCTGATTCCATTGTTTTTACATATTTTTCTCCTAATACTTTCAGGGAACTAAGGTATTCTTGTGAGGGATTGCTAGAACTAGAAAACTATAATAACAGCAAGTCAGCCAGCCTGTCCCAGTCAATGTATGCCAGCCTGTCTGTCAATGTATAGCTGGCATCCACCTCATATCTTGATGTACATGTGTCATCCTATCACTGGTTAAGTTGTGATCTTCTGACCAATCACTACACTTCATAAATAGTGTGTGTGTCTCATTTATTTCAAGTGTGTGAGAACCTTATCTTTTCTTTTTTCTCCATAATAGCTTAGTTTTCTCCATTAATGGAAACTATGATTTCTTGATTCTACTATGATTATTTTCGACTCGAGAAAGATAATCTTTCTTACTAGTTTTTCGATCTTCATTTTCCGCCTCTTAAACTATTTTCATTTTGTGTATGATTCAAGATTTTCCCTCTTCCTCATCTACTACAATGGAGAATCCAACATCTAATTCAATTACTAGGGTTTGTCTTCATCAACTTCATAGTTTTGTTTCTCTTAAACTGACTGAATCAAACTTTCTCATCTGGAAGAATCTTGTTCTTCCCTAAGCTAGTTATTAGAAAAATACAAACTAATGAAATTCTTGGATGGATCTCATTTTAGGGTTTAGTTTTTATACTCCACCTCGGTTTACCAACAATCGCAACGCACAAAATGAAATTGAAAATCCTCTCTATCTTGATTAGATTGATGAAGATGCTACAATCTTGATGTGGCTACATTCTACAATTTCGGACTCAGTTATTGCTTACTTTGCTGGATCTACAACATCTCATCAACTATGGCTCTGTATTGAAGAACGCTTTGCAAGATCATCTTCAACACATACTATTCAATTGCGAACAAAGCTCATTGGATCTCAAACAAGGTGATAAATCCATTCCCTCTTTGATTACCGAGATTAAATCAATTTCCGATCAACTTGCCACCGGGTGAAATTATTTCGGTTCGACAAAGAACTGGTTGTTGTTACTCTTTCTCTGCTTTTTAATTCCGATTACATACCATTTGCAACATCTATGAGACATCGTTATCCACCAATTACTAGCTTGGAGCTTCATAACAATCTCCTTAGTGAAGAGTCTCATCATTAGTGATAGAAACAAATCTGTTTTCTTGAATCTTCGAATAGAGCCTTCTTTACTGATTCTTCAAATCATGCTTTTGCTGCTAATCATATGTCTAATTTTCGATCTTCTGGTCGTGGTTCTGGTGGTCGTTTTAATATGTTTGGTGGACGATCTAGTACTCCTTCCTTTGGCCGTGGTGGTAGATCATATAATTTTTCACCAGGAAATGCTACTACATCTCCACCACTGGCTAGAGGTTCTCCAACTAATTTTCCTCCTCCATCTTCAGTTAGACCTCCATCACAATTTCAGTCACCAACCACTTTACCTCCTCTCCTTTGTCAAATATGTGGTAAATTTGGACATACTGCCTTGGAATGTAGCAACAGGCTAAATTTTGCCTATCAAAGTTATCATACACCACATCACTTCAGTGCCATGTTAGCTTCTGCAAATATTTTGGGCAACAATCCTTGGTATGCAGATACTGGAGCCAAAATCATATTACTTCAGATGAATCTGAACTTCAAGCTGTTGCTACTTATGAAGGTTTAGAGGAAATTCAAGCTGCTAATGGGGAAGGTATGGGTATAACTCACACTGGTTTTTCTTTGAAGTCTGTCCCTAATCATACTTTTAATCTCAATAATATACTTCTTGTCCCTAAAGCTACTCAAAATCTTCTATCAGTTCATAAGTTCACTTCAGATAATCATTGCTCCATAACCTTTGATTCTTATGGTTTTGCTGTGAAGGACTTATCCACTGGGAAGATTCTTTTACAAGGCCCTCATCATAATGGACTCTATCCTTTCCAGTTCACTCATCATTCAACCCTCAATAAAGCTCTCTCTGGTGTTTCAAATGTTTCTCCAGATGTTTGGCACAAGAGACTTGCTCATCCTTCCTATCAAACAATGAAATCTGTTTGTAGTTCTTTACATTTACCCAATGTACTCAAACAACCATTGTTCTGTAGTGATTGTCAACTAGGGAGAAGTCATAAATTGCCTTTTGCATTGTCTACTCACTGTAGCTCACAACCTCTGGAGTTGTTGCATCTTGATTTATGGGGTCCATGTCCTAAAATCCATTGTCTTTGGGTACAAGTATTATGTTAATATCATTGATGACTTCTCCAAATTCTGTTGGATATATCCTTTATTTGATAAGTCTGACTTTAAGAAAATCTTCTATCAGTTTAAAGCTCAAGTTGAAAATCATTTACATCATCATATTCTTACTATTAGAACTGATGGTGGTGGTGAATTTATCAATAAGGAACTTTCCTCATTCTTAGCTGACTATGGAATTCATCATGAGATTTCTTGTCCTCATACACCTGAACAAAATGGTGTGGCAGAATCTAAGCACAGGAATTTAGTTGATATAGGCATAACATATCTAATACAGTCAGGTCTTTCAACAAGTTTTTGGGTAGAAGCCTTCTCCACTGCCAACTACACTATTAATAGGCTTCCAACAAAATCTCTTGGTCTTAAATCCCCATATGAAGTATTGTTTAAAAGAGCTCCAGATTATAATTTTTTAAGAGTCTTTGGGTGTCAATGTTTTCCTTGGGTTAGACCATTTACTTCACATAAATTGCAACCAAGAAGCATCTCTTGTGTTTTCATTGGATATAGTCATGCTCAGAAAGGTTACAGATGCTTAGATGTTACTACTGGCAGAGTGTATGTCTCTAGGCATGTCATTTTTCAGGAAGCAGTTTTTCCACTCAAATCTACTCAGTTGCCTACTTATCCTGCAGAAGTTATTTCTGAAGCAGTTATTGCTCAACCATCAGTTATATCTGAAGAGGTTGTTTCTGTTAGCATTCCTACTTGTGCTGCTCCATCCTCAGATATACTTCTCTCAGATGCTTCCTCAGTTATTTCAGATGCTCAAGTCAGTATTCAGCCACCTGCTCCTTCTTTGGATTCTCATAATCATCCTATGACTACAAGGGCCAAAGCAGGTATCTTTAAGCCTAAAGTTTATTCTACCATTCACTCTTTGCCTGCTGCAATTAAAGCACAAAAGCTACATGTACCTACTTGTGTCAGTCAAGCATTAAAGTCACCTCCATGGAAAGATTCTCTTTTTGAAGAGTATACAGCTTTACAAGATGCTGGAACATGGACCAAGGTACCTCCTCATCCCTCTCAGAACATAGTTGGCTGCAAATGGGTGTTCAGGTTGAAGCAGAATCCAGATGGTACTACATCCAAGTATAAATCTAGACTTGTTGCTAAGGGGTTTCATCAGCAAAAAGGTATTGACTACACGAAACCTTCACCCGGTGGCTAAATCCACTACTATCGTGGTTATTCTTGCACTTGTCACAACTTTGATTGGCCAATCACTCAATTAGATGTTAGCAATGCCTTTCTTCATGGACATTTGGATGAGGAAGTTTATATGCAGCAACCTCCTGGTTTTATTGATGCTGATCATCCAAACTATGTTTGCAAGCTTCACAAGTCAATTTATGGGCTTAAACAGGCTCCCGTGAGCCTGGTATGAGAAATTGTTGAATATCTTACTCTCTCTGGATTTCAAACTATCTTCACCCGACTCTTCTCTATTTGTGCAAAAGGTTGGTTCCGTAATTACGCTTGTTCTCATTTATGTAGATGATATTCTTTTAACTGGGAATTCTTCTACTTATTGCAAAGATCTTATCTCTCAGCTGCAACAACATTTCCCACTTAAGGATTTGGGGGAGTTACATTATTTTCTTGGTCTAGAAGCAAAAAGAAATGCAAATGGAATTTTTCTTTCACAAACCAAATATGCTCTTGATCTTCTAGACAGGTTTGACATGGGAGGTGCTAAGTCTTGCTCTTCACTAGTACCTGTCAACTGCAAGCTTGTGGCAAACTCAGGTACCCCTCTGACTGATCCAACCTCTTACAGATCCCTTGTTGGTGCTCTACAATATTTAACCTGGACAAGGCCAGAAATCAGTTATGCAGTGAACCAAGTATGTCAGTTCATGCATAGTCCAACTTCTGATCATCTCATTGCTGCTAAGAGGATCTTACGATACATCAAGGGAACCATTGATTTTGGCATTTTATTCAAAGAAGGGACTTACTCACATGTGCATGGATTCAAGGATGCAGATTGGGCGGGGATCCAGATACTAGGAAAAGTACAGGGGGTTATTGCATCTTTTTTGGCTCTAATCCTATATCTTGGTCAAGCAAAAGACAATCAACTGTTGCCAGAAGCTCTACAGAAGCTGAATTTCGAAGTCTTGCCAATTCTGCAGCTGAGGTTATCTGGATATGCAAACTTCTGAGAGACTTGCACATTTTCTTGCCTACTGCTCCTTCACTTCTTTGTGACAATCTAAGTGCCATCTCTTATTCTTCCAACCCTGTGTTTCATTCAAGAATGAAACATCTTGCCATTGATTACAATTTTGTCAGGGAGCTCATTCAGGCCAAGGAGCTAAAGATCTCTTATATTTCAACAATTGATCAGGCTGCAGATATTTTCACCAAAGGCTTTGCTGGTCCCAGATTTGAACTATTGAGAGGCAAATTGTGTGTGCTGCCTAAGTCTGCCCTACTCAATTTGAGGGGGCTAATAACAACAAGTCACCACTGTCCCAGTCAATGTATGCCACTGTCTGTCAATGTATAGCTGGCATCCACCTCATATCTTGATGTACATGTGTCATCCTATCACTTTGGTTAAGTTGTGATCTTCTCACCAATCACTACACTTCATAAATAGTGTGTGTGTCTGTTTATTTCAAGTGTGTGAGAACCTTATCTTTTCTTTCTTCTGTAATAGCTTAGTTTTCTCCATTAATGGAAACTATGATTTCTTGATTCTACTAAACTAGACTTGCCAAAACTCACATCCGATGAAGATTTTGGATCGTAAATACAAATTCTGCAGTTTTTATAGTACAGAAGCCTACCACTCTTCGTAAACCCAAATGGCTGCGATATGGAACTGCGTAAACATAACTCTTTACTCTTAAACATGGCTCTATCAGGGAACATGTCTCTATAGACGGATCCAACTGGTTGTTCCACCTTAAGAGAGTCCTTAAAGAAGATGAAGTCAGCCAACTTGCATCCATGTTAGTAACCATTGGAGACTCTCCACCAGTTTCTATCGTATCAACTCCGACTCAAGAATTTGGAAACCTTCAAGTTCGTGTAGTTTCTCCGTCAAATCTACATATAACTCTCTAATGGAGCCCATCCAAACACCATCGCACCTTAATTTCCCACACAAGAAAATTTGGAATCCTCATGTCCCACCAAAAATCTGCTTCTTCTTTGACGGCAACCCTCGACAAAATAACTACTCAAGACTCTCTCCAACGAAGAAATTATAAGCTTGCCCGGTGGTGTCCGTTTTGCTTGTCTCGCCCGTGAATCCACCGAGCATTTGCTTTTGAGCTGCCAATTTACTCGCAAGGTGTGGTCTCTCATCTTCCCACCCCATTTACCATGGTCTCCTCTCCCTCAAAATTGGTCGCATCACGCATTCTTCAATTAGCTCAAAATTGGTCAGCCACAGGCATCACAGGGCCTGCTAAACTAATATGGGATATGGTACCTGCTGTTGTTCTTTGGGCCACATGGAATGAGCGCAATAGAAGAATCTTTGAGGAAAAATCGCAGTCTCATTTTCAAGTCAGCGTCCACGTCAAAGCATCTCTTCTCGCCTGGAGTGCAGCATTCAAAAGAAATTTTAACTTTAGGCTGGACTGGTGCATCTTCTCATGGGATAGCTTGTTCCATTAACTTGGATACATCAAGTTCCCTTGTTGTTTTACTTACATTATGACTGGAATGTATCCCTTGTTATTTTTGTACTTTTTTTCAGTTTTCAATTTTACTCGTCTCTTGTAAGTTTTTGTAATTCATTCTCCTCTCTTCAATAAATTCCCCTTTTCTCGATCAAAAATAAAAATAAAACTCCAGCTCAAGTCATTATAATTATCCTTATTCTTCTTCAATAACCATATTTCACTACAACTGGGATCAGGACAATAAGTAACCCTCAAAAAGAAGAGATTGGTATGGTATCCCTATTTATGTTATATACATGGGCAGGGAATAGTAAAAATTTGCATACGACTTCAAGTGAATCTTCCGATTGACGTTTGCATGCTGAATCAAGTGCTAATTGATACTCCGATTTAGTTTTGAAAACCTAGATTCAGCTTCTTCATTTCGATCTTTTTAAGTGGTGAATCTTCAGATCGATTAGTTGGTGGAGAAGAGAAGAGAGATTGCTTCTTCCTGGTGAAACGAAAAATGAAAAGGGTTCACTTATGACCCCGTCGATAATAGATGCCCAACCGGGGCCCATGTACCTATACCAATTTGATACCAAACGCCTGTCAAAAATGGATGACATGGTTTTGGTGTCAAATTCCTATGAGCCCCCTGTCAAAAATTGTCCATTCTGGCGTAGCGTGGTTTCAGCTATGACAATAGGGTTCGGCTACAAAATCTGAAGAATAGGTAGCCGAACTCTTCTGCTGGTGTAGTTCGCTAATGGTTCTAAGACACAGTGTAGCCGAACTCAGCGTTAATGGAGTTTTTGCTTTTATAGAAAAGTTTGCTTTGGGAAAAAAAAATTGCGACGTAACCGAACCAAATTTCGGCTAAGATTTATGTATATACAGACTCTTCCGAATGCAGTAGTCTCGGATACTATCATTTCTTACTACTGAGAATAAGAAATTTCGTAAGAGGGAATTATTTTTACTTGGTGAGAATGTCTTGAATGGTAGTGAAAAGATTGATTCTTGGGTCAAGAAATCTGCTCATAACTCGCTTGATGAAACTCTTTTAAAACGGTACGTTTCAGATAAAACTGTCTTGAATGTAAAATATAATTCAACCAACTACAAAACAAATGACCGGCTATGATTTTAGTTTCATGGCCAGGGAGTGGGACAGATGACTACACGTTATATTCCGTGGTGATTTTTGTCCACCTTTAATGTTTTCTTACCATTACCATTCAAGGCATTACTTTCATGTTTTTGCCTTTTACCTGCTACAAGTACATCTACCCACAGCTGCAAACATTTGATTTCACCGCCTCACGGCAAACTCCTAGCGCTACACCTACCGTGCCCCGATAGGTGATAGGGACGCGTTCAATGCATTGGGATTATTAGTGGGTGAAGATAGGGCCCATGTATTCAGTAAGCCTAGCATTTCCGTGCAGACATTTGGTAATTAAAAGAAAAAGTGAAAAGAAGAGCCAGAAGTTGGAGTTTTCCATTGGACATTTACAAGTTGGGTAATAAGATTTGGAAACGTTTCCGTCAAATACTTCTTGATTTTCAATAGAGACTGCGATAAAATCCTTCTCTACACTTCTTGCAAAGAAACGAAACAATGTTGATCGCACAACAGCCAACAATGCTGCTTAAATAAACATCCAAGAACGGATCAAGAGATGCTTGGAAAAATGGTGGAAGCATAATATACACTCTGGTGATTGGATTACAGATACATGTAATAGCCATAGACCATGAATCGAAGCAAATTAAGCCATTACATGAGCTAGCAACAAAAGAATTCTCATATGGAATGTTTAAATTCATCCTTGTTGTTCTACTAAAGGGTGTCTCATAACAATTCTCATCATAATAATAAAATTCTTTACCCCCGTGAACATAAGTCAAGAATATAAAACTTAACTTACCAGAATCATCACCAGAATTAAGCCGATTCAAGTGCATTTGAGAGTAGGATTGATGACGAACAACATCCCTCCAAGGTTTGCAAACTAATTTGCAGTCTAGAGCGGATTCAGTTGGTAACCTAGTTAGAATTTCTAACATAATATCTTTTGGGAGCTATGTTGTAAAAGGCGAGCGCCTTTGGCGCTTAAGCGCTAAAGGCGTTCTAACCGTTGGGCCTGCGCCTGGGAAAAAAAGGCTCCCAAGCGTCAAAATAAAGCTAATCATGTTGTTTTCTAAATTTCGGGCGCTCGCCTTAGGCGCTGGGCGAGGCGATGGGAGATTGTTAAACTTTCCCATAAACCCTTTGTTTAGAGAGGATCAAATTGAATTGGAATTTACTTTTCTAGGGTTTCTAATGAGAAATGGATTTCGATTTTGGGTTTCTAATATAAAACTTAACTTACCAGAATCATCAGTAGAATTAAGCCGATTCAAGTGCATTTGAGAGAAAGATTGATGACGAACAACATCCCTCCAAGGTTTGCAAACTAGTTTGCGGTCTAGAGCGGATTCAATTGGTAACCTAGTTAGAATTTCTAACATAATATCTTTTGGGAGATCGTTAAGCTTTCTCATAGTGAAACCCTTTGTTTAGATAGGATTGCATTGTATTAGAATTTACTTTTCCAGGGTTTCTAATGAGAAATTGGTTTTGATTTTGGAGACCAGAGAGTGAATGATAAATAAAAAGTGAAATGGTTCTTCTTCGTTTTAGTAGAAAGACAATTATGCACAAGGGATCTGTTGCGTGCAAAGACAAATATATCCCTGCTTTTTTGGGGAAAAGACGACATATCCCAAAGGGATGATATAATTCCATATTACCATTTGAGTTCCATTTGAGCTCCAATACTGCAGCTTAGCTACAACCCAATGTGAGCTTAGGCAGTTGCAAAAAAGGCTTGGCATAAAATAATCATTGAACCAATAATCACATTTTTTGTATAACAGATATACCACCGGAATCGAGTGAACATGCTCACAGATACATATAAAGGCTAAAAGTTAGGATTTGGAAATTGAGGCCGACACAAAATGAAGTTCAATAGAAAAGCTAAAGGAATTTCTAAGGTGTTGGAGCAAACTACAAAGTTCATCTATTTGATTAGCTAGGAAAGAGTTGGTTCTCTGTTAGTAACTATTTGTTTTAAATCTAACTATTGCTGCCCTTTTCAAATTGGTGGAGTATATGGAAGAATTCCACACTAAGTTATACAACAACAATAAACCTAAAACACTAAGCAATAGTGGAACGTGGTGGCATACTGATCCTTGTAAAAAAAATTATTTTTAACTCTTTTTCTTTTCTCAAAAGAGAATAAATAGAATCTAGCAGCTGAAACTGAAAGTTACAATTAAAAAGTGGGTGGCTGTAGTATGCGACTGAAGCAAGCAAGGGGAGGTTAGCCCACCCTGAAATTTGTGGAAGTTTTCTTCGGCAATGTAAAAGGCCCACAAAAAATTTTAACAAAAAATAGCCCACCCTAGGATAATAGACGACCCATATTATATCAATCTCAACTTACTCGGTCCGTTTCAAAATAATATGCTAAGTTCATGTACAATTTATACATGAACCAGCTTACTATTTTGAAACGGAAGGAGTAATTCCTTTGAAACAAGTCAAATAGCAATGAAAATAATTGCTTTCAATATGTCTGCGTGTGTATGTATTTGTCGACACTTAATAAATCCCATATTCACTGCATATCAATATTGTAGATAACAATGATAGGAACTGTACCAAGTAACATAGAGATGTACCATTCTCGTAACAACAAATAGTTCAACTTTGATAAATGTAAACATAGTATATCTCACAGCAATCTTCCCATTGTTTCAGTGCAGTTTCTATTTACCCCATTTGATCGTTTCTTTTTCTTTCTAAGGAGCGTCACCCCTCTACATACCGTAACAAAACTCTGCCTACCAGTGATCACTTTTTTTTATGAAAATTACTGACTAATGAAGACTACTTTTTTGTTGTTTCCCATTCAAAAAAATGTACCCTCCGTTTCAAAATAATAAGCTTGTTTGTGTGTAAATTTGTAGGCCGAACAAATTCAACAACTGATAGTGGCACACTAAATCTCGGAATGACAACACTGAAAAAATAGCTGAGACTAGGATTACTGGAAGGGGGATCTCCTTTTCCCATGTATTTCCTGCACATAGACTCGGACTCTGTTTTCCATTTCTTATACTCCCTCCGTCCCCAATATATAGGCGGAGATTTGAATTTTGGATGTCCCAATAGATAGGCGGAGATCTATTTCCAAGATGGTTTTTTCCATATATTACCCTTATTTATCATCTCTAGGAATCACCACAATTAAGCTAATGTCTCTAGTATTGAAAATTGTACAAAAGGTAAAACAGGAAAGAGAAGGGATATATATAAAATCAATAAAACTTCTTATTCTAAGAGAAATCGTCTTTTCCGCCTATATATTGCGGACGGAAGGAGTACAAGATAATAAGTTTATCAAAGTTAACATTAAATTCTCTTTTAAGACTAAGCAAAGCAAATAGCAAAATGCGCAATAAACAAATTCAAAGCAATAAAAGCAGTAAGAGTAATTCATGCATAATATAATATCACCACATATTATTTATTCCAAAATACTTAAAGGTTCAATGAAGGTTTATCAACAGTGCACTTACCTAAAGGTCTCTCACTTTGTTTTATGGATTCTTCAGTTCAACATTTGTTTTATGTCTCCTCACTTAAACTTACCCTCTCACTTTATTCCATTGTTTTCCTTTGATGAAACTAAAGTATGTTGGTTTTAACCGATCTTGAGACGTTTGACTTTTGGTTAAACTCTACCTTGTGAAAACTTGTTCCTAAAGTCTAGGAACTTAAGAGATAAGTTACGAAAACTTGTTCCCAAAGTTAGGGATTCTTAAGGGCCAAGTTAGTTTTTCTATATAAAGGATTAGAATTAGAGGTGTAGAGATAATCCAACCCAGAAGAGTAATAAAACCTTGTGCTTAGGTTTTTGGTGTCTTTGTTAGGGAGGAACGTGTGCTACCATGAAGGTCAATATCGGTGTGAGTAGAGAGAGAATTTTGGTATTCTGGTGTTTAGGGTTTGGGGCTTTTCCCTAAACCTAGTTTCTACTGTTTCCATGTTTCTCCTCTGTTACTAGGAGCTGTGAAGAAAGTGTAGAAAGGAAGACATGAGGCTGGTTAGAGGAATGGTTAAAGAATTGGTTTTTATGGTTTCTTCGATGGTGCTCTCGGGTATATCTTGTTAACTCTTTGGGTCTTTTCTTTGCTTGCGGAAAGAGCATGCAATGGTCTTTGATTTTAAAAGAAGTTTTTCTGGTGGTGTTAGCCGTGGATGTAGCCCGTAAAGGTGAACCACGTATATCTTGTGTTGTGGTTGTGTGTGCTTCTTTATCTTCTGTATTTCTTATTATTTATGTCACGTTTGGTTCAAATCACCAATTGCCCTTTGTGATCCTGTGTTTCGCTGCACTCGGGGTGCCAATTTTCTCAAAAATTGGTATGAGAGCAAGGACGGGCTGGCGTGATTGAACCTGGAATTGAACGATGGTTTAATGTACGGTTGGAGAAATATGTTTTGAAGATAATATTTCAACCGGATTTTACACAAAGATGGATTTGTGATGTGATTTTCAAATCGTGAAGGTTCAACTTGGTAGATTTGTATGTTCTTCGTTTTGTTTTATGATATATATGGGATGCAACATAAGGCCGACTGAGGTGGAATACATATATACTTATTGAAAGGTGTTAATAATCATACACTATAAAGAATGGGTTATAAAGTTTGAAGAAAGGATGGGGTTGTGAAGTCTCATATAGAAGCAAGTCCAGCAACGCTTAGAATTTATGCATGAGTTACTGATTTATGTTTTTAAGTCTATGTTAAAGTATTATTGACGTAATATGAAGAATGTACTCGATCTCGAAAGCATGTACCACGATAATATGGTAATTCACACGGTATATATTCTGAGCGAGTATGTTGGGTGTGATGGTGGTAAAAGTATGTCAGATTGGTGATGGCTTTGAGAATCGCATAAAGGATTAAGCATGTTAATCACAGTGGAGATATCTGATGGTCTGTTTTAGATGCACGGTAATCATGACATGTGTTGGAGTATGTTATTGAGGCTAATTCTTCCTTTCTAGATTAGAGTTCAATATGTTGTTAGCTTACTGGTTAGGTGGAGCTAGCAGTAATTCTTCTGGATGGTTCTCTTGGTGATCAATGGTGGAGTCTGTTCAAGGATTCGTTGATGGTGATTGAATATTTTCATGGTGTTTGTGAAGCGTGGCCAGTTTCATAAGTGTTCTTCATGAAGAAGATGGTTTGAATACCTTTACCAACTTCATGGTGTTTTGGTCGAAGAGATGGTTCTATGAAGATGGAAGTTCGGGTTTGAGCTTCAAAAGTGATTCTATAAGTATATAGAGATGATGGAACACTCTGGCGGAAGATGAAGGTGGTTTCCTGTGATCGTCTCATGCTTGAAAGAATAATCTGAGGTGGAGAATTGTTGGTTTTAACCGATCTTGAGACGTATGAATTTTGGTTAAACTCTACCTTGTGAAAACTTGTTCCCAAAGTTTAGGAACGTAAGAGCTAAGTTAGGAAAACGTGTTCCAAAAGTTAGGTATTCTTAAGGGCCAAGTTAGTTTCTCTATATAAAGGATTAGAATTAGAGGTGTAGAGATAATCCAACCTAGAAGAGTAGCAAAACCTTGTGCTTAGGTTTTTGGTTACTTTGTTAGGGAGGGTCGTGGAGCTACCGTGAAGGTCAATATCGGTGTGAGAGAAAAACTTGTAGAGAGAGGACTTTGGTATTCTGGTGTTTAAGGTTTGGGGCTTTGCCAGAAACCTAGTTTCTTGCGTTTCCATGTTTCTCTTCTGTTACTAGCGGCTATGAAGAAGGTGTAAAAGAGAAGACATGAGGCTGGTTCGAGGAATGGTTAAAGAATTGGTTTATATGGTTTCTTCGATGGTGCTCTCGAGTATGTCTTATTAACTCTTTGGGTCTTTTCTTTGGTTGCGGAAAGAGCATGTAATGGTCTTTGATTTTAATCGAAGTTTTTTTGGTGGTGTTGGCCCTGGATGTAGCCTGTAAAGGTGAATCACGTATATCTTGTGTTGTGGTTGTGTGTGCTTCTTTATCTTCTGTATGTCTTATTATTTATGTCACGTTTGGTTCAAATCACCAATTTCCCTTTGTGATCATGTGTTTCGCTGCGCTCGGGGTGCCAATTTTTCCAACACCCAGCGTAATACCAAAATATGGAACACTATCTCGTGTCAAACAAGGTGGTGATGCTGGAAGTTCACTAAACTTTTCATCAGCCAAATGGAGAGCAAGGATAATGGTTCCTTCGCAGTCCACCCAATGAAGAGCTCCATTTGCAAATGCACCAACACATTTTATAAGATATTCGATATTGATGTCCGTGGTTTCCGTATTTCTCCATCCAATGCCACTTCCAAGAGTGTATACTTGAAAAATTTCATCATTTGAGTCTCCCCGCGAATCATCTATCCTGACAACCTTGTACTCATTGTGTGAAGGACAGTAACCAAATCCAGTCCACCAGTAGGACCGACCTTTAGATCTTGGAAGCATAGTAAATTCTCTGGTGACTGGATTGCAAATATAAAACTGCCCATATATATCCTTACCCCATGAGTTGAAGAAAATCAAACCATTACACGAATTAACAATTTGATAATTCTTAAATGGTAGGTTTAAATTCATCTTTGTCTCATCATACTCATGGAATTCACTAAGCCTTAACCCTTGTACAAGACTACGGAAAATAAAACTTGACTTACCAGAATCATCACCAGCTGAATTAAGATGATTCAAGTGCATTTGAGACAATGATGAATGTTGAACAAGATGTTTCCGAGGTTTACATACCAATTTACACTCTAGAACTGATTTAGTTGGTAGACTTTGTATTTCATAGCACTATACCCACTTGGATAGTTAGAACAACTGTACGATAAAGATAAAATGCCCATCATACTAATTACACCTCTGGAAATAAATTTAAGTTGTTATCTAAAGTACACTGCAGAATGGGCCAGTGTACTCAAGTTTGCATAATATTCACCAGAAGAAAATTCTGAATTATGTTTTTTCAATTGCCCCAAAACACAATGTAAATATGCACACTTACTGATATTTGCACAATAACTTCCTCGGGGTTGGTAGGTAGTTGTTCCCGTTAAGAGTTGTTTGGCGATCGTGTTAAGCTTCCACTTCCCTTTCTGATAGTATAGTTAGTAGGAATCTCCTCATTCTTGTTGCAGGCAAAGAAACCCTCCAGCAGAACTGCTCAATGAAATCTCAATGAAAGATGAGGATTTTGTTTTCTACATGGTTAATGTGATTGGCGGAACTGCAACACCGTGGTCAAGGTTTCAGTAAATTATAGGACTTCACGCCTCCTGAATCTCCCGCACAAAATGCATTCCTATAATTTGTCTCCAAATGTCCATCAACTTCGCAAATGGTCTTATCATCATCTATGTTGTGAAAGGCGAGCGCCTTTGGCGCTTAAGCACCAAAGGCGCTCTAAGCGCTGGACCAGCGCCTAGGCGCCAAATTATGCTTGTTATTGTTTTTTTTTCTAATTTTCGGGCGCTCTCCTGGGGCGCGCTAGGCGCTGGGCTTGGCGCCTCGCCTTGCCCAGCGCCTTTTACAACATAGATCATCATCACTCACAAACTTCGGAACCTACGAACAACACAATACATCCCTAGTATCACAAATCCATAATATAATTAGGAAAGCATCTTCAATACAACCATGTTTTATGGATGGATTATCCCGTGCTCAATCATGACATTTACTAATAGTTAACGTAACGCATGGTCCGAAGTATACAAAATCAAATACATATATATAATTCTCTTCACTGTCTTTTATGTTCCCATCACTACGGGAAAAATCATCATTGACGACACTAAATAAGAGTTGCAGTACCCATACGACAACTCTATTTCATGCATTGTGGAACGGGGGTATTGTACAAAGTCCAAGTTTTTCTACAATGGTTGACAAGTGTTGTAAAGAGTGATGTGATTCATGGTTAGACAATATTTTGCCAAAGTTGTGATTCTCTTTCAATTTTTTTTGATTACCTAACACAACTCTTATTTATATTGTAAGACTTGATTTCAAAACATTTAATTTGTGTAGTAAAATTCTATAACACAACTTCTCTAATGGTTGGGAATAGCACTATTACTACACTTGTTAGAGTGGTTGAAAAGTCTCGCACAACTCTTATTTATATTGTTATACATACTTTCACAATATTTGTCTAGTGTGGTCATAATCTCTAACACAACATCTTTAAATGATGTATTATTTGAAGTAACAACTTCTGTTTTCAATAGATGAATGTTTAACTGCAACTTTTGTTTGGAGTTGTGTGCATAAAACTAATTTGAAAAAAAAAAAAATAGGGCTGAAACCCAAACTAAATCTGATTCAAGCTCAAATTACACTATATCAGAACTTGAATTATGAATTCAAATGACCATTCAATTAAAAAGTCATTGTATTGTATTGTATTGGTAACACAATTCATAACTGAATTCAGTTTACACCTGGGTTCAAAATCACAAAAAAAAAAGAAGATGAAAGTAACCAAATCTCCGGTTCAACATGAACCATTCCTTACACGTTCTACACCAAAGTTGCATAAAAAGTAAAAACCTAGCCATTGGAGTGAAGAATTGCATACGTGGGCATAACAACACTCATGTACGGGAGAAATCCTGGCCCAAGGCACTTGCGCTGCAGAGCCTTGCCCATGCCTGCAGTAAACTCAAGTACCATCTGGAAATTATATCTCTACTTCGTAATGCAAAAGCACCATGTCCTGATCCATCAACGCACACCAGTTAATACAACACTTCGTAAGTCTTATTATAAACATTGATATGAACACCGTCCTTACCTGCTCTGTGTCAAAATAGGCTAATCACTCCATTCGCAGGCAGGTTATGTCAAATGCATTCTGGCAGGAAATAGGGATTTCAGTTTGCTCCTGGTATTTACATTTTTTGCTGCAAAAGCTCTTTCTTTGCAAGCCCTGAGCATAATTAGCCTTTTCCTATAAACATCATTTTCCTGGTGACGACGGAGACGGCAGTGAAGGTGGGGATGGCGAAGAACAAGGGTGTGTCTTTTCCTGTAAATAAAATCAACAAAAACTAGTCAACACCCAAATCAGACAGATACACAAATTTTAGGTGAAAAAAAATTTCAGTTATTACCATAAGTCGGACTAGGTAAACGCGCACTACTTTCAATTACATGAAAATTTATATCTTACATATCAATAGAAGGCAAAAGTCTAGCACAAAGAGACCTTGTATTAAGGAGTTCAGGCTTGCGCTCCTGCAGGATACACTGTTATGCACCATCGATTATAGCTCTTCGGGTAAGCAGCCCTTTATAGTACAGCTGCTCGGCAGACACCACTATGTTCCATGGAAATTCCACGTTGAGATACGTGACTGTTTACCTGCCCAAAAAAAAAGAGAAAAAGATAGCAGTTAGTTGCCTAACCAAATATTGAAATAGCTTCTTTTATAACTACATGGGTCTTCTAGGCTTCTAGATGCTCTGAAGGCATAACTAAGAAAGGCCAAGTATTTGAGTGTCTAGATCAACTAACATTACCCAAACAAATTCAGGTTAAATAAAATCAATGTCTTATAAACCAACATTACTAAATAGTTAACAACATCGACTAGAAATCATGTCATTACCTGAACAACAGCTTCATGAAACTTCTATTCTTGTATGTTTCTTGCTAACAACAACTTATAAGATGCAAAATGATGCATCTCCAACTCACCGCACACAAACTTCATAATCCATTCACAGCTCCATCTTGCCAACTCTGAATCTCAACCTCTCTTTATGGTCACTGTTTGAGACCATTACCACCATTACTCCATCTCTCATCACAGTTCACTGTCTCTTGCAATATCATAATCGAACACACACACATTCAGTCATTCATACTCACCCATTCCTGCAATAACAATTTCATCCCTAATCCTAGACAGAAGAAGAATGAAAAAGAAACAATCATAATCGTTACAAGAAACAAAACAATAAATCACCCAAACTCAAGGGTAATAAGTCATTTCCAAGGGAATCGAAACCGAAAAGTAAGAAAAACAAAAATCACAACAAGGGTCTTGAAGAATTATACCGATCGATCATGAGGTTGTTTGAGGCCGATCATGAAGCCAAATTGCAATTAGCTCTCCTACCATCAATAACAAGACTTGGATCCAAACAAGCCCTAGTTATTTGGGATCACTAAAAGTAACCTAATAACCAGAAAATCAAGCACAAGTGTCAGTATTGATCAGGATTATGAAAAAGTAACATAAACCCATAACAGAAGATGAAAAAAAAAAATACTTACAAATCCATATCCTTTCGATCTTCCTGTATTCTCACATTCAGTACCAGCACAAGCAGATCGACCCACAGATTCTTCCTTGTATTTCAATGGCAAAAGCTTGAAATCTGTAATTACCCATCTGGTCCTTCCCTTATATCACAAAGCCGCAGCACCAGCATCAACACTGCCATCACAGATTTGGGGGTTTTAATTTTTGTTTTGAAATCTAGGATTTGCTGGTAGTTAGGTTTTCTCTATTCGACGACCATTAGCACCATCGAGTCTCTATACCAATACTCTCAAATCAAATCCAAACCCAGCTTCTCATCAGTCACATAAAGAAGCAGAAACCCAATCTCTGATCATTGCAACACCAACTTCACAAATTATCCCTTGATTTCCTCTCGAGCTTGAACATAAACACAAATTCATCTCTGTATTTCTTGAAACCCTAACTTCTCTACTTCAATTTCTTCGTCCATCAAACCCATCTAAGAAACCTTCAAAGCAACCACCATCTCTTCCTCATCTTCATCCAGTTCCCTAAATTCATCGATCTCATTAAAACCCTACAGCAGTCGTTATTCTCTCTTCCCTGAATTTGAGAAGAAAATGATTGATAGCATATTACGAATTAAAGTTGGGTTTCGTTTGATTTAGGGTTTGTAGAAGGTGTATCTGAGGTATTCGATTGATGAGTTTTTGTGACTGAGGTTGTGATGATTTTCACCGAAAATTGCAGATGAAGAAGAGGGATTGAGAGAAGAGTAGTGGTGGTTATGAAGCGCCGGTCATATGTGGAGAAGAAGAGAGGTGTTCTTCGGGGGAGAGGAAGGGGAGGAGAAGAAAGAGAGAAAGAGATAGAGCTCAAGTGGTTGAGGGAGGGTTTGGTGGGTGAATGAAACCTGGCCGCGAGTTGACAAAAAAAAACCCTATTTCTGCATATTGTATGCGTACCAGGATCCTAGATCGAAACCTGGCCGCGAGTTGACTACTCTAAGTCAAAAACTTGGTAAGAATGACGAATCCATCCATTTACATGTAAGATTCATTCGAGATATTCTATGAAACCTTAAACAAACCCTATTTATGCATATATGTATGCATACCAGGCTCCAAGATCGAAACCTGGCCGCGAGTTGACTACTCTAAGTCAGAAACTTGGTAAGAACAAAGAAACCATCCATTTACTGTAAGATTCCTTCGATATATTCTAAGAAACCTTAAAAAAACCCTATTTCTGCATATTGTATGCGTACCAGGCTCAGAGATCGAAACTTGGCCGTGAGTTGACTACTCTAAGTCAGAAACTTGTTTAAGAACGAAGAAACCATCCATTTACAGGTAAGATTCCTTCGATATATTCTAAGAAACCTTAAAAAAACCCTATTTCTGCATATTGTATGCGTACCAGGCTCAGAGATCGAAACTTGGCCATGAGTTGACTACTATAAGTCAGAAACTTGGTAAGAATGACGAATTCATCCATTTACAGGTAAGATTCCTTCGAGATATTCTACGAAACCTTAAAAAAACCATATTTCGATATTGTATGTGTACCGTGGATCCGAGATCGAAACCCGGCCGTGAGTTGACTACTCTAAGTCTGAAACTTGGTTAGAACGACGAATTCATCCATTTGCAGGTAATATTCCTTCGAAATATTCTACGAAACCTTAAAAAAAACCCTATTTCTGCATATTGTATGCGTACCAGGATCCGAGATCGAAACCTGGCCGCGAGTTGACTACTCTAAGTCAGAAACTTGGTAAGAATGACGAATCCATCCATTTACAGGTAAGATTCCTTCGAGATATTCTACGAAACCTTAAACAAACCCTATTTATGCATATATGTATGCATACCAGGCTCCGATATCGAAACCTGGCCGCGAGTTGACTACTCTAAGTCAGAAACTTGGTAATAAAGAAGAAACCATCCATTTACAGGTAAGATTCCTTCGATATATTCTAAGAAACCTTAAAAAAACCCTATTTCTGCATATTGTATGCGTATGGCTCGTAGATCAAAACTTGGCCGTGAGTTGACTACTATAAGTCAGAAACTTGGTAAGAATGACGAATTCATCCATTTACAGGTAAGATTCCTTCGAGATATTCTACGAAACCTTAAAAAAACCCTATTTCTGCATATTGTATGCGTATCAGGATCCGAGATCGAAACCTGGCCGCGAGTTGACTACTCTAAGTCAGAAACTTGGTAAGAACGAAGAAACCATCCATTTACAGGTAAGATTCCTTCGAGATATTCTACGAAACCTTAAACTTGTGCATATATGTATGCACACCAGGCTCCGATATCGAAACCTGGCCGCGAATTGACTAATTTAAGTCAAAAACTTGGTAAGAACGAAGAAACCATCCATTTACAGGTAAGATTCCTTTGATATATTCTACGAAACCTTAAAAAACCCTATTTCTGCATATTGTACGCGTACCAGGATCCGAGATCGAAAGTTGGCCGCGAGTTGACTACTCTAAGTCAGAAACTTGGTAAGAATGACGAATCCATCCATTTACAGGTAAGATTCCTTCGAGATATTCTACGAAACCTTAAACAAACCCTATTTATGCATATATGTATGCATACCAGGCTCCGAGATCGAAACCTGGCCGCGAGTTGACTACTCTAAGTTAGAAACTTGGTAATAACGAAGAAACCATCCATTTACAGGTAAGAAATAGAGAAAATGGGTCATTTGTCCAAAAAAATTTAAAACACGGTTCAAATGGACAAGTAAAAAAAAGTACGGGTGAAATAGCCAAAAAAATAGCAAGGATGAAACTGGATTCATCCCGGCTTATACTTAAAAAATAGCAAGGATGAAACTGGATGCATCCCGTGTAAAATAAAAATAAGAAAAAAATATTTGAAAATGGATGATGAAACCGGTTACATCCCGCTATTTTTAAATTTTTGTCCATTTAAACAGTATCTTTTTAATTTTTGGCTATTTAAACAGTATCAAAACCTAAGTGTCTTTTTCACCCAGGAATTATTGATTTTGGTCTTTTTGACCAATTTTGTGTAAGAAATATATTAGAATTGGATAAGAAATATATCAGAATTGAACATCCCAGGTTCGAAGATTACCATAGTTAAAATGACCATATTACCCTTACTAGAAATAAAGGTAATAAATATTACGGAGATTGTGAAAATTACTAAACTATCCTTATCTGAAATAAGTAAAGTAAATATTACAGATAGTGAAAATGATCATATTACCCTTCATGGGAATTTGTGCATTAAATATTATGGAGATTGTGAAAGTGACTTGACTACCATTATCGAAAAAAAGTAAAGTAAATATTACTGCTTGTGAAAATGACCATATTACCCTTCTTGGAAATTAATGCAATAAATTTTATGAAGACTATGAAAATGACCAGACCACGCTTATCGGAAAATAAGTAAACTAAATATTATAAATTGTTAAAATCACCATATTACCCTTACTAGAAATAAAGGTAATAAATATTATGGAGACTGTGAAAATTACCAGACTACCCTTATCTAAAGTGAGTAAAGTAAATATTACAGATAGTGAAAAATGTATGTAATTATTTACAGAGAAGGCTTCGTGCTGTTTGCGGCTCAGTCACCTGAGCATTATTTTTGAGCATTACATTTTGTTTTACAACTCTTATGAAGGGTTGTCATAAAGTTAGTGTATTAAAGAACCACAAACTTGACAGAACATGTAATAGTGTAGGTATGGTTAGTGGTGTAGACTTCCATACAGGAGGTTGAGGATCAAATCCCCCCATCCGCATTTCTTCTAATGTTCTATATTTTTACTTCAACAACACTTATAAGTGTTGTTATACATTTTTATTAAAAAAAGAAAAAAATAGTCAAAACTTGTGAACGGTAAGGATGGTTGATGAGGTAGACGTACATGCAAAGCAGATTCATGTTCGAATCTCCCTATAACCTCATTTTTTCCAACATTATATATTTTTACTTCAACAACACTTATAAGTGTTGTTGTAGGTTTCTATTTAAAAAAAACAGAAAAAAAACCAAACTTGTGAACTGAAAGTGTGGTTGATGAGCTAGACTTCCATGCACTAGGTTCATGTTCGAATCTCCCCTCTAACATTTTTTTCATTATCATATTTTTGTGTTCTTCAACAACACTTGTCAGAATTGTGATAGGCTAAGTCACTACATATATGGAACAGAGTTGTTATAGCTAAATGTTGTCACAACTGCTTTGCTTAAGGAGTTGTCGTTTGTTTTCTTAGCGCAACCCCTTGTTTCCTAAGGGTTGGCAAAGTGATGATATACGACAACTCTTCCTTTGAAACCAGTTGTAAAACATAGGACTTTCTACGATGTTTAGAAAAGTGTTGTAAAGCTCCAGTTGTAGATGTATATTTTTCCCGTAGTGCATGTAACAAATCTTTTATCTTTTGGAATTTTTTTTTTTGAAGTGTTTTAGTTGATTTTGATTGACATCGAGTACAGTATTATTTTTTCTTAGCTTAATACTCCCTCCGTCCCTAATTAGATGAGCTATTTGGTTTTTAGTTTTGTCCACAAATAGATGAGCTATTTCACTAACCAAGGGGATATTTTTAAAACTACCTTTTAATTGATTCTTTTTTCTATAAGAAATATGTATAATTTGATAGTCATGTTTTTATTCGTTGCGTAGGTATTTTAAAATGCTTTTCAACGGTATAAAGTTTATAAAAAACCGTGATATAGTTTAAGAGATAAATCGTTTCTAAATTTTACTAATAATTGGCCATAAGGGTATAATTGTAAAAAATATTTAAATATACTCCACTTTCCTCCTTGCCTTCAAATTTGTGCAAACTACAAGTAGCTTATTTAATTAGGGACGGAGGGAGTAGTTGTTTTGATTTTGTTTTATTTTCAGTTGGTTTGCGACCAAACCTACGTTATAAGGTAGCATCATCCGTGTACATAGGGTCACCAACAACAATGGCGAATGTAATAGTAATGATCATTTCAGAAACATCTAAAGTAGAATCTGAGAGTTACCTGCTAAAGCAGGTTTAATGACGGAAAAGTAGACAACCTCTCAAATGCTCTCTATACCTTCCAATCATTATACATGTACAAATGAATACTAATATATCAATCCCAATGGAATTGAAAAAAGTAAAACTGTGAAAATTGAACATTTCCTTGTTAAAAAATGGTTAACATTGTTTTGGTTAAAATTGAATAGCGAAACCTAAACTTAATTTAAATCAACAGAAAATCTGAATTCAAAAATAAAAGAAATAGAACAAAGGAGAAGAGGGTTAAGTTTACCAATAAACAATACGTTTTTGTTGTTTGTGTTTTCAGTAAAATTGCACCTGCAAAAATAAAACAAAATGAAAAAATAATTAAAACAACAAAATGCACCAATTTAGAGAGTTGTGGTTGAAAGCTGAACAAAGCTCGAATTTTAGAGCTTCTGGTCACACTTAAGAGAATATAGACCAATAAAAATCGTTGGTTTTGAGATCTTTTAGATGTTTTTTGCCGCACACAAAATAGGGTAGGTGATGAGTACCTTCCCAAAAATCATACGAAAGTCTTGCCTAAACTGATCTTCACTCGCGCCTCCCTATTCTCTTTTTTCTCTCAAGAAACCCTAGACAAACAAGAAAATCTTTCTTCTTATTATTTCCTTGCGACAAGAAAACTTAAATCTCAAAAGGGTTTTTGACATCTGAAAATTGATCTCCGCAACCCTAAATTTTATCTCGCCTATTCCTCTTTCAAGCTCACAGGGAAAGTCATGCAGTCGTGAATATGATCGTTCTCTCTTTTTCATACTTTTGTACCGTGAGATCGGAAATTAAATCCTTAAACGGATAATTGGAATACTGACTTCACCGACTATAGGTATAGCTTCTTCTTGAAGCATTCGGAAGTTCAAACAGATTAGTAGGCATGTGAGTTCAACTAGCAACACCAAGAAAATCACAACACTTTAGCAGGCCTGAAAGCTGAATCTTATTGTTAAGCGTCAACTAAAATTTCAAGATTCATTTAATTTGTGATACAGTTCTGATTAAGCTTGAGCCTCTTAAATATGGCAAGTACAAGCGTTAAATTCTAATAATGGAGTCAGGTTTCTAAGACAGATATTCGTCTTTGGAGTGTTAACACCTGCTCCCTCCGATACTTTTTAATAGGCTGGTTTGGTTTTTAGAGAAATTAAGGAAATTAAGAAAACTAATCATTGAAAGTAGTCCTCATGACACTTGTCAATAAAAAAAGTGAATTGAAATGGTTCCCATGACACTTATCAGCAAAAGAAGTAAAGTGAATTGGTCCACATGACACTTGTCATCAAAAGAAGTTAAGAGAAAAGTGGTCGCTAAAAAGTAAAGTAACATTTGGCTTTCCCAATTAGGAAACCAGCTTATTTTTTTTGAAATATTTATTTATAGAAACTAGCCTATTAAAAAGTAACGGAGGGAGTATTATGGATATTAGGTCTTCGTAAGATTATTATAGTGTTCTCTGAACTATCAGGGGTTCGGTCACATCTAAAGTTTATACCGTGGGTGGCTTGATGCAGATAGAGAAAAGAAAAGCATGAAGATAAAATAGCCAAGGAAATGGACTCGATTGTTGAAAGATGACTTGAGCCGAGGAATAAGGAGACTTCAATCTCTATCGGACCCAGCGCGCCACAATAATTTATACCCGACTGAAGTTTTTGTTGTTTGAATTACAAATTTTAAATGATTTATCACATCAGCTAAAAAAATTCAGGAAACGGCAATTAATTTCTTTGACTACTGATTTTTGAATTAGTTTTAACTTCTCAATTTCCATGATAACTGAACTTGAAGTAGAGGTTGAATTACTATCACAACAAGTCTTCGATGACAGACAGTAAGCTATTGGCAATTATTTGATATGTAAACGAGATCCGTTAACAACTTTGAATTTGATATGTAACTTGAGGGGTGTGAGAGGTACTGGTAAATCAGATAAAGAAGGGTTTTATGCTTATGTGTTATGGCTTCACAAGAATCATCCTAAACCCTAGCTATTAATCTCAAAGCCATGGCCGATTTCGGGTACTTCAAAAATTTACTTGAGATTCTATTGAAAAAGAACAAGGTGGAAGAAATGGTTGAAGGAGAAAACGAAAAATGATTTCTTTATTAGATTTAGATCGATTTGACAAAAGACAAGTAGTTAACATTTTACCTCTTGTTTTTTTCTTAAAATAACGGAACAATGGACACGACACTATAAAAAGGACAGGGATTATTTGATCTTTTACATATATTAGGGGGTAAGCGGGTAGGGAAGGATAATTTCGGGTTTTATCCGTCACCCTACACATTTGATGACGGATAAAATAATGTTTAACCGTCACCCTACCCGTCAAATATCGGGTAGGATAGGGTACGGGTAAAAATTATAGCGGGTAGGATAGGGTGGCGGGTATAGGTAGGATATGTGCACCCCTACGTGAGTATTGCTTTTTCCTCATTTAGTGCAGGTGTTATCTCCTATTTCTGATTGTTTTCTTTTATCTCTTTCCTAACAGCAATAGCTTGAGGCTAATGAATTACTGGTGCAAGGACTCAAATTATATATATAATTTGATTTTCAAGCTGTTGAACATTGCGCAAATTCCCTAGGCCTATGCAACTCAACTCATCCCAGTCAGCGAACACAATTAATTCACAGCCTGGGTTAACATGAAACTCGGGGGTACGAAGGAATCACTGAGTTACCAATAAAACTCAACGATTTGAGGACTGATAAGTCTTTTTATCCAACCCTAACGGCGACAAAAAAGGAGGATAACTGCCGTTTGGCGTTTTTTCATTGTAACGGTCAAAACCGGCCTAGTTTTGTAAAATTGGAAAAAACGGGCCTATAGTTATAACCCTAAAAAGAACAGGCCTAGATCTGTTTTTCACCCTTTTTTCTTCTAGACAATGTCTTACAGTTGAGATTGGTGGGACTTCAGTTATTGGAGTTCATGCAGATGTGCCGACCATTAAAAGAAAAGAATTATGGACTGATTTATGCAAGATTAGTAACCTTTACAAGCCATGGATGATAATTGGTGATTTTAACACTATTATGTTTGTAATTGAAAAAAAGGGAGGTAGAAGTCCTCTTACTGCTGCTTTGAATGATTTTAGTTATTGGATTTTTAATTGTGGACTTATTCTAGCTCCTAAAAATGGGTTACAATTTTCTTGGTCTAATGGAAGATGTGGAAGGAAAAGAATATTATGCAATCTTGTTATAGCACTCTACAATTTACAGTGGTTTAACAAGTACAATGGCCGGAAATATCATGTATCTTCAAAATGGATTTCTGACCATAGCTTCCTCATTGGTTCTGATGTTGACATCCCAAAACCAAATAATTATCCATTTAAATTCCAAAAAATGTGGATTACTCATCCTGATTTCGTGAGATTAGTTCTTGAATCTTGGAATGAAATCTTACATGGAAATCCTATTTTTGTCTTTATGAACAAGTTCATAAGATTGAAGAAAATCTTGAAACAATGGAATTGGGAAGTCTTTGGTGATATTCATATTAAGTTGAAACAAGTTGAGGACACGGTACTAGAAACAAATATTTTATATAATGAAGATCCTTCTGATATTGCTCTTCTAAACAATTATATTATAGCCAGAGGAGTTAGAGATGTAGCAGCTCCAAATTATCATACTTTTCTAAGTCAGAAGGCAAGAGTTAATTGGACCAAATATGGGGATGCAAACACTGCATTTTTCCATACCTCCATCAAGTTGAGACAAACAAAAAATACAATAGCTGAGCTTGCAAATGATTCAGGGGTGATAATTTCAGATCAAGATCAAATAGCTTCTATGATGATTGATTACTTCAAGACTAAATTCGCTTTTCAACCAGTTCAGTTTTTTGAGTCCATCTTAGATGCAATTCCTAATGCAGTTTTAATTGCAGGTAATCTTCTACTAGAAAAAGTTCCAACTAGAGAAGATATAAGAGAAGCTGTTTTCAGTTAAATCAAGATGGATCTCCTCGTCCAGATGGCTTCTCTGGCATTTTCTACAGAATAGCTTGGGATATAATTTGTGAAGATCTTACAACTGCTATTCAATTCTGCTGGTTCAATCAAGTAATTCTTGCTGGCCTCAATTCTAATTTCCTCATTCTGTTGCCCAAGATTAAAGGTGTGCGAAAAAGGCAAACCAATTTAGACATATTGGCTTAAGTAATTTTTGCTTCAAAATTATTACTACGATTTTAACAATAAGAATAAGTAGTTTTCTTCATAAGTTGATTTCTTCTCAACAATGTGCTTTTGTCAAAGGGAGAAATATCCATAAACAGATCTTATTGGCCTCTGAACTAGTAAATGAAATGAGTACTCAAAGAAGAGGAGGTAATGTAGGTCTAAAATTAGACATATCTCAAGCATATGATACTCTAAGTTGGGATTTCTTGCTAGCTGTTCTTAGACAATATGGTTTTTCTGTGAAAATTTGCAATTGGATCAAATTAATTACTTCTTCAGACAAGTAAGATCTCAATTATGTTAAATAGTGGGCCTATTGGTTATTTTTGTGTAGGTAGAGGAGTTAAACAAGGTGACCTCTTATCCCCCATCCTTTATGTTTCAAATTTGTTGATACCTTAAGTAGAAATTTTTTCCAATATATTCAAGAAGGCAGAATCCAACCAGTGGTTATAAGGAGAGATATATATTCTTTTCATTTATTTTTTTGTTGATGATCTTTTCATCTTTTGCAATGGCTGCAAGAAGACATTATCTTATCTTAAAAAGCCACTTCTGGAATATCAAATTGCCTCTGGTCAACTTGTTAGTGCAGCAAAGGGTAAATGTTTTGTAGATGGGACAACTAATTCCAGAAATTGCAAATTGCTGAATATATGAACATGTCTATCTCATCATTCCCTGATAAGTATTTAGTAGTTATATTAATCCCATGAAAAATCAAAGTTGTGCATCTTTGGTCTTTTGTGAAAATGCTTCAAAGAAGATTAGCAAATTGGGTGGGTAAGTTTCTCAATTTTCAAGCTATAATTACTTTGATTAAATTTGTACTTTCAAGTATACCCGTTTATAATATGTCCATCTATAAATGGCCAAGAAAGGTAGTTGAGGCTTGTGAGAGAATCATCGAAATTTCCTTTGGAGTGGAAATACGAAGATAGAAAATTTATTACTTTGGATTGGGATAAGGTGTGTGTATCTCAAGAAGAAGGTGGATTGGGATTTAAAAAGCTAGAAGATATTAACAAAGCTCTTCTTATGAAACTGCTTTGGAGAATACTTAATTCTAAAGAAGACTGGGCATTATTTTTTCTAGCCAAATACCAAGACCTTAATGGTAACTAGATTTCATATTATAGAAAATATTCAGTTTGGCTTGGCATTAAATGGATATTGCAGGATTTTTATGATAATATCAGATGGATAGTTGGTAATGGAAAGCAAATTTCCATCTGTAATGATGCCTGGATTCTTGAAAAAAGCATTAACAACTTGTTTTCTGATAATGAATATATACAGCTCCATAGCCATCTGAAAGTTGATAGCTTGATTCAAAATAATACATGGGTCATTCCCGAGGAAATGCTGGAGTTCATAGCTATTGAAGATCTTCCTATTCTATCATTGGAATCTGATAAAATGGTTTTGACAGCAAATCAAAATGGCGATTTTTCTGTTTCAAGTGCAATCAATATAATTAGAAAGAAATAACCTAAACTGAGATGGTATAAGAAAATTTGGAAGTCTTGTGTTCATCCATCCACCTACTTGGGAATGTTTGGAAGATAACCAGAGGAGTATGTAATACAGATGAAAAGGTGAAAACAAGAGGTATGAATCTTGCATCCAGATGTTATTTATGCAGAAAAGATCAAGACTCAATTCATCATATTCTTTGGGACTGTGACTATGGCCATAGTTTATGGAAATGGATTGGAGGAATCTTTGCTTTTAAAATCCCATCTCTTTTGAACATATCATAAGTTTTTGCAAGATGAAAAAGTTTAGTAATTCAAGAGATTTGGCATATAGCTGCTTTTAACATCATGGTGGACATATGGTTTACTAGAAACAGGTTTACTATGACAAGATTGTACCTAATAGCACAACCGCACAGAAAAAGATTTTCACTATGATTCAAGAATGTGAAGTAAGACTCAAAGGTATGAACAACTATTATTATGATCTACAAATCCTTAAATACTTTAATATGAGATGCAAGAAGGTGAAAAATATCAAAGCAGTTGAATGTAATTTCTCCCTGCCTGATCCTGATAATACTTAACTCTGTTGTGATGGTGCATCAAGAGGTAATCCAGGTAATGCTGGGTATGGATTTATTGCCAGAAATAATAAAGGAAAATTTTTATCAGCTGAAAGTGGTGGTCTTGGTGTTTCAACCAACTTTGTTGCAGAAGTGATGTAAATGCACTAGAATGGGCAGTGAAAGAACTCAAAAATAAGGTAACTATCAACTCTGATTCCACAGCTACAATAACATCTTTTAGAAAGAATAAAATCCCATGATTTGTATGGATCAGATGGAATTATGTATGCAGCAAGTTAACTTCTATTCACTTCAATCATGTGTTTAGAGAGGTAAACTTTTTAGCAGACTTCTTTGCAAAAAAAGGTGTTCTTTTGGCTAAGGGACAAGTTCTGAAATTCACAGAAAGACCTGCAAACATGTACATGATGGAGTTCCCTGGTAATACCTATTACAGGTTTGACTGATGGGCTTTTCAATATATGACTGATTGATGGGCTTTTAGTTTTTGGGCTTTCATTTTCTTTTCTGATTATCTCTTTGTAGAAATTGACGTTTAATCCCATTTATGTTGGGCTTTAGACTATTTAGTCCTGTCATTCAAAGCCTAGTACTAGGAGGTCCAAATTCCCCAAATTTAGAACGGGTCATTCCTTTTTCTAACGATTCAATCCAAATCGATAATTTTCTCTGCCTAAAATACCCATTACCGATATTACTTCTTCGTAGTTCGGTTTCTACTTTTTCATTTCAATGTCTAAAACTCTCATGTGAAGAACAAATCCTACAGTTAATCTCTTCTCAATCAAAGATGAACCAAAACATAATCATAAATTTGAGAATCAAACAAACAATCGATTCAATTTGATTCGACTTGAAAACCTAAATCGTTATCATCAATACCTTTTTTTTTTAAGATTAATCAATCCAGGGGAAAGCTTGATGAGATTCAACTTCAATATTTAAGAGTTCATCATTGAAAGCGATTGGAAAGATAAGTGTAATCTATTCTTATCATTTAATTTGGTTGAACTGTTAATTTATTGATTTCAGAATCGATTTCAGAAAAAAAAAAGTACGATTTCAAAAACCTAATCACTTCGGTTTCAGTTTAAATTTCAATTTCTTATCCAATTCATGAGTTTAGATATGTGTTGTTGTTTGGGAAAATGTGGCTTATGTTGGATACATACAATCACTTCCAGTTTATTAGTTTGGATTTGAAGAATCCAAACTAATTTTTCTCTTATCTTCCTGTTTCTCAGTTTATTGTTACTCTACTTTGAATCTTAATTCTAATTTTAATGTTTAACTTTTATGTATGTAGCCGGCTCCGGATACTTATTTGAAGTATGTAAAGACGTTTTTCTAATTTCCTCAGCTTGTTCGACCTCGCAAAATTCTCTATATGGAAATTGGTGAGATACGCAATATGTGAACTATTTATAAATATCTTTGAATTTTTTACACACTATTCTTGCATAAGGTTTTTTTGTTTTTTTTTTTCGTTGGATTCCTGTTGGAATAGATGGTGTTGCACCTCGAGCCAAAATGAATCAATAGAGAGCAACGCGATTTAAGTCTTCAAAGGATGCCGCAGATGCTCTGAGTGGGTTTTATTGTATTTTTATAGTTTTGGTGAATAAGAAATGAATTTAAAGACTTTAGGGAAAACAAAGTGGTATAATCAGTGTTGGATTCAGTTTTCTAGCTATTTTACGGAACAATCTAGTCCACATTTTCTAAACTTATTCCCGCTACTAGTGACATACTAGTGAGTAGTGATTACCATTTACCAGTTGAGATAATGTTTGTGTTCATTTGGTGGGCCAAATTCCTGCTAATATTGCTTTGCTGTAAAAGATAGTGTGTACTGTAGATTGTGATGTCTTATCTATCCGATTCAGGAGTTAATAGTTATTTCTTTCTGAGAAAAAATTCGTGCATCGTAGATGCCTGCAGCTAGTACTCATTAACTACTTGCTTCTTACCAGGTTTTTCCAAGGTGCAAATTTTGAAAGATCATAATATGCAACCAGTCCTCGCAACCCCAACTGATGTACCCTGGTGTGGTCATCCAGGAACATTTTGGGCTTGTGAAGATGTGAAAGTGTTTCTTTAGTTGAGTATCACTTCTCTGTAGTTTGTTTTCGTCATTGTAGCCTAGTGATTTCGATGATGAAGTTTTGAATTATTGTTTAATTATCGGTTCCATCGACGACTCTATTGAGGTGAAATGGATATTTGTTGCCATGTCACTGCTTTCAATTTGCATTTCTTGTTTTTGTCGTTGAAAAATCATTTTGCTATCCGTGTGTACTTGAAGTGGAAGATTAGTAGAATACAAGTTGAAATATGTAGAATATGATACACATTTAAACGTTAAGATGGTCACTTTTACTCATAATTCTTTAAAAAGATCATTTTTCCATCTGTGTGTACTTGCAGAGGAAGATTAATAGAAAACAAGTTGAAACATTTGGAATAGGATACATATTTAAACAATAAGATGGTCACTTTTACACATTTATACGTTAAAATGGTGGTCATTCTTTCATATTTCTTGCTTAATTAAATTAAGTATGGAGTAAACTGTAGAGTTCCCTCTTATTAGATAAAAAGGATGCACATGGAAGAAAGTGGGCGATGTTAACCATCTTGATGATAGATGGGCCCTTAAAAAAGAAAGTCAAGAAAACAGAAAACTGATTTGTTGTTGGTTGGGGGGTCCTGGTGAAGGTGGGGTTGGTCAAAATTCTCCATCAAACTTTGTTTGGTTATTTCTCATTTTCTTTTTTAGTTCTTCATGGAGGAGATCAAATCAAAAATCAAAAATCAAAGAAACTTAGGTCTAATATTCATTTTGGAGTTGGGTCCATTGAGATTATTTGAAATTAGCAGGAACCGGGGGTTAGTCTATTAGCCTATATACTATATGACGAGTACGAGTATATTTATGAGTGCTAGTAGGCTAGTCGTATTAATGGCTGAAAGTCTGTCACCATGTGAGTCTATCAGGTTTTTGTGATAAGGGAAAAAAAAATGGTACAACACTGTTGGTACAGAAATGGTACAGCACTGTTGGTACACATCAAATATTATGTACACATCAATAAGTGTACAATTGTACAAAAGTGCTTTATAAAACACATAAAGTCTGTCACCATGTGAGTCTATCAGGTTTTTCACGATGAAACTCCTTATTTTTTGTCTTGATTTTTAATGTGTACATAATTGTACACATGTTGATTTTTCGTGTGTACATAGTTGTACTCCTTATAATCATTCCATCCTATTTTCATTATGATTAAACATTTTATTATGTTTGGTTAGATGTATCCTAAATGCAGATTTGGTCGGTGGCTATTACGTACATAGCTCATAATGTTTAGTTGTTGTAATTGTTAAGTGAACAATGCTTAATAATTTTTGGGGTGTGTACATATTGGTGCACAGTGTAAATCTCATGCAATAGGTTTGTTCATAGGTGTTTGTAGGGGTGTACATATTGATCCACTAGTCTATTTTTAATGAAAAATAGGTATGCGTGTGGATATGAATAATTGACTTTATAAATGTTTTGGGGTGTACATATTGGTGCACCTCTGTAATTCTAATTCCCATGAAAAAGTAGGTTTGTGTCCGATTAATCGATTTTATGCATTTTTTTAGGGTGTAAATATTGGTGCAATTAAAAAAACAAGTTTGATGTGTCCAAATATGTGTGTTGAGTGAAGGTCTCACGTAATATCTGTTTTCAACTATTTTTTATGTTGAATTGTTAATGTGTACATAGTTGTACACATGTTGATTCTTAATGTGTACATAATTGTACACCTGTTAGTTAATGTGTACATAATTATACACCTATTGATCGTTATTGTGAACATAATTTCACACATGTTGATTTTTAATGTGCACATAGTTATATATCTGTATTGAGATATAGTATGTATGAGATTTCATTTTAATATATTAACTTCATTTCTATATACAATTCACAGAGAATGTTGAGAATTAACAGGATGAGATTGGGGAACAAGGTCATTGGATACAATGAATCTGAGAAGCAAATACTAGTAAGTTCTTTAACATATGGGTTACTAGCTCCTTACAAATTTGAGTAGAATCCGACTTTCAGCTCTTTAGATATTGAATTGGTAATATGTACATAGTTGTACACATGTTGATTCTAAATGTGTACATGATTATACACATGTTGTCTTTAATGTGCACATTTGTACACCTATTAGTTGACGTGCACATAGTTGTACACCTGTTGATCATTAATATGCACATAGTGGTACACTTGTTAGTTGGCGTGTCATTTGTACACCTATAAATTGTTAATGTGCACATAGTTCTACACATCTTGATGGTTAATATGCACATAATTGCACACCGGTGATCATTAATGTACCATAATTATACACTGTTGATTTCTAATGAGTGCATATATCGATTTCTGGATTCGATATTTTGTTTTGTGAATCGAATTTTCATTGGGTGCTCTACATTTAACATGATTTTTTCATCACATTGGTTGGTATTGGTGTTTATGTCTTGTTTTCTTTGAAATGTTACCTCAAAAGCTTGCATTCATATCCAAGAAGGTGGTTTTAAGGGAGGAAAAAGTGATGCAAATAAAAATAGTTGTTGATGCAAGGAAGGATTGTGCGTAAGTTTCTCTTACCGGGTGAACGAGATTGAAGGATTTAGATATGGCACATGTTTTTGTTATGTCCTCATCTAAATGGGTTCCCACCACAATTCATAGAGTAGTAACTAAGGTGTACATAATTGTACACATGTTGATTCTTAATGTGTACATAATTGTACACCTATTGTATGTGTTTCTCTCTGTTTATATGTGCTTGTTCTTTTTTATATGTACTTAGTTTTTGTTCGATTGTAGCTGTATTGTTGATAACTTGTGATTATATTCTCTTTGTTTCAGGATCCTTTTGTCAATGGAGAGAAAGTCCTAGCCATTAATTTGAATATGACGCCAAAGTTTTACCACCTCGAGAAATGAGTTCAGAACTTGGCTCATGTCGGGAAACTACATGAAGGTTTGCAAAAAGCTTATTACACATACTTAATGCCCATCATTAGTTTTGCTTGCATAAAACTACTTTAAGAATTGCTAAAAAGCTTGTTGTTCTTAAATACACATACCATATGCCCATCATCCGTTTTGTTTGTATATCGAAGAATTGTCTTTTATCACTAGCAAATTAGAAACCGTGCTACAACGGTATTTTAGCTTACTTAGTCACAATATCTAGCTCCCACCTTTGTATAATTATTTTATTGTTTTATTAGATTCCTTGTCGGGCTAAAAACTTCATGAAACAATAGTTTGATCTCTCCGTTGACCACTTTTTCCTCTTCGTCATTGTATGTATAGATGAACAAAGATAAATACATTATTTACATGTCTTGCGTATCAACAAGATGCTTTCATGTGTAGGATCGACGAGGCTTCAAACCGAGTATGACAGAGCGTTCGGTAAACCCCTTGGGAATGGATCACCTAGCTAACTTGTTATCGTATGAGATACAGCTGCAGTCTACTTTTGCTATGTTGGTGTACAAACTAGTGCACCTTGTTTTGTCTTTTGATTTTTTGGATTTTTGTATACATGTACATGTTTGTACGCCAATGTAAACTAAGATTTTTTAAAATGAGAATTATATAGTCATATGGGTACTCTTTTTTTGTAGCTCTCGAAAAGAGCTTTAGAATATATAAAGTTTGTGAATTTTGGACAAACGGTTCGAAAGATAAATTGTTTTTAATTTTTTTTTATATTATTTAAAATTTCTGACATCATTGTGAGTCACTTTGGACTAAACTGTAAATATTTGGACTAAGTTGTAAATCAGGAAGGTTATTTGTGTACTTTCAATGAAAAAGGACTAATTTGTACCTAGTTGAATGGGTCAGGACTAACTAGTATATTTGGATGGGGTTTTGGACTAAACCGTATTTTTCCCTATCTCTTTATAGTCAGGACATGTTGTCCTCCTTTGGGTTTATTTTCGTTTTTTTTGATCATTTGTAAAAATGCTTATTCTTTGATCAATAAAATTTATTTTTGGTTAAAAAAATAAATAAATAACCCGTTGAAAGAAGGAAAAAAAAAACTTAACTGGTCAATTTATTGGTAGGAACATAACACTTATTTGCGTTTCTTCAGTCATACAAAGCTTGATCCAGTATTAATCACTGAGATTGAAAGGCATATACGTACTAATAGGGACGACCGAAGGGAGTCCCCTTAGTGTTCAATATGGGAGAAAAATGTAATCCGTTTGTAACGTTTTTTTTAGATTTTTAATCGCAAAAATTGAACGCGTATTGATTTTCTTTCCAAGAAATTGGATCGACAATAAGATAGTCATCAACCACGATTACGATCGGGGTGCAACCAAACGATCGGAAGTCGAACCGATTGACTGGTATTTCCGGCGTGAAAATGGCAAAAAAACCGTCACCTATACTTTTAATTTTGATCTGGACCGTTGATTGTCAACAAAATTGGCCCATCCGATCTGTTGTTGTTGCTAAATAAAAGCTTATTAAAATTGTTACATTATAAGTATTACATAAATATTACACTTATAATTTTTATTAAACTAACAATCTGAAAACTGTTACAAAACTGTCACAAAAATAGCCCCTACATTTCCACAGAGTTGCTTCCAAACTTCGGCCATCCACGCACTGCTGCTGCAGTAATCTAGTCTATAACAAATAGCCTAGGTGTAAATGACAAATAACTATTCAAGCTCTCACATTTAAGCAACAACTTGACGTTGTTACGAGCACCGGTAATGCACACCATAGATCACACAGTCTCCTAAGTTCCTCTGCAATGGGTTAAAGCCACTTGAAAGCACTAGCTTATTGTAATTCAACCTCCCAGCTGCAAATCAAGAACAGTGATGGAGATCAGATCAGATGGGTCTGGACAGACACCATAAACAACAACAATTGCCAATGGGTTCACCCAGGTCCAAAATGCGTTCAAAGAATCCAACTAGGTTCAAGCTGCAAAAGGATATTCTAGATGGCTTTCTATCCAAGACGTGGTTGATCCCATTATTTAACACAATATTGCTTACACTTTATTGATGTATACACATAATTCCCCACTCGACACGTGCCCAAGAAAACAAACGTGGAGGAGGCACATCTGAGTACTTCAAAAAACGATGCCACGTGCCAACACACGAGAGACATCCAACGATGGTATATGATCATCATCGAGCTAATCCGACGACGGAGACTAGGGGAGCACCAAAGGAACGAAATATCGCGAAGCAGCGAGGAATACACAAGGATTCACTTTACTCATCTAGAGAAGGATCTAAGTTCAACGGCGAGGATTAGCCCAGCTGACACGGACGTGATGGGAGCCGCAGACAGCTGTCTGACACAAGCAGGTAGCCCAACCACCCGCATTAAGTACCCTAGCCATAGGGTACGTGTCGAGTAACCTGTGGAAGAGCAAGCAGCGACCAGTGTTATCAAGAGTAACCACGAGGAACATCGGTCTGAATCTAAGACACCACGGATATGCACAAAGAACAAAAAGATAAGTTTCAACGATATCTGACGATGGACCCCAGCGGGTTGTTCTTCTACTAACAAGCATCTGGTTGAGGATATTAAAAGACAAGAAGAAATTGTAGAAGAACAGCCAGACGCTTGTTATTAGTGTTATCAAGAAGAACTAAAGAGAAAGTTATGGAGTTCATAGTTTCTTTAGATTTTGTATTTCACGGATTATGCGGTGACATATTTCTTGGTTGGTTTCGTAAGACAAATGTGTCTAGAATCGTATTTGGTTTTGAGAACTTAAGAAAAATTTAAACCGTCTTCGTGTTGGGTATTTTGTGATTCTTTGTTTATGAACATCACTGCAGAACAACTTTGCTTCTTAATGCACTATTTTTAAAGAAGGTTTATGAAAGATCTTTAGCCTACAGATATTGATGTTCAGTTAAGGGGCCAGTACAGTAATTGGCTTTCTAACTGGCCTGTACAACCAATACAGCTTGACTGACAGCCACAACAAACTGATACAATTGACACCCCCTATCAGATTGTTTGTTCGCATGGGGCTTGACTATTGGATTGGTTTATCGTAAACCTGTTGCAGACCCGAGAAAATGAAAATAATTGGATGAAAAGCTGGTCCAATCTTAGGTCGAACTGAATTGGATTTAAAGACAAAAAATCAGTCCCTAAGCCCGCACCAGAAATTGATTATGGAATTAAAAGTTTACATAAGCACATTGAACGGTTCATAAAATGTCCAGAGGTTTTGTTTTGCCACGAATGCTAAAAAATGTAAAGGATTCAAATACAAAATGTTTATAAATCAAAAGGACCTATTTTTAATAAACGAGAGTTTGCCAACTGTATTTAATTCCAAGACTAAAGTAAATTTCAATCCAATGGTCTGTGAATCTATCCAACGACTGAAAAAATGTTTGCTCATTGAGCTGCTGCGTGCAGCTGCGTGGGACAGCACTGCTCAATACGGAAACATAATAAAACTTTCGTTCTTACCCATTGTTAATATATATCAAAATCTAGCCAAAATCAAATCCAACAAAAAATAAATCAAGATCCTGTCTTTGTGCTGATTGGAATTAGTTTGGTTTATTTTACGTTTTAAACTTTTAATAAGATGAAGGATGTTAATTAGTAAGGATATTAGATGATGACAATTGTTCTTGATCCATTAGGATCTTAAAATATTGACAGTTGACAAGGATAATTATTGGGAGCACTCGCGATTCTTTGAATGAGATCAGACTTTAGTTTAATTAATCACAAAATTAAACACGAATATCTATACAGATGGGTCTGAGAATGAATACTGATTACATTGATTCAAAGTGATAATCAATTCAAAATCATGATATGAATACTACCAAATACGGTTTACTACAAATTCAGTGGTAATAATGTGTTCATCTCATTTCGAACCATAAAATGAATGATCATCCATCTTATTTATAATCTCGACTAGGGAAATGCATAAAACTCAATGACGATGAATTGCATAAACTTTCATTAATTTTTTGATATCCATGAAAAATTAGAACTGTGGCTATTTTTATGCCGAGCAAAAAGATTAGGAGAATAAAGATACAATTAATTATGTTTCCGTATTAAGGAGAAGAGTAAAATATGGAAATATATATGGAGTCAGTTTAAGGTCGTTTCAACAAGACATATGTCGCGAGTAGATTGGTGGGCACATAGGGCACACCAAGAATTGGGCACAGAGGATCTCGACCCGCAAATCTGGTAGGAGAGGAAGGATAGATTTTTTCGCATCAAAGAAAAAACAGAAGAGCGGGTTATTCTTCAAGTGTGCTTGTTTATTTAGTTGGGCAAGGGTTCATGATTCCTTTAAACATTTTAAGTTTCTGGATTTTATGCATGACTGGGGGCTTTTAAACGGTAATTACTAGTTCCAAGATGTAAGCAGGAAAGAAAAACTTCATTTTCTAGGTCGAACAAATTAAGCAACTCATAGTCGTACACTAAATCTCGGAATGACAACACTAAAGGAATAGCCTGAGACAAGCAACAGAAAAGATATTCTAGAGGACTCGGACTCGGTTTTGAAAATAGGTTTATCAAAGTAACAAAAGCAAGAAATAACAAAACAAAGTTATACAAGAAAATAGGTTTATCAAAGTTAGCATTATATTCTCCATTAAGACTTAGCAAACCAAATAACAAAACACGCGTTCAACAAAGCAACAAAAGCAATAAGAGTAATTCATGCATAATATAATATATCACCACATATTGTCAAATAATTAATTCAGGAAAAACACCATGTTATCTATTCCCAAAATGCTTAAAGTTTCAATTAAGCTGCATACTGCAAAGTGCGCGGCTTCTTCAGCTTAACGTTGTTTTCTGTCTCCTTGCTTGAGCTTCTCTTTCACAGGGTTCCATTGTTTTTGTACCCTTTTCTCCTAATTCTTTTAATGAAACTAAAGTATTCTTGTGGGGAATTACTTCAGAAATAAACCTGCCAAAACTCACATCCATTTTAGCAGATGAATCTTTTGCACCGACACTATAAATTTTGCCATCCCAATTATATAGAAGCCTACTACTCTTCGTACACCCAAATGGCCGTGGTATGATACTGCCGAAACTGAACTCTTTACGCCAGATCAACTCATTATAGTTGTCTTCATTCTTTTCCAAATACCATATTTCACAACCACCGTCATTCCAATAATTAGCACTTAGAAAATTCCCTAGAACCCCTAGTATAACAATAAAATTTGGAACACGAGCTCGTGTCACACAAGGTGGTGGTGGTGGAAGTTCCCTAAATTTCTCATCAGCCAAATGGAAAGCAAGAATGGTGGTTCCTTTATTGTTCACCCAATGAAGAGATCCATTTGCCAAAACACCGGTATAGTTTCTAACGTAATTCATATCGATGTCCATAGTTACCGCATTTCTCCATCCAGTGCCACTCCCAAGAGTGTATACCTGAACAATCCCAAAATTTGAGTCTCCTCTGGACCCATATATCCTAACAACCTTGTACTCATTGGTCTTAGTACTACAACCAAATCCATTCCACCAGTACTCTTTTTCATCTTTTGGAAGAATAACATATTCTCTGGTGATTGGATTATAGATACAAAATCCAAGTCGATAGCATGCATAGAAGCAAATTAAACCATTGCACGAACCAACAAATTTATTACCGGCAAATGGAATGTTTGAATTGATCCTTGTGTTTCTATTGAAGGGTGCCTCGTGACAATTCTCATCATACTCACTGTAATACAATTCACTAGGCTTTTGTTGATAGTTGGAGAAAATAAAACTCAACGTACCAGAATCAGCATCAGAATCAATATGATGATTCAAGTGGAACCAAGAGAAAGATGGATGACGAACAAGATCTCTCCATGATTTGCATACCGATTTGCACTCTAGAACGGATTCAGTTGGTAACCTAGTTAATATGTCTAGTATGATATCTGTCGGGATATTGCTAAAATTCCCCATAATGAAACCCTTAACTACAGAGCAGAAGAGACGGAGAGCTTTTCTAGGGTTTTCAAGGAGAAATAGTGATTTCGGAGACCAGACAGTGAATGAATGGGTTTTATTTAGATACGTGTTGCGTTTGTTTGTTTAAATACCCAATTCGTCGCCCTGAACTCTGTCTATATTTAAGGTCGGGAAAGTGTTTTCCGATTTCTATATTTTAGCTTGACACTAGGCTCACTCTCGGATTAAGTCTAGCCTTAGGGGCTCTCTTTATCAATTATATTGCAGTTAAACGCACACCATACTTTTTACCCAGTCTCTAATTTTCTCTACAATAGGTGAGACTGAAAGCAACTTTAAAGTCACGAGAAAGCACTAGCTCGTTCGTTCTTTAGTCTCAGATTGGAATATAAGAAAAAAAAAAAAAAATGCCAAAACATAAATGTAACAAATATTGCAGAAAAAAATGACATAGTTCATAAACACCAACTAAGTGCACTTGCATTTCATAAAAATAACCTAAAACAACCAGCATCCGAATGAATTCTGGCCACCAACTCCAACTGAACCCAATACACGCAGTGTTGCAATATCAAAAAAGTGTAAGGAATTTCAGGGTAAAACCCCTCCAGCGTCTAAAGTTAGGCACAAGCTCCTCCCTTTCCTATCAGATCCTAATGTTGACAGATTGTGAGGTATCTTGCTTGGATGCCACATGATGATGATCCCTAAAAAAAAACAGCAAAAAGGAGCTTCAACTAAAACTGAGACATTAAGCTTGATGCCACATGGTCCATAAAATTGATGTTGACATCAGGCTCACTCTCAGATTGAGTGACTCTATGACTGAGCCCTATCAATACCGTTATAATAAAACAAACAAACAAAAAAGAAATCATCATCACAAAAACTCATATTACGATAGACATATTCAGCATCAAAGCTCTCGCATTGAACCAACAACTTGTTGCTCTTACCTGAAATAGGTAATGCACGCCATTGATTACTCAACAATGAGTTTATTAAGCCACTTTAGAGTCACTACTAATTTAACCTCCTAACAAACTCAACAACCATGACAGAGATCAAATGGTTCTTGAGCCACCATAAACATAACCTAATGGATTCCATGTCAGTCCAAAATGATGCTCAGAATAAAATTGTTAAACGCCTTAGAAACGCCGAGGAAATCAGTCAATGTGAGATAATAAAAGCTACATACTCAACTGACACATAAGAAGTCACTGAATCACTTATGAGTAATGCTCAAGGAAAGTGCCCTCTTATCAAATAGCAAAACAACAGAATTCCATTCTACATGTCTCTGCCTGTGTGTGCATAAGCATTTATGGAGATGAATATTGTAGATCATAATGATAGGGTAACATAGAGCTGCACCATTCCCAATCCTATATTAAGGCTAAGTAAAGCAAAATAACATAGTGTGCAATAGACAAAGCAATAAAAAGCAACAAGAGTAAGTCGTACATAATAAAATATCATCACATATTGTCAAATAACTAGATTCAGAAGATCCCTTGTTATCGAGTTCAAAATGCTGAAAAATTTAATAAAGATAAGTACCATTACACTTACTTAGAGATCTCTTACTTCGTGTTGCAGCTTCTTCAGTTTTTCAGTGTTTCCTGTCTCCTCACTTGAACGTGCTCTTTCACCAGATTCCATAGTTTTTGTATCCTTTTCTCCTAGTTCTTTTAATGAAACTAAAGTATTCTTGTGAAGGGATGCTTGAGAAATAGACTTCCCAAAACGGACATCCATTTTGGCAAATGAAGCAAATGAAGCAATTGAATTGTAACTATAAATTGTGCTAATACCACACCACAAAAGCCTACCAGTCTTTGTAAACGCAAATGGACGCAAGAAGACTCCAGCTCCATTCACTATTATCTTTATTCTTCTTTAATAACCATGTGTCACAATCACCAGCAAGGTAACCAAAAGTAAATCACCTAAAACCCGTAGTCGAATACCATAATATGGAAGTGTCAAACAAGGTGGTGGTGATGGAAGTTGACTCAACTTTGAGTTTGTCTTCTCCAGGTAATATATTCTAACAACCTTAATTGTACTCATGTTCGAAGGAAGGTAACCAAACCCAGTCCCCTTGAGAAGTCCTTCAATTGTTGGTAAGACAATATAATGTCTGGTGATTGGGTTACGGATATAAGCAGGTCCAAAAAGCCATTCACCAAATGTGCCTCTAACCCATGCATCGAAGCAAATTAGACCATTGCATGAACCAGCAAAAGAATACTTATCAAATGGAGGGCTTAAATTCATCTTTTTTCTTCCATTAAAGGGTGCCTCATGACAATTATCATCATACTCGCTGTAATAGAATTCATTATGCATATTAACCCCTCCATCCCGTCTATAGAAAATAAAATTTGACTTACCAGAATCAAGATGAAGATTCAAGTGGATTTGAGAGAATGATGGATGTTGAACCAGATTTCTCCATGATTTAGAGACTGATTTGCATTTTAGAACTGATTCAGCTGGCAAACGACTTAATACGTCTATTACGATATCTGATGGGAGCATATTGAAATTCCCCATTGAGGAGAAACCCTGAACAAGAAGAAGAAAAGAGAGTTAGGTTTTAAGGAAAAGAGGGATTGGGTTGAAATGGTTTAGTCTTGCCCGTCCCAAACCAATGCGTCTTTTAGTCACGTCACGTGCTATATTGTAGGCAGCCGCTCGCAATTTTTCATCAGAGGGGGTAAAATATGTTGTTTTTTAATGGGAAATGGTTAAAGAAACTGTTACGTGGAAGGATTATTGACAGAACAGCAACTCTCGGTTTCAGGATAATGATACTTTTACTTTTTCAACTGGGCTTAAAACGTTAAAGTATTGTTTTTCCTGAAACAAAAGTAGTGTATAATGGTACAAATGGAAATATTAGTGTTAGACTTAAGTTAACTTATGGAGAGAAAGTGAGATAGACAGGCTTGGTAGAAATGGAGTAGGATAGTCTATTCCTGTTACGTAAATTTTTATGATCTACGAGAACATGGTAACTATGTTTTCTTTGACCGTGTACCAAAATCTGCAAGGGATTATGGGACTTTCAATTTTGCCACACTTGATCATTCTTTGGCGATGGATTTATACAAGTGAGAATGAGAGGAAACTTGTGAGATTTTTTGACAGCTTTATCAAAGCCTGGATTTGAATGCTCTAGAAAATTGCAAAATCAATGTAATGTTCATAGGACTAAGCTTATACCACTTCACCAACAACAAAATTGCAAGATCAACACACAACAAAAGCCGATATAAGTTATGATTAGTGTATATTGTTATTTCTCATACTGGGAAAATGGACCAAGATAACAGTATGGGAGGTAGTCTAAGCATAATACTAGTTCACCAACAAAAATCAAAAACATATCCAGACACTAAAAGAAAATTACAAGAATCCATACGCACTACGATTGCACCACAATTCCCAACATCAATAGCCGAAGTTGCTTGGTTCACATGAATTGAAGACCTTTTAACCATTGCCACCTCTACCACTATTACTATGACATTCAAATGGTCGTATTACAGGTGACATAAAGTTCTTTTTTCAAATGGTCCTATCCAGAATTTTGTCTCTCCTTGAATCGTCAGTAAGCATGACAAATTTGGAACAGAATGTTCGGGTTTACCTCTGCATCAAAGCAGCATCAGTTTCAGATAACGTTGCTGCAATACCAAACAAAATCAACGTTGAGAAACTTTTCCTCTGTAATAACCAACACAACAAAAGCCCAAAAGAGAAAATGAAAAAAATAAACAATGACACTGCAAAACTATTCGGGCACTTGGTTCAAACAGCTAGAAAAATCAAGTGCGCCTAATGTCAGTAGATCACGAGACCAAAATTACGTACCTAGAGGCATAATTATGGGGGTCTATTGCTAACACCTGCTCAAATCAAAATTGGATGCTGATAGAAAAACATGGCTAATAAGAGAGGAATACATGATCTTATATCAGATAGAAAGGAATCAAGAACCTTGTAAGGAACTATCCAGGCACAAAAATTACAGGTCTTTTTTTCTCCCTCTACAGCATCACTCCCTTTGCATACATCAGCAAGGTTCTGCCCACAGTCAGGTTCTCACGAAACAGCCTTTTAATTTGCATTTAGTACAAGAGGATTTCATATCTGCACTCCAATAATTACCAGGCGGCAGGAGCAAATTAAAACTGTACTGGTTGCCAGACTCAGTACTACATTTGGGGTTTGATTCTGAATTTAACTTTTTTACCCAACACCTTGGATGCTCTCAGCATTTATATGATTTATATTTTAGGTACAAAAGAATATTTGAACTTCATATTGAACCGTTAACCACTTTTTTACATGAGGACTTGACAAGGTAAAATGAGCAATGGACAAGCTAATTAGGCTTGTTGTATATCCACTCTCATCGCGACAGTCAATGCTAATCAAAAATGATAGTTTCTCTTTTGCATACCATGACAAGGTTCTGCCCAAAAGTATTCGTTATTCTATAAGATTTACTGACTAACTAACACAGAACTAAGGCACTATATTTCTCTTATTAAACCAGTTCAGAGCCATAAAATTACTAAACCTTAACTAAAGTGACAGCCTTACAAGGTTAAGCTGAGAAGTAAGAACCAAATAGATGTCTGGGAAGGCAAAGAGCATCAGGAAAGCTATCCATCTTCCATGTTTGTTCCTACATATACTTTCTCAGACTTTATTTTCATAGATGTAACAAGTTTACTAATATAAGCATCAAATTTCCATCAAGATTTGCTATAAGTAAACAGCAAATTTATTAACACAGAAGCATAGATAATAGGCTACAAGAGTAAATCATGGATATTATCACTACACATTTTCAATTGAACGAGATTCTAAAGCTCAATCATGTTATCTAATCAGAAAATGCTTAAAATTTAAATGACGCCCTCAGTATATACTTACTTAGAGATATCTTACTTTGTACTGATGAATTTCAAAATGCTTCGTATAACATTCCTTACTTTGTTCAGCGGCTTCTTCGGTTTATCACTGCTTTTTGTCTCCTCCCCTGAAGTTGCTCCTTCACCTGATTCCATTGTTCTCACATATTTTTCTCCTAATACTTTTAGTGAAACTAAGGTATTCTTGTGAGGGATTGCTATATCTAGAAAAATAGACTTGCTACAACTCATATCCGATGAAGCTTCTGGATCATAAATACAAATTCTGCTGTTCTTATAGTAAAGAAGCCTACCACTCTTGGTAAACCCAAATGGCCGCGATATGGAACTGTGTAAACTAAACTCTTTACTCCAGCTCAAGTCGTTATAATTATCTTTATTCTTCAATAACCATATTTCACTAGAACGATGAGCACAATAAGTAACACTCAGAAAATCGCCTAAAACCCCAAGTTTGATACCAAAATCTGAAACACGATCTCGTGTCAAACAAGGTGGTGGTGATGGGAGTTCCCTAAAATTTTCATCGGCCAAATTGAAAGCAAGAATAGTGGTTCCGTTTTTTCCCATCCAATAAAGAACTCCATTTGCAAACACACCAGCAGCATTTGTAAAATGGTGCGTATAGACCTCCCTTGTTCCCGCATTTCTCCATCCAGTACCACTGCCAAGAGTGTATATCTGAACAATTCCAACATTTGAGTCCCTCCCAGACGAGAAAATTTTTGATGGGGACGAAATCCGAAGGGGGCATGGGGACAAATGATATGTTGACACATGTTTTTGATTCCCATGAATTCTATTTCCAAAAATATGAAAGAAATGTATTTTTGGAGAGAAAATTTGTTTTCTTAATTGCTCATAGTATTTTTGGAAATAGAATTCATGGGAATCAAAGACATGTGTCAACATATCATTTGTCCCCCATGCCCCCTTCGGATTTCGTCCCTATCAAAAATTTTCTCCTCCCAGACTCATTTATCCGAACAACCTTGTACTCATTGGTGGAAAGAATGTAACCGAATCCAGTCAAGCGGTAATTTCCTTCAGATTTTGGAAGAATAATATACTCTCTAGTGATCGGATTACAGATAGACGTAGTAGCCATATACGTTGAATGGAAGAAAAGTAAACCATTACATGAGCTAGCAACAGAAGAAAAGTGAAATGGTTCTTCTTCAATTTGGATCCGAGGGAATTATATACAAGGGATTCTGTCTCCTTGCAAAGACAAACATATCCCTGCTTTTATTGGGAAAAGACGACATATCCCATTAGAATCCAGAAATATTAAAAGGGAAAAATATCGTTTGGTCCTTTTATAGGTGGGCCCATGTCTGTTTAGTCCTTTGGTCAAACGCCTTTTACTGTTTGGTCCATAATTATTTAAAAATACGTAATGGACAAAAGTACCCTTCCATGTTAATTTTTACTCATTTTTGTATCAGTTCATTCCGTTAAATGAATTTCATATAACAACATATACAAACTGGGACTTCATTCCTAAATGAAGTCCATATAAAACCTTTTTTTTTCCTTCATATCAAAACCTATACAAAACCAGACTTCATTCCGGAAATGAAGTCCATATAAAAACCTATACAAACCCGACTTCATTCCATAAATGAAGTCCATATAAAACATATACAAACCAGACTTCATTTCTGGAATGAAGTCCATATAAAAACCTAAGAAATACAGACTTCATTTATGGAATGAAGTCCATATAAAACCTAAGAAAAACAGACTTCATTTTTGGAATGAAGTCCATATAAAAACTTAAGAAAAACAGACTTCATTCCAGGAATGAAGTCCATATAAAACATATACAAACCGGACTTCATTTCTGGAATGAAGTCCATATAAAAACCTAAGAAAAACATACTTCATTCCAGGAATGAAGTCCATATAAAAATAGACTTCATTCCTGGAATGAAGTCCATATAAAAACTTAAGAAAAACATACTTCATTCCAGGAATGAAGTCCATATAAAAATAGACTTCATTCCTGGAATGAAGTCCATATAAAACATCAGCAACATCATCTTCATCTTCTTCACGTCTTCAACAACAGCAACAACATCGTATTCATCATATTCATCTCATTTTCTTGATGTCTTCAACACCAAGCAGCAACAACAACCAACATCTTCGCTGTCGTCTTCAACACCAAAGAAGAACATCTTCATCTTCAACATCTTCATCTTCTTCGTCAGTTGTCTTCAACACCAACAAGAACAACAACATATCACGAGATCTAGATTTGAAAAAGCAGATCAAGAAATTATAGAGAATAGAGAAAAAGAAACATATCAACAATAGCAACAATGATAATATTCATCGTCTCTGGATCAAGAAACATATGTATTAATCATCACCAACATCAGTTCGTCTTCATCTTCATCCCGCACCATTGTTACAAAAGATCGGGAAGAACAAAAAGAAAAGAAAAAAAAGAGAGAGAGAATGTGAATGCGAAAATAAAGATATTTTCTAGGGTTTTTCTATATATATGGTCCCAAAAGGATAGTTTTGTCCTTACAAGGTGAAATTTACATCATCCATGACATCATCCTAGGACCAAACCATAATTTCTAGGACCAAACTATAATTTATATTACCAATTAGGACCAAACAGACACATGACTGGGTCAACAGGACTAGACTCTCTCTAATATATTATTCCTAGGACCTAATGGTATTTCCTACATTTGCAAGCCAATTCATTCCCAAAGGATGACGCAATTCCATTTGCCATATAAGTTCCATTTGATCTCCAATACTGCAGCTACAATCCAATGTGAGCTTAGGCGGTTGCAAAAAGGCTTGAAATAAAATAATCATTGAACCAATATCACATTTATGTATGTTTATATTTTTCCTTTATGTAATTTGCTAGTGTCATTGGGTAAGTCTCGGCCGTCACATTTATGTATGTTTATATCTACCACCGAAATTGAGTGAGCACCTAACCACAGGATACAAATAAAGGCTAAAAGGCAAAAATATATGCAAATCCCTGAGTAAGTTACAAACCCAGACCAATTCAGCTGCAGTTTGAGCCAAATATTTATACTCAGCCTCGGTACCAGACCTGGCAACAGTGGATTGCTTGCGAGAAGACCAAGTGATTGGATTCGGACCAAAAAAGAGATAAAAGCCACTGGTGGATTTTTTGTCAGTTGGATTACCTGCCCAATCTGCGTCACTGAACCCTTGCAAAGCTACTAGTCCTTTTGTAAACAGAATTCTATAGTCTAGAGTACCTTTAATATAGCGGAGAATTCGTTTGGAAGCAGTCATATGGGCTGTAGTTGGTCGTTGCATATGTTGACAGACCTGATTGACAGCAAAGCTGATTTTGCCCCTACCATGTTCGTTCTCTTAAGTAAGTCTAAAGCATACTTGGATTGAGAGAGGAACAATCTAGACTTATCTCTTTTAACCTCAAGACCTAGAAAGAAATGTAGAGGACCAAGATCTTTAACAGGGAAAGATGCACTTAACTGAGAGATGACTGACTTGATAAAAACCGAGTCATTGGGTGTAAGAAGTATATCGTCCACGTAGACCAAACAGATGACCAACAACTTGCATTTCTTCATGACAAATAAAGAAGTATCTGAAATAGAAGCAAAAAACTCTAAAGCAATAAGAGCATCAGATAACTTCTCATACCAGGCCCGTGGTGCCTGTTTTAGACCATATAGATGGATTTGTGTAAACGACATACATAGTTGGGATGAGTAGAATCGACGAAACCAGCAGGTTGTTGCATATACACTTCTTCCTTCAAGTCACCATGAAGGAAGGAATTACTAATGTCAAGTTGAGTGATAGACCATTCAAATTGAATAGCAAGAGATAAGATCAGTCTGATAGTGGTGGGTTTAGCAATGTATTCGAAAGTTTCGAAAATTCGATACCTTGTTCTTGATGAAAACCCTTAGCAACCAACCAGGATTTGAATTTGTCAATGGAGCCATCAACTTTATGTTTCACTCCTGAACACCCATTTGCAGCCTACCACATTCTGACTTGGGTGAGGAGCTACCAAGGCCCAAGTGCCTGCTAAATTATGATCAGTGATCTCATCTGCCATAGATAACCTCTAATTTTTCTTCTTGTTTTCCTGACTAAAGCATGTTGGTATTGGATCTGAAATATTGCTTAAGAAAGCTCTTGACAATACATATTTAGAAGCATAATATGTCTTTGGTTTAAACACGCCTCGTTTAGCTCTAGTAATCATGTTATGTGCATTAGTAGTGTTGCTAGTTATAGGAACAGACTCAGCAGGAAAGGCAGAAACAGATACTGTAGTGATATCAGAGTCTGGAACAATAGGACAAGAAGAAGAATCTGTTATGGGACATGAAAGAGAGTCTCAGTATGTTTAAGTGACTGAAAATCATCAGTAAGCACTACAGTAGAGGTGGAAAGTGAGAGATCTTTAAAGGGGAAAGAACTCTCATCAAAAACAACATGCCTTGAGATATATTCTGCCCGTGGAGGGTCTAGACATTGATATCCTTTTTGAAAAGAGTTGTAGCCTAAAAACACACAATGCTTACTTCTAGGTTGGAGTTTCGATCTAGTGTATGGCCGTATCCAAGGAAAGCAAGCATATCCAAAATATTTGAGAAAGTTGTAGTTGGGTTTAACATGAAATAAAACTTCAAGAGGAGAGGAAAAAGAGATAGATTTGGTTGGAAGTCTATTTATTAAGAAATTGGCAGTATTAAAGGCATAGACCCAGTAAGCATGGGGAGACCAGATTGAAGTAGAAAAGTTCTACTAAGGTTAAGAATGTGTTTATGCTTAGACTCAGCAACTCCATTCATTGGAGTGGGAGGACAAGTTGATTCATGAAAAATACCTTTGTGAGTTAAGAACTCTTTCAGATATTCATTAAAAAATTCACCTCCTCTGTATGTTCTAATAACTTTAACAGGACATTGAAGAAAAGTCTCTATTTGGTTCACAAAAGATATAAAAACAGTCTTAAAGTCAGACTTGAGAGACAAAATAAATAGCCAACAATATTTAGAAAAATCGTCGATAATAGCACAGAAGCCTACCAGTCTTTGTAAACTCAAATGGTGGCGTCATGTAACTGTTAAAACTGAACTCTATACTCCATCTCAAGTCATTGAAATTATATTTATTCTTCTTCAATAACCATATTTCACTACTGTTTATGGGTGAAAATCGTTTCTGCCGATTTCGGTAATTTCGGTAGGTGAGTGAGAAACTGGTTCAAACCCTAAACAAATGTGCTGCACGTGAGCACTTTATAGATTCGAGAGATCAATCTGTACAAGTCCGGCTAAACCAAGAAATGGCCGTTCCAGACTTGCTTCGGTCACAAAGTGGAGGAGAAGGGTTGATTTGGGGAGGGAAGCAAAGAAAGGTGTTGAGACCGGAATAATTAAGGGAGAGTAGTATCTCGACTTGTATCGAGAAAGTGAAAGCTTAGGAAGCTTGCAAGATATGAAAGCTTTGGGAGAGCTTGCAAAGTTGCCTTTTGAGAGTGTAGTATTTTTCTCCGACCGAGACTTGTTGTCTCGCAGTGGAAATAGGTAAGACCTATTTATACAAGTCGATATTGAAACGTACTGGCCTCATGAAGGAAGAGAGTAAAGGGTGAAATAATGGGAGGAGGTGGTAACCATGGTGTTAAAGGGTGAAAACGTTTTCACCATTATTTCCTCTTTATTTGACCGCTTTATTCCTTTTCACGCTTTCTTAATGTGAGCGTAGTGTACGCCGCATCTTTGAATCGCCAAACCAAAACCCTAAGCATCCCCGTTTGTGTTGATGTCTCGAGTGTTGGTTGCATCTTGAGTGCAAGTGGTGTTGCTAGGGACGCATGTGGCATGTGCCAATGGCGTGTGTGGAATGCCTTGGTGGTAGGTTGCACGGTTTGCAAGTTAGGCTACCAGCGTGTGTGTTTGGCATGTGCCAATGGCATGTGCAGAATTCCTTGGTGGTAGGTTGCACGGTTTGCAAGTTAGGCTACCAGCGTGTGTGTTTGGCATGTGCCAACGGCATGTGCGGAATGCCTTGGTGGTAGGTTGCACGGTTTGCAAGTTAGGCTACCAGCGTGTGTGTTTGGCATGTGCCAATGGCATGCGTGGCCGTTAGGGCCGTGGCCTTGGTGGTAGGTTGCACGGTTTGCAAGTTAGGCTACCAGCGTGTGTCTTTGGCATGTGCCAATGGCACGTACGGCCATGTTGACCTAGTTGTAAGTCTTGCGAGCCTAGGGCGCTATATTTGGCGTGTGCCAATAGCATAGCGGCTTGGAAATATGGCTTGCGGTACGTGTTGGCATGTGCCAATGGCACGTACGGCCATGTTGACCTAGTTGCAAGTCTTGCAAGCCTATGGCGCTATATTTGGCGTATGCCAATGGCATAGCGGCTTGGAAATATGGCTTGCGGTATGTGTTGGCATGTGCCAATGGCACGTACGGCCATGTTGACCTAGTTGCAAGTCTTGCAAGCCTAGGGCGCTATATTTGGCGTGTGCCAATGGCATAGCGGCTTGGAAATATGGCTTGCGGTACGTGTTGGCATGTGCCAATGGCACGTACGGCCATTTTGACCTAGTTGCAATTCTTGCAAGCCTAGGGCGCTATATTTGGCATGTGCCAATGGCATAGCGGCTTGGAAATATGGCTTGCGGCACGATGTTGGCATGTGCCAATGGCACGCACGGCCATGTTGACCTAGTTGAAAGTCTTGCAAGCCTAGGGCGCTATATTTGGCGTGTGCCAATGGCATATCGGCTTGGAAATATGGCTTGCGGTACGTGTTGGCATGTGCCAATGGCATGTACGGCCATGTTGACCTAGTTGCAAGTCTTGCAAGCCTAGGGCGCTATATTTGGCGTGTGCCAATGGTATAGCTGGGCTTGGCTTTGGCGTTATTGCTGTATGGTGCAAGATGCGCTTGGTTTGGCATTTGTCGCCATGGTGCGCAGATTGTGCGGCTTGGTTTGGCATTGTTGCCATGGTGCGCGCAGTGTGCGGCAGTGGTCCGCATTGCTTCCATGGTGCGAAGGTGTGCGGCTTTGTTTGGCATTGTTGCCATGGTGCGCAGTGTGCGGCTTGGTTTGGCATTGTTGCCATGGTGCGCGGTGTGCGGCTTGGTTTGGCATTGCTGCCATGGTGCGCGGTGTGCGGCTTGGTTTGGCATTGTTGCTATGGTCGCGCAGTGTGTGGCTTGATTTGGCATTGCTGCCATGGTGCGCACTATGCGGCTTGGTTTGGCATTCTTTTCCATGGTGCTTGCGATGTGCGGCTTGGTTTCGCATTGTTGCCATGGTGCGCAGCTGCGGCTTGGTGCGGCATTGCTTCCATGGTGAGCGGTGTGCGGCTTGGTTTAGCATTATTGCCATGGTGCGATGTGCGGCTTGGTTTGGCATTGTTTCCATGGTGCGCGAGTGTGCGGCTTGATTTGGCATTGCTGCCATGGTGCGCGGTGTGCGCTTGGTTTGGCATTGTTGCCATGGTGCGCGATGTGCGGCTTGATTTGGCATTGCTTTGCCATGGTGCACAAGTGTGCGGCTTGGTTTTGGAATTAGGGTTCTGTGTTGAAAACCCTAATCTGGTATTTTGAAAAAATACCCTTATTAATTATTTACCCCTGAGTTAAATGCTCTTAGTTAATGTGTTGCGGGTAACACTTGGCCATGGGGTTTTACGATTTTACCCCTTGTTTAAAAACCACCATCAACATTAAGTCCCCGCTTAGCTTTCCGGAACAGGGGCTTTGTTGCAGGTAAGCATAAGATGGTGACAAACTATTAACAAGAAACCGTAAAGAAAATTGAAGGAGGCTTGTCTGACCTTTTATAAATGGGATTTGGAATCCTTGCCTCAGGTAGTTTTGCACAAATCGGGAGGATGGCACAATTGGTGGGGCCGGTGCAGCTTGGGCGATGTTGGGAAGTTGGCGTGAGTTGGGAAACTGAGTGTGCTAGTCAGGTGGGACCGGCGCAGCGTAGAAGCCGTGCGTGCTTGCGGTCGGCGCAATTGGTGGGGCCGGTGCAGCTTCGGCGACGTTGGGAAGTTGGCGTGAATTGGGAAACTGAGTGTGCTAGCTGGTGGGACCGGCGCAAAGTGTAGAAACCGTGTGTGCTTGCAGGCGTGACTTGGGCGGCCATTGGGAAGTCGGCGCAATTGGTGGGGACGGTGCAACTTGGGCGACGTTGGGAAGTTGGCGTGAGTTGGGAAACTGATTGTGCTAGCTGGTGGGACCGGCGCAAGGTGTGGAAGCTGTGCGTGCTTGCTGGCGTGACCGATGTAAACAAGGAAGGAGTTTCTTCAGATAGCAAAGTTTCCTTATCTTGCTTTCCTTCACGTGCGGCTTCAATTAGGGCATTATTCATGCTAAAATCTAGAAGCGTTATGTCTCTCATTGCTTCCTTTCCCTTTTAAAGATTCCGTATTTATACCCAAAAATAATTGCATCGTCTCCTCGTTTGAGAAAAAGGTTCTTCTTGTCGAGTTTCTCTCTTTGTCATGTCGCACAGAGATGAATCATCTCCTAACCAGCCAAGTTCTCCAAGTGAAGGCGGGAGGTCTAATTCTTGCAAAAGCACCCCAACCAGGGTTATTCGGGTTAAGAAAATCATACTCAGGTATGTTTTCTTCTTCTTTGGCGGACTGTCGTACACTTTACCGCCGCTTATTGTATAAATGGAAAATTTCCCTTTCGTGAAGAGATATCCTGTTAGAGCATGCGTCACTGTTATCGACGAGGATGACCTAGTCATTCCCCTTCCTTCGAATCCGTCCTTTTTGACTGGGCCGGTTGAGGGAGTGAAAGCATCTCACGCTGGTAGCCCCCATGCATGACCTACGTTCATTATATCGCCTTGAATCCCCCCTCCACGGGATTTGATATAAGCCTATTGTACTCTTCTGGATGTGACACTAGGATGCTCAGAAATTACATGATGACATGGATAGTGCAGGGTCGGGATCCTCCGCGGCCTCGTAAAGTGTTGAAGGCGTCTTCTAGACAGAGAGGTGATGATGTTCTTGCGCTGCACCCTTGAATAGTAGAGGACCTTGTTGTGGGTACGGATTTTTGGTGGACTGTTCTTCGTAGCTTTGACAGTGAAGGGATCCCGTGTATATCTTCCGTTCTCAAATATGGTTTACGTGTTTCTATCTTTGTAGTAATTACTGCCGCGGTGAAGCTCTGGATGGTATCAACGAATGAGGGGCAACAATTCTTGGTAGCAGATGTAATCGGGAGAAACTACATTGTCGTGGTAACAAAGTAGGTTGGCTGATATTCTATGGGCTTAAAGTGGACGTAAAAGGATTGGGCTGGATGCATAAGCGAGCAAACCTGTCCATGATCACGAGTTTTGGCGAGATGGATTAAAAGGTGTCCATGACTATGAAGATTGGCTGGCTGTGACTATGTTCCTTGATATGGGGAGTGTGGCGGCACGACCCTTTGCAGGAAGGAGTGGCATTGAAGCGAACGTTGAAGCGATGCCGCTGCTAGAGAACGTTGATGCGTAGCTACTTCTGGAGAGAACGTTGATGCGGAGCTACTTTTGGAGAGAACGTTGAAACGACATCTTGCAACTCTCGAGTCTTGACGGCTACCATTTTGGGAAGTCGGAGGCCGCGTCACGTTCACAAACTCGACATCCCTCAAGAGAAAAGAGGTTAGGAGTCCCCAGTTACATCTGTCGATCTTGCTTTCTAGGAGAGGTTGGGGTTTGGGAACGGTCTCTCTCGTCGGGAAACGCCTTTGCTTTCCCGATGCGAAGTGCGGTTGAGAGATGCAAATATGTCTTGATGCTATGCCTTGGAGAAATATAGAATCTCACATAATCTGTTTCATCATAATCGTCACAATTTGTGGGCGAAGTTCCAATTGTGAGGGTCCCGGACGGAAAAGGGTCTCCGTGAACTCGGGAGAGTTGTTGATTTCCATTGCTTTCGATTTTGGAGAAGTCCTTCCTGATCTTCACGTGTGACGAAATTGGATTGCTTATCCCCTTCTACTGGGCGTTCAAGAGCAACGCGAGCCTCTTCATCTATAACGCGCGTCCTGCTGAAGTATCTTTTGTCTTTTCATCGAATCAACAGTGCTAAAAGGAGGCCGGCTTCTTCTATCTTGCCCTGATGGTGGAGTAGCGTCTCTGGTGACGGTTGGAGATTTCATGCTTGAAGAACCGTTGGGGTGGCGGAAGTGGCTCTGTTACGTGATCGTAAGTGTATCGTGCGAGAGATGACACGGTTTTGATCACGAAGTCTTTGGAGCCATGGCGCTATTTCGAAGGGCGAGGATAGTCTTTGGAAGGCGCAAGATGTTAGCGCCGAAGGATGCAAATTGTTAGCACAAAGTGTGGCACTGCGTGGCATGCGCGTGTGGCATGTGTGCACAGTAAGCGCCTCTCGCAAGCACTTCGAAAGCACGCGTCCGGTAGGCGCCGGATCGTCTTGGAATGGGCGCGGCTTGGATTTCGGTATGGTGTGGACCATTGGCTTGGCACGGTGCTTTGATTGGCGTGGCTTGGACTTGTTCTGCGGGGCCCAGGTTGCCTCTTCCCATACGTAGCTCAAACAGAAATCCTTTCCTTATTCAAATTCAAAAGTGTTATGCTTATGAAATGGGTTGGCTCCCCTTTTACCTCGTATCTTTGTTATCACGTCATGGTGTTAGCGGTAGCCTGGGTAGTGATAAAGTGGGCAAGCATATCCCACTATGTACTCCAGCGTTTCTATTTCAATTTGTTTTATTGTTTTCTTGTCTTTGGTGTAAACCGTAGCCATAGGTATGCCTTTCATAAACTTGTGGAAATACTTCATCATAAATAATTCTTCAAATGTCACTTGTATAACGATCTCGCTAATAGTGCAGTGAATTATTATTGTGAAAGTAGGTATGTACGGGTAGGTGAATTTTTTTTTTTTTTTTTGAAAGGCAAACAAAGCGCTGGTTTATGGTTTTTGTCTTCTGGATTTCTTGGGTTGATAGATAAATGTTAGCTTTTGAGGATATTGGATTATTTACGGGATGAATGGTTTTGATAATATAACTCGATTATGTTTTGGGAAAGGAATATTGCTTTTATGAAAGTGTGTGCTAGCAATAGGCACAAGACACTTAATAGTATGGAGGTTTTATTAAGAACATAAAAATGATCGTATATCTTGCCCAATCTAAATTTACTCACTTGCAAACACGCCTCTCTCAAGTAAAAGGCGCTTTTCTTTGTTGGTAGCAAGGCGGCTTTGTTGGTAGCACGCGATTAGTCCCCAATTCTTGGTAGCGTCTTCGCCGAGTCCCAGGTTTTCTGGTATAGTTTTAACAACTCGATAACCGGGTTGTCAGCGGTTGAGTCGACTGAGTCGCAAGTCCCCAATCGCCGGTAGCATCTTCAACGAGTCCCAGTTTTCAGGTGTAGTTTTACAACTGTAAAGATCGTCCGCGCTTGAGTCGGATTGAGTCGCCTTCCCCTACCATCTTGACATCTGGGTCGAAGAACGAGATCGACAGTCTGACATTGTAGCCTGTCGGATTGAGTCGCCTTCCCCTACCATCTTGACATCTGGGTCGAAGAAAGAGATCGACAGTCTGACATTGTAGCCGATAGATCAATCCTCCCGCTGTGGTCGCCAATTGTTTATGGGTGAAAATCGTTTCTGCCGATTTCGGTAATTTCGGTAGGTGAGTGAGAAATGGTTCAAACCCTAAACAAATGTCTTTTGCACGTGAGCACTTTATAGATTCGAGAGATCAATCTGTACAAGTCCGGCCTAAACCAAGAAATGGCCGTTCCCGGACTTGCTTCGGTCACAAAGTGGAGGAGAAGGGTTGATTTGGGGAGGGAAGCAAAGAAAGGTGTTGAGACCAGAATAATTCTGGGAGAGTAGTATCTCGACTTGTATCAGAAAGTGAAAGCTTAGGAAGCTTGCAAGAGATGAAAGCTTTTGGGAGAGCTTGCAAAGTTGCCTTTCTGAGAGTGTAGTATTTTTCTCCTGACCGAGACTTGTTGTCTGGTGGAAATAGGTAAGACATATTTATACAAGTCGATATTGAAACGTACCCTGGCCTCATGAAGGAAGAGAGTAAAGGGTGAAATAATGGGAGGAGGTGGTAACCGCATGGTGTTAATGGGTGAAAACGTTTTCACCATTATTTCCTCTTTTATTTGACCGCTTTATTCCTTTTCACGCTTTCTTAATGTGAGCGTAGTGTACGTTGCATCTTTGTGACCACAAACCAAAACCCTAAGCATCCCCCGTTTGTGTTGATGTCTCGAGTGTTGGTTGCATCTTGAGTGCAAGTGGTGCTGCTAGGGACGCATGTGGCATGTGCCAATGGCGTGTGTGGAATGCCTTGGTGGTAGGTTGCACGGTTTGCAAGTTAGGATACCAGCGTGTGTGTTTGGCATGTGCCAATGGCGTGTGAGGAATGCCTTGGTGGTAGGTTGCACGGTTTGCAAGTTAGGCTACCAGCGTGTGTGTTTGGCATGTGCCAACGGCATGTGCGGACTGCCTTGGTGGTAGGTTGCACGGTTTGCAAGTTAGGCTACCAGCGTGTGTGTTTGGCATGTGCCAATGGCATGCGTGGCCGTTAGGGCCGTGGCCTTGGTGGTAGGTTGCACGGTTTGCAAGTTAGGCTACCAGCGTGTGTGTTTGGCATGTGCTAATGGCACGTACGGCCATGTTGACCTAGTAGCAAGTCTTGCGAGCCTAGGGCGTTATATTTGGCGTGTGCCAATGGCATAGCGGCTTGGAAATATGGCTTGCGGTGCGTGTTGGCATGTGCCAATGGCACGTACGGCCATGTTGACCTAGTTGCAAGTCTTGCAAGCCTAGGGCGCTATATTTGGCGTGTGCCAATGGCATAGCGGCTTGGAAATATGGCTTGCGGTACGTGTTGGCATGTGCCAATGGCACGTACGGCCATGTTGACCTAGTTGCAAGTATTGCAAGCCTAGGGCGCTATATTTGGCGTGTGCCAATGGCATAGCGGCCTGGAAATATGGCTTGCGGTACGTGTTGGCATGTGCCATTGGCACATGCGGCCATGTTGACCTAGTTGCAAGTCTTGCAAGCCTAGGGCGCTATATTTGGCATGTGCCAATGGCATAGCGGCTTGGAAATATGGCTTGCGGTACGTGTTGGCATGTGCCAATGGCACGTACGGCCATGTTGACCTAGTTGCAAGTCTTGCAAGCCTAGGGCGCTATATTTGGCGTGTGCCAATGGCATAGCGGCTTGGAAATATGGCTTGCGGTGCGTGTTGGCATGTGCCAATGGCACGTACGGCCATGTTGACCTAGCTGCAAGTCTTGAAAGCCTAGGGCGCTATATTTGGCGTGTGCCAATGGCATAGCGGCTTGGCTTTGGCGTTGTTGCCATGGTGCGCAGTATGCGGCTTGGTTTGGCATTTGCTGCCATGGTGCGCAGTGTGCGGCTTGGTTTGGCATTGTTGCCATGGTGCGCAGTGGCGGCTTGGTCTGGCATTGCTGCCATGGTGCGCGGTGTGCGGCTTGGTTTGGCATTGTTGCCATGGTGCGCGGTGTGCGGCTTGGTTTGGCATTATTGCCATGGTCGCGCATGTGCGGCTTAGTTTGGCATTGCTGCCATGGTGCGCAGTGTGCGGCTTGGTTTGGCATTGTTGCTATGGTGCGCAGTGTGTGGCTTGATTTGGCATTGCTGCCATGGTGCGCACTATGCGGCTTGGTTTGGCATTTGCTGCCATGGTGCGCAGTGTGCGGCTTGGTTTCGCATTGTTGCCATGGTGCGCAGTGTGCGGCTGTGTCGGCATTCTGCCATGGTGCGCAGTGTGCGCGCTTGGTTTGGCATTGTTTCCATGGTGCGCAGTGTGCGGCTTGGTTTGGCATTGTTGCCATGGTGCGCAGTGTGTGGCTTGATTTGGCATTGCTGCCATGGTGCGCAGTGTGCGGCTTGGTTTGGCATTGTTGCCATGGTGCGCAGTGTTCGGCTTGATTTGGCATTCTTTGCCTTGGTGCGCCGGTGTGCGGCTTGGTTTTGGAATTAGGGTTACGTGGTTGAAAACCCTAATCTGGTATTTTGAAAAAATACCCCTATTAATTATTTACACCTGAGTTAAATTCTCTTAGTTAATGTGTTGCGGGTAACACTAGGCCATGGGGTTTTACGATTTTACCCCTTGTTTAAAAACCACCATCAACAACTACCCATAGAATCAAGACAATAAATAGCACTTAGTAAATCCCTAAAACCCCTAGTGTAACTGCAAATTTTTGAACATCAGGTCCTGGCAAAAAAGGTGGTGATGGAAGTTTACTAAACTTTTCATCAGTCAAATGAAAAGCAAGAATGGTTCCTACAATGTCCACCCGGTGAAGAGCTTCATTTGCAAACTTACCAGAACCTGGCCTAACATAATCTACATTGGTGTCCACTGTTCCCGCATTTCGCCATCCAGTACCACTGCCAAGAGTGTATATCTGAACAATTCCAACATTTGAGGACCCCCAAAACACATTTATCCGAACAACCTTGTACTCATTGGTGGAAATAATATAACCAAATCCAGACAACCGATATTTTCCTTGATTTTGGAAGCATAATATACTCTCTGGTGATTGGATTACATATACACGTAATAGCCATAGACCATAAATCGAAGCAAATTAAGCCATTACATGAGCTAGCAACAAAAGAATTCTCATATGGAATGTTTAAATTCATCCTTGTTGTTCTACTAAAGGGTGTCTCATAACAATTTTCATCATACTCGGTATAATAAAATTCTTTACCCCCCGTGAACATAAGTCAAGAATATAAAACTTAACTTACGAGAATCATCAACAATTAAGACGACTCAAGTGCATTTGAGAGAAAGATTGATGACGAACAACATCCCTCAAGGTTTGCAAACTAGTTTGCACAGTCTAGAAGCAGATTCGGTTGGTAACCTAGTTAGAATTTCTAACATAATATCTTTTGGAAGATCGTTTAACTTTCTCAAAGTGAAACCCTCTGTTTAGATAGGATTGAATTGAATTAGAATTTACTTTTCTAGGGTTTCTAATGAGAAATGGGTTTTGATTTTGGAGACCAGAGAGCAACTGATAAACAAAAAGTTAAATGGTTCTTCTTCATTTTAGTAGAAAGACAATTATGCACAAGGGATCTGTTGCGTGCAAAGACAAATATATCCCTGCTTTTTTTGGGAAAAGACGACATATCCCAAAGGATGATATAATTCCATATTACCATTTGAGTTCCATTTGAGCTCCAATACTGCAGCTTAGCTACATCCCAATGTGAGCTTAGGCAGTTGCAAAAAAGGCTTGGCATAAAATAATCATTGAAGCAATAATCACATTTTTTGTATAACAGATCTACACCAAAATCGAGTGAACATGCTCACAGGATACATATAAAGGCTAAAAGCTAGGATTTGGAAATTGAGGCCGACACAAAATGAAGTTTAATAGAAAAGCTAAAGGAATTTCTGAGGTGTTGGAGCAAACTACAAAGTTCATCTATTTGATTAGCTAGGAAAGAGTTGGTTCTCTGTTAGTAATTATTTGTTTTAAATCTAACTATTGCTGCCCTTTTCAAATAGTGGAATGTAGTGGCATACTGATACTTGTAAAAATATTTATTTTTATTTTTCTTTTCTTAAAAGAGAATAAATAGAATCTAGCGGTTGAAAGTTAAAATTAAAAAGTGGGTAGTTCTAGCATGCGACTGAAGCTAGGGGAGGTTAGCCCACCCTGAAATTTGTGGAAGTTTTCTTTTCTTCGGCAATGCAAAAGGCCCACAAAAAAAATTAACAAAAAATAGCCCACCCTAGGATAATAGACGACTCATATTATATCAATCTCAACTTACTCATTCCGTTTCAAAAAAATAGGCTAAGTTTATGTGTAATTTATACATAAAACCAGCTTACTATTTTGAAACGGAATGAGTAATTTCTTTGCAGCATTTTTCATTTTTATTTTTTCATCTTCTAGTATAGTCGTGAGGTAAAATATGGGATTTCAGATTTGAGCAGTTAATGATCGATGAGAGTTCAGCTGCCTAGTTATCTAGTCTCTGGAAAATATATTTCTTGTTCTCTTCCACTGTCAATTATCTCTATTTAACTTTATCTAAAACTTAGAATTTATATTTTGTTGGTTTATTATTTGATTTTATGTCTAATTAATGGTTAGTGTGATGTGAGAAATGGATAGGAAAATTTTGTTTGTAATTTGATTAATTTGTAATTTATATCTGCTTCTCAAGTGAAATTCATAATTGGGCCGACCGAGCGAAGCGAGGGAGGTCCTTTATATGGCCACTTTTTTGTAAATCTAAGTGATCAATTACCACAAAAAGATTGAGAATGGTTCAAATGTTTGAAAAACCAAAAATATCCCTCTCTTTTAGTCCAATTACTATAACTCCTTATATATCCTATTTTTTAAGGGTATAATTGGAAAGCAAACTTTAATATAACATATCTAAAAATCCGTGCCTTGGAATTTTACAAATTTTATCTTGTTGGAAAGCTAATAAAAAAATCTATCCAACGAGCACAAACAATAATATCAAATTTAGAGTTTTTACGAAAAATTCGGAGGTATTTATCATTTTAGGCACAATTTTAGAAAATTAAATGTATATCCATTATGCAAACCACCACATAAGATACATAATACTTTATGTAGCAAAATTTTGGTTTATGCATCAACTAATTTTCCGTTCCAACTAATAAAACGATGTACTCCCTCCGTTTCAAGAAAAATGATACTTTAATTTTAGGCACAATTCTCGAAAATTGAATACATAGTCATTATGCAAACCACCACAAAGGATGCATAACACATCATGCAACCATATTTTAGTTTATGGATCGACTAATTTTCCGTTTCGAAAAAATGATACTTTCACAACCCGTTTAAGGAAAAGTGAAACTTTCGCTCCGTTTGGGAAAGTTTCTAAACTTTCGCCTCGTTTCGGAAAAAGTGAAACTTTCGCTCAGTTTCGGGAAAAGTGATACTTTCGCCCGTTTCGGAAAAGTGATACTTTCGTCCCGTTTCTTCCCGAAACGGGACGAAAGTATCACTTTTTCAAACGGGCAAAGTATCACTTTTCCGAAACGTAGCGCATCACTTTTTAAACGGGGTGAAAGTAATCGCGAGACGAACCCCATGTTCGATTTTTTTTTTGGTCGGCCCTCCCACCGTGGCAACGGTCGTACTAGTCTATGATCTTATGTGAAATTCATGTAATCCAATCTAAAATACCTAATCCCGTCACTGTACAGGAAATGAAAAGCTGCATCCAGCGTCCTTTCACTTTATACATTTTTGTGGCATTTACATTACCACAATTGGAATGTGCGGATCATTATTTTTAGCCCCCGGGCATAGATTCCTGGTTCTCTCGCTTAGAGCGACTGCGGTGGTGCGAGTATAATCAAAGATCAAAGACCAAAAAAAACGACCAAATTTGAGTTTAGTATGTAGTGACGCGCTACGGGCAGAATACTAAATTTGGTGGAGCGTACACTATACGTTCACCCGATGGGGCGGAAATACAAAAATGAAAAAAAAAAAAAAAAAAAAGGGCGGAGGTATAAAGTCCGTCCCACTATAAAGAGAATAAAAAAAAATGGGGCGGAGGTATAAACCACGCCCCACACTAAAGAAGAATAAAAAGAAAAAAAAAGGACGGAGGTATAAAGCATGCCTGGTGTGGGGCGTAGACTTTATGCATGCCTGGTGTGGGGCGTAGATTATATACCCGCCCGGTGGTGGGGAGAACACTACGTTCGCTCGACTATATTTGGTTTTGGTCTTGGTCTTGGTCCCAGACCAAATATAATCTGGGATTTGGTCTTGGTCCGGATTTTAGTCGATAATATGTCCCTCTGTGTCACGTATTTTGACCAAATTTTTAGTTATAGTCGCCCACTGTGGTTGCTCCTAGAGGTTATAAATTTTTGTTGCGCATCCTGGTCTGGTGGCGTGTACACAAAAGTGTAGTTAGCATGGAATAACATGCAATTTTTGACCGGAGACTGACTGATAGTGAAAAATTGAAATGGTTCTTCTTCTTTTGGTTTGAAGGGTTTATGTAGGAAGACAATTGGGTACAAGGAGTTGTGTTTGCTGATCCAGATTAAGGTTTCTGTACTTTATGTTGTTTTGATGGGGAAAAGATATCCGTATCAGTATAGTAAACTTTTGTTTCAAAAAGAGAGAGAATGGTAGTAGAACTTGCAGAAAATAATCATTGAACTAATAATCACATTTTCTATATGTTTTTGCCGCCAAAGTTGAGTGAGCGACTACTTACAGGATAAAGCTAGTGATGGATTTTTGGAAGCTTAGGCCAACATAAAATGCCGTTAAATAAAAAAAGTTGAATGGATTTTTATGGTGTTGGAGCAAACTGCAAAGGTAATCCAGGGAGAAAGCTGGTTTTTAGTTTTTTTTCGAAGGAAAACTTTATAATAAGAGAAAGAAACTTCACACTAGGTGAAGAAAGAAACAACAATGGAGTTACACAAACATTAGTGTTTCCCAATTACTCCATATGAGACTAGGATTCACAAACTTGAAAGTATCATCATTACAGGACCATATAACAACATAGTGTTTGACAAGATCGATAATCTCAGAAGTACTCTTATGTCTTGCGTTGAAAACTCTCCCATCTCTTTCCTTTCAAAGAACCCAACAGACTGCATACTGAATTATCTTCCACACTTCCTTAGCTCTGCCATGTAACACATTTGTCCTCCGAGCATCAAATAATTGTAGTAAATTCCTCGGCAGAGGCCATGAAATCTTGAATGATTTGATAAAATAATCCCAAATCACAATGAGCAATGCATGAACAAGTGGTCCATCTTTTCACGTTCATTATTGCAAAGAAGACACAACTCACTTTCTATATCAACACCTCTATGCCGCAGAATATCTCTAGTGGGTAGAGAACAATGGAAAGTAGCCCAAATAATGAAGCTTACCCTGTGAGGAATACTCGAGCTCCATAAATGTTTCTTAAAACTACATTCCTCCAATTATCCAGATAAAAGTTCATAACATTTTTTTGAGCTGAAACTGTTCATACTGTCCATTATAGCCAACTCGTCATCTTCTTCTACCAGTTCAGGCAAGTTACGCAGATCTCTTCTCAACAAGTCCCACTCGAGCTGCTCATTAGCATTCAATCTTATTTTGAAAGTACAATTCCATCCATTGTAATCGTGCATGTCTGCAATGGTTGCATCTTTCTCCTTAGCTGCATTGAACACCACCGGGAACAAGTCTTGTAAATGTCCTCTGTCCAGCCATTTGTCCTTCCAAAAGCGAACACCTTTTCCATTTCTCCAGTAAACTGAGAAAAACGCTGCACATATGTGGTCAGGTTCACCACATTTTTCCATAGACTTCTACACTGAGGATTATTATCAACATCAGGCATCAACAAATCTCTGTTTCTCTTTAATTTCTGATCCATAATCTTCCTCCACAAACTGTCTTTTTGTTTTGAGTACCTCCATATCCACTTCACCATCAAAGCACGGTTAACAGTTCTAAGATTCCTCACTCCCAAGACACCATTGTTCTAAGATTCCTCACTCCCAAGCCACCATTTTCTTTAGGAACACAAATCTTGGTCCAAGAATCCAAAACCAGTTTTCTTCTTCCTTCCACTGCACCCCAAAGAAAGTTCCTCATGATTTTTATCATCCTCTTCTCCACACTAACTGGAAGATGAAATAATGACAGATAGTAAATAGGTAAGCTAGCTAGACAGCTTTTTATGAGCACAAGCCTTCCTGCTTTGTTCAGTTTCCTCTTCTTCCAAGATAATTTTGCTCCATTCTCAATAAAACATACTCCCACACCGATGTGTTTCTCCAATGAGCACCTATTAGCATACCAAGTTAAGTAAATGGAAGCTTCTCAGTTTTACATCCAAGCTCTTGAGACAGAACACCAATAACCTCATCTGCTCCTACACTTATCATATATAGTACTTTTATTTAGGTTGAGCTTTAAACCAGTGATAGCCTCAAAAACAGCCAAGATAATTAGAAGCCTTCTCGCCTTTGCAACTGAAACATCTATAAAAATAAGAGTATTATCTGCAAACTGAAGATGAGAGATTATTGTTCCATTTTCCACCACCTGAATTTTGATAACACCTCCACAACTAATATGAATAAGTAAGTAGATAAAGAGTCTCCTTGTCTTAACCCCTTACTAGTTTTAATTTTTTTTTGTAGAACTGCCATTCACCAAAACAGATAAATGAGAAGAAGTCACACACCATCTAATCCAAGAAATACACTTAGCACCAAACTCATGCTTACTCAGAATTGAAGTATAGCATTTGGTTTAAACTATTATTACGTAGCCTTGTCATGCACTACTTAAACGGACAAATGCTCGTTGATGTAGATGGAAAGAATCTTGGTACACTTGAGAGCATTTTATTAGGTATTCGGGAAAATTGTGTAAAGATGTCAACACAACGATATTATTAAATAACGATATCGGTGGTGGTGATACAGGTGATAACAATTACTTCTCAGTAATAAGAAAACTATCAGAACTCGTCAATTACTTCTCAGTAATGAGAAAACTATCAAGAACACAACAAATTTGCTAACGTGAGTTTTGAGTTTGTTAAAAAAATTCATTTACCGGTTAGGGTCTGAGAAACTGCATTAGTGCGGATCCATCATATCATATGACCTAAGGAAAAAGTAATATTTGTGGCTGCTGGGATTCGAGCCCAGGTCTCCACGGCCACAACGTGGAATTCTTACCACTAAACTACAGCCACACAGTTGTGCTAATTGGTGTCAGAGGCTAAATCCTAGTGAATTTATACAATTCTTACCACTATATGCCGGGTTTGAATTTCATTTTGTTATCCTAATGATGATAGATAAACCTCAAAACGTTGTGGAAGTATACTTTCGTTATATATTTAGTGAAGTAATGAGATTTTTTCCTTAGGCTTACGCATAGTAAAGAATTAAGATACAAACTAATTAATGTTATAAACTATTATTTATTTACTAAGATGGCCTTCGTGTCTAAGTTTAGGGTTTACATATCTTGGACACCAAGTCTTTTATCTATATAAATAGAGGCCTAATCTCTTGTATTCTATACACATATTAATGGAATTCTCTATGCTTCTTCTCCCTATTTTCTGTCTCCTTCTCCTTTTACAAGACGTTATCACGCACGTTGCTCTACTAGCTAATCACACCTCTACAGTTAGACATGTAGATCGCCAAGAGAATTGCTCAGCTGGATTAAGCTTTCAAAACACGATACAGGGGATATTTCTTAACCTTTGACTTTGGCTATTTTATTAACTTTGTATCTAGTGGTTCCGTTTGATTCACATTAGACCGCTAGCTAACTCTTGTTTTGACCTTATATTCTGTTTTGTTTTAGGTGGATTGAATCACTACGTTCTCTGTGCATGAGCATAGACTTGACAACGAACTCGTCATGATGAAAGTAGATTTCTTATTCTATGTTCTTATATTGTTTTATTAATTAGTTGATCAAATATTATATTCCCTTTTTCTATTTGCTGATCAACATCGTGGTGCAATTATACTCGTTCACGACCATGAGAATATGATTATACTCGACCATATTATATTCCCTTACGGACGGATTTTATATCTTCACGACCATGAGAATATGATTATACTCGTTCTCTATTTTTTCGGAAGTGCAATTAAAATCCATTGGTTAACCTCTAAAAGAGAGAAAAAGACACGTCGTCTATATTTTTGGGTGGAGGTAATCAACTTTGTCAAAACAAGTTTGATTTTCCTTTCTTCTCTTATTTTTCCATAGAGAAGGAAAAAGAAAATCCATCAATAGATGGTTTATAGTTTCTATCCTTCTAAAAGAACTTGTAATCACCAAAAATTGGTGTTACCACAATATAATTACATTTGCGGTAACAAATCACGTGCATGGTTGAAAAACCTCCTACGATTAATGTTGGTATCTTTGTCAATTGGACAATGATCATGTGATTTGCATTTGGTTTCTATTCTTCACAGAAACAATTCTTTTACCACATAATGGATTTTTCATAGCAAACGACATTTTTTTTTTCTCTCAGTCGTTGATACGTTTTTGGTATATCGTTTTACCAATTATTATTAATTTTATCCATAAATTCTCTATAATGAGATGTAAAATTGGCATTCTAAATATTTTTACCCAATTTTGGTTTTTGATTTCTATTCCTCTAGATAAATCTTCATCAACCAAAAAAAAAAAATATATTTTTCTACATAGAAAAACGACTACCATTTCTTTATTTTCTCCAAAAAAAAAAACATACAAACCAATTAGAATTGGTATTATATCTGTACTACGAAGATTGAATATCGTTATTATGGTATTGATAGTTGCAAATACCAATAAAACGAGGAATTGCTGCATTCTTGTTGGATATTTTTGCAATTTCAATTTTTCTCATGGAAAATCTCCAAAATTTGAAATAGTTCAACTTGTAGTTGGAATTGGACACTAAAGATCAACGGGTGCGCACCCGGCTTGTTAGCTAATAATTTTAGTCCTTGTAAGTGACTATATTGATCTTGATTTAATTTTAATGAAGAAAGTGTCCATAATTTCATCTCGTTGGCCCTTGAGGTCACAAAGTTATCAGAGATTTTTTTGCATATTTTAAATACTTTTGGTTTTAATTTTTAATTTTTTATTTATTTTGTTTTTCTTCCAAAAGTAATCTATGGTTGATGGTAAATATGTATGACTATATATATTTTATGTCGAAAGACATATTTCATATTGAGTATATGTCTCGAATTAATCGGATAATACTCTACGAAACTTGTTGTTGTATATGAGATAAATATTTCCACCATAATCATGGGGAGACTATACATTACCAGATGGTATTCATTGACTTAAAAGTCATATCAATTTCTTCCCCATCGTAATCAAATTGAAAAAGGCTATCATCTCAAATAGGCGTGAAAATATTTCATTTTGCTTTTATTAAGCTTTTTCCTCTTGAAGAGGATAATCCAGTCACATCTACAAAGTATGTATCTTTTTAGTACATGTTATAGATAATGCTCCAATTGAGTATATCAAAACAAGGTCCATATTCTCATAGTTCATATCTCCTCATTGGAAGATGGGGAGATTATCATACCCGAGGGCGTTGGTACCAGTAATTCTATGAATTTCTAGATACGCATACACTTGAGAAACGCATGATTGTTGCTAGTTAATATTGTCGAATACTCATTTAAAGTAGCTACTGAAATAAATGATGGTGGTTTTTTGAACCCCTCTGCAGAAAAACATCGACATATGTGATTGGTTGGCATATAATCCAAATTATGTTGGATTAATTTCTCGATTGACGCAATTTTGGATCCAAAACTTAACACCTTAAACATGCCAAGCCTATTAATTATTGGTTGGCGTAGTCATAATGCGTTATTATACGAGAAATTTGTTCGTTTGTAAAAACGATTTCAGGGTCTTAATTATTTTTAGACCCTAGGATTGATTTATTAATTGTTCTCTTTATACAATGCACTTGGCGTGGTAGTCTTTGAAGGGCTCATATTGCATTCACACAAGAAATGTGGTCGGAGAACATATTAAATTGTTAATCCTTGGAGGATTCAAATTATATTTAGGCAGCCACCTTATTTGCTTACATAAAAATTAACAATCCTTTATGTGTTTTTAGAAATTTGGTGCAAAACCAAAAATCCGGATTAGTTAGTTGATGATTTCAACATTATAGGTCTCTTAAGGAGTCCTTAAAAACACTAAAATCCACGCTTTGGCAAAGATAAATTCTATTTTTTTTTTCTTAAATCTGTTAGAATTATGCTAGCTTATACTCTTCTTTAAGATGAGTTATTATTTTGATGCTTATTTTTTGAAAAACTCATGTAGTTGAGTTAGCATCGATAAATATGTCAAAAGTTGTACTCTTTTCCCTTGGCTTCAGGTTTTGTCCCATGTGGTTTTCCTGACAAGGTTTTAACGAGGCAACATCTCATTGACGTTTTTCTCCAAAATGTTGATATTTTAATGCTCTTTTTCCTTTTTCCAAAGTTTTTCCCATTGGGTTTTTCTTGGCAAGGTTTAGCGAGGCAATTTATTCAACATGGTGGTCATCCAAGGGGGAGTTGTATAATTTTTGTTATTTGGTGGATTCCCACCATTAACTAGGTCATTTTGTTAGGCCAAATCAACATAACAATCCCTTAGTAATTTGGATGTCATTCCGATCCCCATAAGGTATGACCACAAATTCAGTTTTGTTCACTTATGGTAATTTATATACTTCTTGGCTCTATGTTGAAGAAACTACATCAACAACTTCTGCAAATCATCTCGGGAAGCTAGCAATCCATGACACAAGTTATCAATGTGTTGAAGAAGAATGTAGACTCCGCAAAAGTATTATCGAAGGCATTATTGCTTGTACAACATAAATGAAGACTTCATCAACTATCCGACATCTTCATGAAAGCACGGTCCTCTTCTGCATTCAAGAAATTCGTTCTTCGAAATTGGAAAGTCTCGACTCAAAGATTTGCACGCCAAGATTTGACTGAAGTATTTATCAGGGGGAGCACTATCATCAAATTAAGGTGCATTCACTGGACTTTATCATGTTGTACTCTTTTTCCTTCGTCAAGGTTTTGTCCCCTTTGGGTTTTCCTTGTCAAGGTTTTAATGAGGCAACATCTGCGTGTCCAACACTGTTTTGAGTTTTTACATGCTTATGCAATTTCAGGTTTTTCTCTTTTGAGTTTTCCTGGTATGCTTGTAATGACTTAGCCACAGTGGTCATCAGGGGGAGTGTTATAAACTATTGTTTATTTACTAAGATGGCCTTCGTGTCTAAGTTTAGGGTTTACATATCTTGGACACCAAGTCTTTTATCTATATAAATAGAGGCCTAATCTCTTGTATTCTATACACATATTAATGGAATTCTCTATGCTTCTTTTCCCTATTTTCTGTCTCCTTCTCCTTTTACAAGAATTAACTAATATACCGCAAAAAAGAATTTTTTGATACACCTTACATTAACCCGGGTGTGACCGTGTGAGGTCACACATTTAAAACACGTATGACCACATTATTCATGAAATAGAGATTTTACAAATATAGAGAACGTCATACTTTATGAAATGGGTCGTGGATGGGACATCGTATATTCGTTTCTTCAAGTTTCTCCAACATCTCACTCCTCAAAACCTCCTACTTGCAATGGACAGATCAAAATACAAAATAAGTCAAAAAAAAAAAAAAAAAATTACGCATTAGGATTCTTTCAAGTGATGCAAAATAAGAGTATCATATATAAGAAATTTAGTTACGCTTTCAGCGTGAATTAGATGAAATGCGTGTGATAAAAGACAACAAGTTTGTGATATTTTTTATCTTCTAATCAATTTCTTTGGTTATCGTTTTCTGCACTTTATGCAATACAACGTGAATGAGGAACTTCACACTGTTCCAAGTTTAAAACAAAATGCATTAATAAAGGCAGCCAGTGACGGATTTTTGGAGTTTGACGCAAAATGTGGTTAAGAAAAAAGTTAAATGGGTTTTTAAAGTGTTGGAGCAAACTGGAAAGGTAATCCATTCAATCAAAGAAGAGCTTATATTCTATTAATAATTATTTCTTTTAAGTGTAGCATTTGGTTCAAATTATTATTAAGAAACACTGTTGTCCCTTATTTGAAGGGATAAATCTGGGAATCCCTAAGATCATTTTTATAAGATATTTGAAGAAGGTGGGTAAAGATGCCAACACAACAATGTTATTCGATGTTGATATCCGTGGTGCTAATCTAGGTGATAACAATTCCACATTCTCACTAATGAAAAAAGATCAGAAATTATAATTTGTCTATGTTGTTGAATTCTAAAAACACAATAAAATTAATAATCTGAGCTTTAAGTTTATTACAAAAAATCATTTGTAATAAACACGTATATTTAAAGCCTATCTTGGTCTGGAGATTGACTCTAGAGATCAATTATTATTATTTATTTTTAATACTAAAGATAAGAATTTTATTGATTCAAAGAAAGTTACAAAGAGACATCTCTATGGATACATTGTAATATCCAAGTAGGGAGTTGACGGGACCACTCTTCCTCAGCTAGTAAATATATTCCATCGTTTGCAATCTTATGTGCAACATGATTAACATCCCTAAAGCATGAGTGCGTTTCCAGCTATCAAAAGAATTTAAAATACTTCTGCAATCATTTATCAAGTTCCTATCCATTTTATTGCTCCAACTCTACCATCTAAAGTACTAATAACATTCAAACAGTCGCCTTACAGATGCACATGTCTATAGCCTTTCCTTCTTGCCCATATTGCAACTTCCAATAGGGCCTTTGCTTCCGCCTATTCTGGGTCTAATGCCTTTGTCCTACAACATCTAGCTCCATCTGGGATACCTGCACATTGTCTACTTATTAGTCCAATACCTACAGATTTAGTGACATCATCTTAGGCAACATCACAGTTTATCTTTATAAAAAGATTATTAGGTTTTTGCCACTCCCTAGTAGGTTGCATAATACTAGGCACAACAGCTATACTGTTTGAAATAGACAGTCTATTTCATTGTGCATAATCTGTTTTAATCAGGTAAGTTACTTGACCAAGATTTTCCTGTTGTCCTTCAAAGACTTTCCTGCAACTGGATTTCCAAATATGCCACATAATAAAAGCATACCATTTATGCACAGAGTAATTAGTAATAGATTGATTACTTACCTTGAAGAAGCTGCAAAGCCGGTCTTAGAAATTTAGATTAGTAATAGCAGGGATGAGAGTTGGGTCAATAGCATTCCAAACATTTCTAGAAAAAGTTCAATCCATGAAAGTGAAGGATATTGTTGGGAAAGTGCATATTACAAAAGGGACAACCAGGATCAATGATGTTATAGTGTTTATCAAGGTTCTCTCCCAATGGGAGACATTTATGAAGACATCTCCATAGAAAGTGAAAAATATTTTTGGGAAGCTTAGTTTTCCAAAAATGTTTCCAAGAGATAGGAACTGTGTTACTAAAACCATTTTCCTGATTTCTACTATTAAGAATAGTTCTATAAGCGCTTTTTGACTCGAGAATTCACCATTTGGGCTTGGCTTCCATCTAAGACAGTCTTTCTCACTAAAAGAAATCCTAATGTAAAGAATAACATTCACAGTACTAATATCAAAAAGAGCATTCACCAACTGAAGGTTCCAAGACTTAGTGTCTTCATCTATCAACTGAGAAACAATGTTCATATTACCAGAATAAAATTGGATGTTCACAGTATTAATTGGGGATAGATGGAATCCATCTATCTTTCCAGATACATATGGAGATACCATCACCAACTTTCCAAACAACATATTTCTTGATAATATCCAAACCCCTACATATACCATTCCAAATCCAAGGGCAAGAATTAGTAAGAGGATCACTAAAAGGATCAGTAAGGGGAAAGTACATACCTTTCATGATTTTATACCACAAAGCATCTTGAGAATGTTGCATTCTCCAAGCAAGTTTAGCAAGTAATGCCAGGTTTATGATTTCAGAATGTTTAATATTTAAAGGGCAAATTAATAAAGTGACCAGCTTCCACACCTACAATTAATAAACCGGCCAAATTTTTTAAATGTTTTATAAAGCAGCCTTTCCGTTAGTTTTGACATCAGGACCCACCAGGCTGGTCAACAAAAGTTGATTTAGTCAATTATTCCACTGAAGTTACCACCTTGTCCTCACAAAACCGGAATAAAATTGCGTCCAGTACAAACATCATCCTCCCATCTATTGCCTCCCATCTATTGTCTTCATCTTTCTGAACTTTTTGTTCTTTTTCAACAACAAACTATAAATCAATAGGAATAATTTTAGAAACTCATGCGGGGACCAACAACAAACTATGCTTGTTTTTGCGAACTAGGATCTGCTTGTTTACGGTGAATTGGGTTTATTTGTTTTTGATTGATGAATTTGGGAATTTTAAGCTCGATTATATGGTTGCGGTTGAAATTGATAATGAATATATGAGACTAAGGTATCTTTGAGAGTTTTCACTGGATTAAAAATGTGGTTGTTGTCGAATTTATAAAATTGTTGCAGCGAAGAAGAAACAAATGGGCTTAGATATCAACAACATACTCATTTTTGTTGTATCACCAGCCAAACGTATGGCAAGTGTTTGATATAATGCCGGAACCACCTGGTTTTTAATTAGGGTCTGGGAAGTTGGCCATTGTTGCTATGTCATATGAAGTATGAATCATTGGATGCAATTAGATGATTGATTTAAGAAGACAAAAAAATCTTGGGTTTGAGCTTTTTTTGGTGCAGGTGCATTAATGGAGATGTTATTGGTTTCAATTTGGGGAAGAACATGCTATAGTTCTGCAAAGAAGAAGATGAACAGTTGATTTCGGTTTGGGTTTTTTTCTTCTATGTTTTATATCTTAAAGTTTGATCAATGATTTAGGTTCAACCGGGTTGATTAGGTTGATTTCAATTTAGGGAAGAACAGTTTGGTTTCAATTTAATGTTCTGGCAACTTAATTTGTAATTCATTTTCCAATCTATCGGTATTGCTAGTTCAAATTTCTCGCTGCTTTGATTAAATTTCTAGATGTAGTGGATTTTCTTAAAGTTTATGGAACAAGTTTCTGATTAGTTTGTATCAATTACAATGATATATTGTCTTTGTACTAGCTAGTTTGTATCACTGATCGTAGTTCATGGAAAAATTCAAGGAAGAGACGAAGAAGATGAGCACTGAGTCATCGATTTAACTCCAAGACGGTTAATAACACTAACTCAGCCCGGTGAATCACTAGTGGAAAAAAGCCGTTTTAAGATGGTTGAAAAGTGTCGTATTAGAGCATTATACGACACTTTAAAGTTGCCTCTGAAAGTGCCGTAGATTCAGTGTCTTTTTCCGGAACGACACTTTGGATTTGACTTAGAATTACGATGCTTTCAAACTGTCTCTATATACGATAATTAAGTGGTGTCGTAGAGTTGATTCTATATTATAAAAAAAAAATGGAAATTCAGCTGAATTCCTAAACTGATTTAGCTCACTGCCATGTTTCTAAATGGGCTGAAATAAATCTGAATGAAACTCAAATTTACTGAGAAATAGATTTTGGATTATAACTTCAAAAGACCATTCTACACAATTCAATCAGTCACTTGGGTTCAAAATTACAAAAATAAACAAACAAAAGTAATCAAATCCTAAATTCATAATCAAGTCCTAAATTACAAAAACACACTAATACAAGTCATATCTAAGTTCTAAGGTTCATTAAGACAACTGCAAACCAGAAAAACATTTAGATATTGCGAACACCACTTCAGAACGGCACACCTGCAATAGAGAAAAGTTACCAACATCAGTTAACATAAACCTCCCAAGCCTGCATGGAACATACAATACAAAAATCCTACCGCCACTTAGAAGGTATAAATGACAATATCATAAACAAGTAAACTAAAGATACTCGAACAAACTGGTTTTAGACCGAACATAGCCAAGTAAAAGAAAACTCTTGACTAGTTTACCTGCTTAAGTGCTTGCTTTTTTGGAGAATGGACCGGATAGAGAATGAAGATTGAGGAACCCAGGTTGTCTTTGCTCCTGAAACATAATAACAATACGAACATAAATCATGGTCAAGTTTTTTTAAACTAATTATGTTTCAGGACTTAAAGATTTAATATAAATGTGATTGACTTGAGAGACGGAATTATAAAGAATATCTTGGAAGCGCTAGTTTCTCATCAGACCATACATAACAATAGATGTATTTGGCCTGTTGCCTAGATTATTACCGCTGGACCCAATTCTTAACCATAACGAAACATTTTCAATCAGAAGACCAAAAAAGAGAACTGAACTGATTAGCTTACGGAGTATGGGGATGTCTACAGACTCTACACCACTTCATTACCTGCAATGAAATAATAACTTTCATTATCAAAAACCACTTCTAGACACCTCGTTAACATAAAAAAAAACAAAGACAATGAATGACTCCTCTACTTGAAAATAGTTATTGCTTGCTTCCTCGATTCCAGCTCCACTACTTCCCACCTAAACAACAAGATAGGCCATTAGTGCTATGTCCCTTTGTTTTTTTTTTAAAACAATAATACCATTGAGATTTGATTTGAAGTTGAAAAATAATACCATTTTCAGTAATAATGATACACAACGAAACAAGATTTACTAGTAAGGATGATTAGATTATATTCTTGGGAATGGATCATCCAAACTGTCCTTTAAGCAAATTAATGGACTAGTTAACTTATAGTTTCTAATCTCTAGCTATAAACAGGAAAAATAGACACCATCGGTATGTGCAAATAAACCGACTTAAGGTTGGAGGAGCTTAGATCTTGCATCATTATAGCTATTAAAGCTACTTCATTAAAGATGTTTACATTCTTACAAGGTCATGCCTCTTTGCAGTGTTGTATTCATGAATATGCAGTGGTGTATTCTTTGCTCAAACAAATAATAAATCCTAGGCTACAACGATAATGGACTCAAACCCAGTTACCTTGAAAGATGAGATGGTTTCATTGGATGTTAATCTACAAAGTTCCTGCATGACAAACAAACGTACAAGTAATGCCTTACCTTAGACTTTAGTTGCACACACGAAGGACTGACAATCTTGCACACACAAAGGACTGACAATCGAAGAGAAAGAAGAAAAGAAGAGCACTTGATTATAAATGGTGCCCACAATGATATTATGGTTCACGTTATATGACAAATGGTGCCCACAAGATAAAGTTTATAACTCAACAGTATTACAAAAAATACAGGGGAACTGAACTGCAATGCATACATAAGGAATGAAAAACTTACGTTTGAGACAGTTTGGAATCATAGAGACGGGCATCAAATTTTGAGCCTTCTGGAGCGAGTCCTGTCATGACAGAAAATTAGACATGTTATAATCACACAAAGCAATATAGAAATGAATGTAGTATAGATACACTTACATCACACTTCTTGTATAATTATCATTCACACAATCCTTTCACATACCAGACTCATCACCCACATCAACCATACTTTCCTCTGAAGACAAGGAAAATAAAACGTTAGCAACAAATGACCTTAATTATCTGTGCTTTCTTGTAAGTTTAAATTCAAACCAAGATAAGTTCAAAGTTTACATCTACTTTGTTGTAACCAGACATGAGACTCCAATGAGACTAGCTATTGCAACTCCTGCAATACACTGTAGAAATACATTACAAAGTCATATCATAGACTAATCACGGATTAAAGATATAGAACCTAGTATAAAACTTTTATCAGACATCAAATTTACTTCTACATACCAGGGATTTTATCAAACATTCTAATTATTGATCCTATTAATAAATGATTCTCAGCAGCCGTAGCAACACAAAAGTTCTCTTTGTCTAATTATGTTTTGATTGACGACATTACAGCCTCGAACTCTCTGAACTCCACCATTTGTAGAAGACTTTCATATTTCAGCATTTGTAAAAGAATTTACACAAGTGCCTGCGAACAAAACATTCCAAAGAAACAGCAATTGCTGAATGAGAAGTGAGTTTCAAAAAATAGAGAAAGACTATTTAAGCAGTTGTGATCCTTATCTACCTAGAATTTACATGTGAACAACCAAAGCAGAATGCCATGGACACTTTGCAGAACATCGAACAAAGTACATCAGCTTCAAATCAATCCTAAGTAACCCAACCACCATCACCCCAACCACCATCACCTCCAGTACCAATGGTTCACCACCAACAAGAGAAGGTCCAACAGCCAGTATCACCAAACCTACCATGAGAAACACCAACGGCCACCCATAACACCAACAGCTACAGAAGCACCAGCTTCACTATCAAACTACCAACACCAACAATTACAAGGGAAATACCATCAAACACCACACCTGAAGCCAATCTATACAATAAAATATCCATCCACCATGACAAACCCCTTTCTGCCTGCATCCCCACCAAATCCAAAATTAGTCATCCATAAAGGGAGAAACCATTAAGGAAAACTATATAAAGATAATCCACAATAGACAAGCTGTAACCAAAATCCTATCAAACAAAAAAAAAATTATTCATAAAAAAGTGAAAGAAAACCAAAATCTAGAGAAACAAAAGGTGTAACTAACCATCTGATCTAGAAAACAAATAGAAAGAGCACCAAAGATAGAGATTAATGATGAATAATAACGAGAAACCACGACAAAATCGATCAAAAAAACTAAGGTCAATGCATTCGAAAAAGATAAGGCAAAAGAAAATCGTAAATCTGTCTCCAACTGTAATGTTAGGGTTTATTTTGCAAAATCTCATTCGAGTTTACCTGATTCTTCTTCTCAATTTTCTAGGGTTTATGCTTGAATCTTGTTAGACTCTTTGAATCTTGAATCAACTGAGTTTGCGAAACAGGTTATTCAAAGATATACTGTATTTGATTTCTGTAAAATGGGTTTGCAGAAGTGAGATAAGGTTACTGATTTCTCGTAAGTTTTAGGATTTTTGTTTTTTTTTTGTTTCGTAGGTTTAGGGGATTTTTCAGATTTGCAGCTAAGGAGAGAAAAGATGAGGGAGAGGGAGAAAGAGAGGCGGAGAAGGAGAAGGAGATAAAGAGCGAATGTTTTTCTCTCTCTACTTTGGGATAAAGATAGGTTAAGGTGAGGCATTTGATCAAGCGATCATTTTTTAGATTAAATCCCAACCATAGAAGGTGAAAAAGAAACGAAACTATTCATGTGTCTTTGTCCAAGTCAACAGAAGTCTTTGCGCAACGACCTCTTGACTTTAGTCAGCGAAATGGAAGAAGTGTGGTTGTGTAGGTCAAAAAAGTCCAAGCACAACGACATTTTGACTTTAGTCAACGAAACTTTTGGTGTGTGGTTCTTTTGCGAGATTTAGATTGTGTCGTTCCATTGTGTCTCAAATAGCCCTTTTTCCACTAGTGAATCATTGAGGGGCTTAAATGATATTTACTAACTACAATAACTGACATGTGTCCACTTAACTGTTGCTACCCTTTGTTTTAGAAAAAACGGGATGGAAAAGGTCAATGTCGGCCGGTTTATATAATCATTTGAGAAAACGGCCACTTTCTTAAATATGTTTGAAAAAGTAGGTCATTTTAGAAAAAAGCCCATATTTAAACCACCTAATTCTCCTGGTTGAACAACTTTTTTCCATTTTATGAATTAACACCATTTTTTTTTCATTTTTTTCCACCATAATCTCATTTGGATAGAGTCCATTTTATCTGTTACGGTTTTAGGAATAGGAAATACTGACATATGATGAGATGGAATACTACAAAGAACAGATTGGATTAGAACTGTTCCACCTGGATAATTGAGATACTTTGTTTGCCAACATTCTAGTCTATCACCATATCTTTCTAAAAGAGGTAAGAAAGATTGAGTTTTGTTTTTTTATAAAAGAAAACGTACACCTAGGTATTTATCATTTAGGGCCAGTTCTTAATGTTAAGAATATTTGACACTATATTTTTAACCTGATTAGGAAAACCTTGACATTATATTTGATAGCCATCCAACCTTTCTTTTTTCTAATTTTTTTCATGGAATCAACAAGCTCATGAGCTAGTACAATATTATCGATAATACATCTTCCAGAGACAAAATCAGTCTGATAAGGAGTTATAGTTTTTTCAAGAACATTCTTTATTCTAGAAGCTAACACCTTAGATATCACTTTGTAAGAAGTATTACATAGTGATATAGATCTGAAATTAACAGCTTTCTTAGGACAGTTACTCTTAGAAATGAGAGAAATAAAGTTATAATTAATTTGCCTGGCAAATTTAGGGGCGCCTCCAAACGAATTAGGGGCGACACAAAATGACAAAATAGGTAATAATCGGAAGGTTAATCCACAATCGGTAGAGTTATTTTCGGGCGTTTTTTTTAATCCCAAACTACCCTTTACAATCGGTAGGTAACTATACAATCGGTAGTTAATCAACAATCGGGGAGTCAATTTGGTTTTTTAGCTTCCGAATATAAAGTATCCCCAAAATAAAATCCTCTATCTTTGAATTTTGATTATCCTATAATCGGTAGTAAATAAAGTTATCTTGACTCCCGATTAAAGTAGACCTTTGGCAAATATCCTACCATAATCGGTAGTAATTATAGTTCACATAACTACCGAATATAGAGTAGCCCCAAAATGAGATTTTGCGAAAATCCTTTTTTTGGAATTTTGGTTGAGCCTATAATCGGTAAGAAAGGAAGAGCTATCATGACTTCCGATTATACAGTGGCTCTCTTTGCAAATATCCTACCATAATCGGTAGTCAAAATAGTTCATATAACTACCGAATATAGAGTAGCCCCAAAATGAGATTTTGCAAAAATCCATTTTTTTTTTGAAATTTTGGTTGAGCCTATAATCGGTAGTAAATGAAGTTATCCTGACTTCCGATTATCCTTGCTCTCTTTGCAAATATCCAACCATATTCGGTAGTCTAAATAGTTCATATAACTACCGAATGTAGAGTAGCCCCAAAATCGATTTTGCAAAAATCCTTTTTTTTTTTTGAATTTTGGTTGAGCCTATAATCGGTAAGAAAGGAAGAGTTATCATGACTTCCGATTATACAGTGACTCTCTTTGCAAATATCCAACCATATTCGGTAGTCAAGATAGTTCATATAACTACCGAATATAGAGTTATCCCCCAGACCCCCTGTATAGCGTACCGGCATTGTATTCATACCACGTCCATGCCCGCACCGAGCTTTTTCAACTCGCATTGGTTGAGTCTATAATCGGTAGTAAATGAAGGTATCCCGACTTCCGATTATACAATGGGTCTCTTTAATTTTAAATCCTAGCATAATCGGTAGTCAAAGATAGTTCATATAACTACCGAATATAGAGTTGCCCCAAAATGAGATTTTGCAAAAATCCTCTTTTTTTCTAATTTGGTTGAGCCTATAATCGGTAGTCAAAATAGTTCATATAACTACCGAATATAGAGTTGCCCCAAAATGAGATTTTGCGAAAATCCTCTTTTTTTCTAATTTGGTTGAGCCTATAATCGGTAGTCAAAATAGTATATAACTACCGAATATAGTGCTGTCCCAAAAATGAGATTTTGCAATCGGTAGCTAACTAAACTACCGATTATGAAGGGGCATACAAGTATTTTCATCCTATTTTGTCTTTTGTGTCGCCCCTAATTCGTTTGGGGTCGCCCCTAAAAATGCTAGGTTAATTTGTGTCAACAAATTTTTAGAATGAAAGAAAGATTGAACCATTCTAAGAAGATCATTACCTATAGTATCCCTCATGGTTTGGTAAAAACCAAGTGGAAAACCAAACCATCTAGACCAGGGGAGGTTGGTTTGGTAAGTTGTTTGACTCCTCCCCAAGGGTTTTAGCCTAAGGTAGGAGGCCGAGGCTCTTTTCCGGATGTCAAAATTATTTGCTGCGTGCCCCAGCGGTCTGGCATGTACATAAAGTGCATTAGAGCATGTCTTATGGGTAGTCTCCAAATGGAGACTAACTCTTTCATATGAAAGACTGCTCGTCCAGATGAACGAGTGAAGCCACTATGGGCAAATAAGAAATAGACACTACACGGGAGAAAGTCTCTCGTTTATAAAAAAATTTCTAAGTAGACGGGGGACAGTCCCCCGTCTAAAAAAAAAAAAAGCAAAAAAAAAAACTACTTAAACGGGATAGTCCCTCGTCCAAAAAAAAAAAAAAACCAAAAATAAAAAATTCTTTGATGGGGATAGTCCCCTGTCCAAAAAAAAAAGCAAAAAAAAAAATACCTAGACGGGGACAGTCCCTGTCTACTTCAAAAAGTTACAATATAGTCCCCTGTCCACTAGTTCATTTGAACGAATATATGAACGGGTTTAGGAGAAAAATGGGGCAAAGACTACCCATAACAGCCTCTAATCAGTTCAAATTGGTAGTGCACTCTTTCATTTTTAAGAGTGACACTACCCATAGGATTTGCTATTACTGCTGGTCAAACATGCGACCTTCATATTTAACACCCTCCCATCTGAAACGACGTCTGCTTTCTACTTCAATGCACTCTTCCACCACCACCGTCCACCACAACTAATCAAAACACACTGAAGAACCAAACCCTTAAACTGTAAGAAAAAAATGGAAGCTTGGGTTCCTCTGTTTGACATCTTTCTCAACTCTCCATCACCAGAATTTGACGCATCTCTCTGGTTTTCATCAAATTCTTTAAACAATTCCCCCACAACTACATCAACTAATTCGTTCCTGAAGCTTCTGTCTAAACCAATTGACACCATTTCCACAAACCCATCTTCTTCTATTCAATCGAAAAGGTAACAAAATTGAAGAACCCCCATTTCTAATTTCTCATTAATTTTTCAGTTTTGTGAGATTTTTGTACTAATATTTTCTTGTTTTTGGACAGATTTATGTATATACAGACTCTTCCGGACGCAGTACAGTCTCGGATTCTATCATTTCTAACTACTGAGAGTAAGAGATTTAGTAAGAGGGAATTATGTTTACTTGCTGAGAATGTCTTGAATGGTAGTGAAAAGATTGATTTTTGGGTTAAGAAATCTGCTCATAACTTGCTTGATAAAATGTCTGACTCGGGTTTTAGCCGGTTTTCTTCGTTGAATTTGAATGGATTTGAAGAGGAGGAGGAGGAGTTTTTTTCTTTGCCCAGTTGTCTTCAGAGTAGTAGTAATAGTAAGAGTTCTGTTCTTCCATGGCTTCCTCTAACATTTGATGAGTTGAGAGAAAGTGCTTCGGGGAGTTGTATTGCAGATGAGAGTTCAGATGAAGCAATGGAAGTTGAAGAATTACGTGAAGTAAAAGAAACTGATGAAGTGTTGAATCAAGTGGATGTCTCTATTGATTCTGAAGTTCGAACAAAAGCGGGTTCTTTGAAAATGAAACTCTTAGATTGTGAATCTGCAAAAGTAACTGTGAGTTTAGCTAATGAAATTCGTCAACTTTGTTTTGAGGAAGATGGAAAAGAGGTTAGAAATTCCTTTGCGGTTTTGGGTTTGATTGAACCTTGGGAAGTTGATGATGAAACTGCTTCGATTCTTATAATGAATCTATTGGGTGTAAATGCTAATGAAAGTGAATTTTCATGGGCAAGCAAGGTTCTGTGTTCAATTATCTTACCGAAATTGTTGGTTCTTGATGGCCCTGCTTCAAGAGTGTTAGTAACCACAACAATTGAGTCTTGCAAACCACGGCAGAAGGCTGCTGTGGATGCACTTTTGTTTCCTTTGATTCTTCGCAGGGAGGGGCTTAATACTCATATATGTGATGTCATGTCAAGGATCATCAAGGAATGTCTGCATCCAGCTCATGTGTCTTCCTTCTGCCAGAGGTTACTTTGTGGAGAAGAACAATCGAGGAAATTTATCTGTCTTCCCTGCCATCAGCATCTGGTTTCTGATAAATTGGTATGGACTGAACCACTATTTACATTGTTTCAAAACATCTTGAATCAGAATATTCCATTAACACAGGATTCAATTGAGCATCTTGTTTCTGTTGTTCGAGAATTAGCTGGTAAGTATTCCAAATCACTGAAGTTCAGTACCTTTTTGTTATGTTTAGTTACCAAATGTCATTATTTGTTGAAGCATCATAAGCTTATATTGATTCCAACAGTTGAGCTGACTAATACTTTCATGACTAAATCTATATTATCAAAATTGAATAGTTTGTGACGATTCTGTAAAATCTGTTTGTTTGTTCTGGTTTGATAACTTTATTTTAGCCTTCGTCTACACTAAACAAGTTCTGACCAGTTGTACAGTTTCACTTTCAAGAAACATGATATTATTGTGTTAACGCTTGGTACATCGAGTGTTGTTTATTGTTTATCTTAGATTCGTTCGTATAAATACTGTGTATTAACTATGTGCATATCATTATGTATAACACTTAACAAGTTTAGATAACCATGTCGATGAGATAATTAGCCAATTTTCTAATAATGGTGACACATAATTCAAATATGATCTGACCAGATAATATCACTTAAACACTTTCATACTGATAGAACAGTAGAAAGAACTTAAGGTAAGACCTCATAATACCCTCACAAGCACACAATAGACATAGTAAGTAATGGAATTTATTAGTAATGATCGTTAGCCCATTAGGCGGGAAGACTGCACTGTCCAGATGTCATCTTCTTCATGGTCTCAAATCTGGGTCCTTTCTCTGAGAACTTGGTGGTGGAATAAACCTTGAGATAATCTTGGAAACGGAATTGATTAGGATATAAAAGCTCTGAAGCTGGAGAGATTAGGGCATCCGGAGCAGGATTATAGAACGTAGCTATAGAAAGCCTACTCCCATTCTTATCAGCCAAAACACGATGCAGAGTACTTTTGTATTTACCATTACTTAGCACCTCGATCTGATCACCTGTGTTAACAAAGATGGTGTTGTTCTTAGAAGGTGGTATTTCCACCCATTTCCCATCCTTTAGGAATTCAAGACCTGGGACTTGGTCATCTTGGAGCAAGAGAATGATTCCACCTGCATCGGTGTGTGCCCTGAGTCCAGTAACTAGCTCAGGTCGATCGCACTGAGGGTACTTAGCAACCTTTGTTCCGACTGAAGGACCTGCAGTTGCTGAAAATGCCTTCTTCATGTAGTCTTTCTCCAAACTTAGGTTTTCACAGATGAGCTCTGAAAGTTTCTCGGCTAACTTGATGACCTGATTAATGTACTCGTCCATTACCTTTCTGCAAATTTACACCACTAATTAGTAAACACACAAACACAATTGCAGATAATGAGTGCTTTACTGGAAAATAGCGTGAATTCTGTTAAATCACCCGAGTTCATCTGACAGGTTTATTGACTCGTCGAACATAGCTTTTGGTCGATGCCAGATGAAATAACTGCTTTCCCAGTCGGAGTCCACAGCTGGGGCATCTCGACTCTCTAACCCTTTTGCCATTTCTGATTCATAGAACCTTCTTTTCATGCATTCCTCATAGTGCAAGTTCACCAACTTTTTCACTTTATCCATCAGCTCTACATTAATTCCATGGTTGGTCACCTGCAAATATCACAGAATCCAGATTGTTAGTATTAGTAATTCATAAGCTTCATAACCAATATCTATTGTAGATTTACAGTAAGTACAAATCAGAGCAGGCTTCATAAAAGATTCAAAAAGCTGCATAACACAGTAATTGTGATCTTGATGTAGTTGTTTGGGATCAGAGTTGGTAATCCATTATCTAACCGTAATAGCCGTCCTTTGAAATGTAAATCTGAAGTTATATAAAGTTTCACATGGTATGATGCAGCTTTTCAGAATTTATACTAGCAGTAGCAGGTTATGGCTCTAATTTGTAAACGATATACGAAATCATCTATTCAGATTTAGAGATATGTTATTGAAAGAAATTCTAGTTCATCCAAACCTGAAAGAAACCCCAATTTTCACAAGCTTGGTGAAGGAGCTCCATTGTTTCACTCTTCAAGTTGTCACTGAGACCTTCAAGATCTATTACAGGAATCTCCATGACTATCTTTAAACTTTGTTGAATTGAATGTAGTGTCTCATAATCTCATTGTTCGTATTTATAGGCATCTTGATACGAAATTATGATTTATCTTTTTGCTAGCAATTATTCTACTGGAAGGCACTGAATTATAGAAAAGTGGTTTGTTGCCAATAGAAAATTAAACCTTTCATTGGGGGAAGCGCTGTTTGGGTAACCTTGAGATGAGCAAATTTTGTAAAGTATTCTAGTCCAAATTGGCTTATCTCTCTTTGAACTTTACCCCAATTAGATATCTTCTACTGCAATACTCTTATTACTTTCATATTTGTACCCGAACTGGTAAGAGTTTTTTGCTTCTAAAGAGTGTCCAGACAGAGCTCGAAGGAGTAAGGAAACCAACTTCATTTTTCTGTGGGCAATTGTTAGTGTTTTCAAAACATCTTTTTGAATTTTTGTTTACTGTTTGTGATAGAAAAGTAGAGACAGAATAATCAGACACTGCTTACCAGCATGTGCTGTTGCTGAATAGTCTGAAACTTTGCTTTTTTGTTTGCTAAGTGTTAAAGTTTTGTGTTTATGTTCATGAATAGTCAGAGATGTTGGAAATGAATCATCATAGGTTATAATTTTGGTCTCACATGTATTACTAGGCTTCTTTTCTAAAGACATACAGCCCCTGGTTTGGCAATTGGTGTTGGAGCACTTTGAAATTGAAAAGTCATTAGGTTCCTTCTAACCTTAAAAAAGTGCCTAGTATTGATTCCTTAATTTGGTTTGTAGAGTATATGATTTGTTAATGATCAAGTTGATAGAAAAGTAAGTTCATTTAGAGATTGCTTCTTTGTATATTTAGCTCTGTACAAGTGGGTAATGACACTGCAGTGCAAGTGGGCATTGACATTACCAGGTCCCAGGGTTCTTAACAGATCGAGAAGTACACTCACCGGAGAAATTAGACTCCGGAAATGATAAATTGAGTCTAAATCTAACCGAATGTCATGGACCAACTAGGGTTCAAATTTGAAAAAAATATGGTGTTTGGAATCGGTCGGTGATCATTTTTGATCGACAAACAAAGAGGGGCAACTTGAGCTGGTGGGGGTGAGCCAGAGCTTGTAATGTAGTCTGTGAAGGTAGTCTTGTACTAGACTCAATCAGTGACGGGTCAAACCTGATTTTTGTGTTGGATCTACATCTAACTTTTCAGGTCAACATTTCTTTGTGTGTGTGGGAGTAATCAACTCTATTTTTCTGCTTTGAAAGGTAGAGAAAGTTTTTAAGGCCTTCGAGAAGAAACCTATTATAGGGGCTCCAAACATTGGGTTTTGAGGGCTCACAAGATGACAAAATTGGGTTATGAAATAGTATCTAACAAAACCCCATATCCAATGATTTTTTTTAATGGCCAAAATATCCTCCATAAATTATAAAATTAAATCATTATCTTTTCATTCATAAATCATGATGAAAATGATGATCATATACAAAAAACTTAATCTATTATCTTCTCCTTTGTTTTTTTTCATAAATCATGATGAAGACGATGATCATAAATTTTTTTTATTATTCTTCTTTCTCTCTTCTTCTTCTCCGTCGTGATAAAGATGACGATCATAAAAATAAAAAACTAAAAAACCCATCACTTATTTTTTCAGGATCATTTTACGGTTGGGAAAATTCATATTTCCCAACCGTAGATATTTCTGTCTACGGTTGGGAAAATTCATACTTCCCAACCGTAGGCAGAAATGTCTACGGTTGGGAAAATTCATATTTCCCAACCGTAGACTGCCTACGGTTGGGAAAATTCATACTTCCCAACCGTAGGCAGAAATGTCTACGGTTGGGAAAATTCATATTTCCCAACCGTAGACTGCCTACGGTTGGGAAAATTCATACTTCCTAACCGTAGACTGCCTACGGTTGGGAAAATTCATACTTCCCAACCGTAGGCAGAAATGTCTACGGTTAGGAAAATTCATACTTCCAAACCGTAGGCAGTGTCTACAGTTGAGAAAATTCATATTTCCCAACCGTAGACAGTTCTGAAACCGTTTTTTCAAAAACCTAATTCGATCGATTCCGCTTATCCATGCATTAAAACCAATAAAATAAGATGGGTTTTTGATTTTTACCTTATTGAAGTCATTGCGGGTGGATTAAATGGTGTTAATCGATAATGAATTATTTTGGGAAACGATTAATCGAAGAAATAGACGATGGAGGTGATGGGGAAGAAGAAAATGGAAGAATTAAAGGAGAGAATGAAAACAAATTAGTTATAGGTTTTAATATTTAATCGGTTAAGGGTATTTTAGTATTTTTCTTATGAATTAGGTCCCCTTATCTTCATTGTAGGATATTTGAATCCTTAGGAGCCCTCAAAACACTTTTCTTGGAGCCCCTATAATAAGTTTCTTCGAAAATGCTCAAATTACTAGGTTCATAACTTCACATCACAAAACAAAATCCACATTTTAGTTTCTGGGGTTCTTCAAAAAGAAAAGGAGCGAGTGAACCTCTTTTCCCATGATTTAGAATTCGGACTAGATCCAATGCTATCTATATCTTTCAAATGTCAGACATCCTAATTGCTTGGGTCTTCAACACTTGGATACACTTTTTGTAGTTTCTTATGGGTGGGTTATGAAAAGACTGGTGCCGTTGATAAATTGGAAATTTGGCAACTAGCATTTTACCGTGGGAAAACCAAATTTCCAGCATTGGGCTTGATGTGTTTTTTTTTTTAAAGCAGAAATTTCTAGCATTGGGCTTGATGTATTGATGTTGCCCTCGTTCAATGAGGGTGCATTCAATGAATCAGTGTTCATCATTTCTTTTTTCTCTCAAATTCTTCTCAAACTATAATGAATCTAAATCTAATACTATTAATGATACATTTCTCTCATAGGACTCTACATTCCTACCAAAAATGAGCACAATTCGAGATACCAAACTTCACCATCTACCGATCTTAATTTCGGCTGATATTCAAAAGAGTGGACGGTATACGTCTTAGATTGTGCTCATTTTTGGTATAAACGTGGAGTCTTATAAGAGGTACGTATCATCAAAATATTAAATTTTAATTTTTTATCGTTTGAGTTTTACAGAAAAAATAACACAAATCATGTATGATAATATTCGTTTAAGAGCGTCCATTGATCCTCCCTCGTTAATTCATTATTATGATTTTTATTCATGTGGTGTTTGGAATCCGGATACATTTGTAGCTGTAACTTTTGGACACCCTATAGAAGTAATAATGTCATAAAAAAAACTTTTGAGGTCAGATGTTGGAATTTCCAAATTAATAGAATTACAAATTTACTTATTTGAAAGGTGGCTAGCAGTGCAACCAACTTTACAAAATTACGACTACACAAACTTTCTTACCAAAGGGAAAATTGCCGAAAATTTTCTTGATCTAGCTGTGCGCAGAATGTTTTTGGAGTTCCCGTTGATCTTGCTGCCTGATACTAGGCTTCAATATTCCATCCAAAGGAAGCATTATGCTGGATATCGATAACTTGACATTTTTGACTCACCGGCTCATATAAAACAAAACAACGATCAAATGATTGGTTGGTTGTCATGAACAAAACTTCACCGTTTTTGAATTCCCTTAGTACTTTGATTTTCACATTGCCTATGGACTTGGCAACTTCTGGGAGCTGGACATCGAACAGTGTCGTCCATGATTCGGTCACATTGTAATCCTTCTTGACCCATACTTCAATACTAAAACCAAAGGTCGATAGTTGAATTATGCAAAGGCATCCTCCTAAGACACCCAAAGTGTTGACATTATACCATCTCTGATCATTCAGTGAGAAATCAAGTAGATGGGTGATAGCTACTTCCATGAAGTTCTCACGGTGGACATCATACGAAACAATACATCTTTTACCGTCTCTAAGTCGTCTTGCTATCCAGTGAAAAGCTCCACAAACAAATATCACTTCACCGCTTTCGTATATACTTGGACCCTCATATAGGAAGGTGTTAGGCAAAAGTACCCATGAATTCGATTTTGATGTATAAATCTGAATTTTGCTACCATAACGATCATCAGGACTAAAATATTTCCTACGAGCTGCACTGGTAACTACCAAAGTCGTGTAATCACTGGTATCACAATTGTAACCAACCCCGTATATAACACATTCATTACTTGGATAAAAAGTTGGTTCAGCTTCAATTTCTGGAATTACTCTATCTTTGTACTCTTTAGTATCTAGGTTCCACTGTTCCAGAGCAACAATTTCTTATGACTTCTCATCAAAATCAAACCATTATAAGAAGCAACAATTTCAATACCTACACGTCTATCTTCTAACGGAGAATTCGTCTTAGCATACGCACAAAATAATGATGTCGATATTGTGATATGCATGTAAAGTTCATTTACATAACTATAACAATCTGCTATCGAAAAACAAATCAGTTTATCGGTTTCAATGCTGCGTTTAAGATGACTTTCCATGAAATGATGGTCATTGAGTAAGTTGTACCAGTGTTTGCAAACGCACCTGAATCTACCTACTGATTTCACAGGTAACAGCAGTAGTATATCGACAACGATATCACCTGGGAGATCCGGCATGGGCTTTCTTGGTCTCATCATTGCGGTAAGATCCGTCATGATCTTTCTTAGTCTCATACTTTAAACTGTAATGATACGATACCCAGAGAAATAGATGGAATAAGAGCTCTTGAGATGCAAGGAGCTGTGCATGTATTTATATATGCTGTATTTCCTAAATACTGCCATTTCTATAATCGGAGACTTCCAAAAACAAAAGTTAGGAATCTTTTTCTAAAAAAGTTTCGATTAAGGTCTCAATTTCCACCATAGCGAAAATTCTTTTAACTGTGAGTAGAATAGTGTTACTTGGTAACTTCTTCTAAGGATTTCCTTTTTTCGAGTTTTAGTTGGATTGCTATTATTATTTCCTTTTCCTTGTTTATTTTTATTTTCCTAAATTAGATGATTTCTTTTTCCTAGCCGTACTGGTATACTTTAGGAATTATTGATTAAGAAGACGGCTAGAAAATTAGTACAATCTAGCTACCACAACAAACCTTGACATGCTTCTCAAAGACGCAAAAGGTTTTGCAGATCTCTGGAATGATAGACACACAAAGATTAATGGCTGAAGGTCATTCCCTACTTTTCTACGCTTGTTACATGATTATGAGCTGGATTGGCATTATATTGCATCCGAGGTATAAATGCTTTTGAGATCAAGTTTTTTTTTTTTTTTCCGATAGAAATAGGACAATTTATTTAAGCTGAAACAGGCAAAGGCGGTCTTAGCAGTACAAAGTTTATCCATGGTGAAAAATCCATGAACTCTTCAATACAAAGCTTGTCTTTCCTAACTCTCTTACTATCAACTACATTATTAAGATCTCTTTTGACATGAGATATCTTGCAAAAACTAAAAGTACAAATCAATGTTTTGATCTTACTAATAAGATTATTACTTTCCCATCTGACTAAACTAATATCAGATGTGATAGTCTTCACAACTATCTCTGCATCAGCTATAAGGTGAACTTCAGTGATGTGTTGCTCCTTAATCCAGCTCAGAGCCTCCATAATAGTCATGCCCTCAGCAGCTTCTGGGGTCAATCACTCCATCTGCATAGGATCCTTTGACACCTGAGTAGGTACCTGCAGTAGTTAAAATCACAATACTAGTGCCAGCAGTATTAGTTACATGACCAAAGGATGCATCAACAAAGACTGTAGATATATTAGCAAGTGCATGTTCAGTGATGTTCAAAATATCATAACAGGGATGTGTAGTGTGTTTCAAAGACAAAGCAAAGTTTTGTAAATGAAAACGTATTCTAGATGCAGTTGAGATAGGGTTTAGGGTTTTATCCTCAAAGATGTTTTCACATCTTTCTTTCCAGATTATCCAGCATCCCACCATCAAAGTCAGCTTCCAAGTATTCCGATCTTCTAATCCATTTAAATGTTGATTATTGAACCAAGAAATCATCCATTCTTTGATACTCCCACAATTTTATGCAACTCTTTCGATGTCTATGTCTCTTTGTAGGCAGGATTATTAGCTTATTTTCTCGATCACCTCATCCTGATACAGCAGGATCAGCGAGTTGTTGCGTATATGATTTTTCTGAGCGTCTAGAACAGTTAAGAAAGACTGTTGCAGCTTCCTTATTTAGTTAAAAATCCACAGGGATGATGAATCTGTTTGGGGACATCTCGTCTTCCGGTGGCAGTGCGTATACCAAGGTTGTGAAGGAATCACTGGAGCTGATAGAAGAAGAAGTTGAGAAACTACATTCAGTTACGTTTTGTAGTTGCAGGAAATCCTACAACCACACCCTTAATAAAATCTATAGAACAATCTAAGTTAGCTCCATGAGAATCACAAGAACATTCATTAAGATCTTCAAATTGAGTACAAAGTAATGAGAAAACCCTAACTTGGGAAGCAAATAATCTTTCTCTCTCCTAAATATCTTGTCTAGACTCTCAAAAAAGCTCTCCCTCAATACAAGGTCGCTCGGCTCCTTATATATGAGTTTACATAGTAGAGGACAGCTAATAAAAACCTTATTTTCGGATCTGGCATGCGTCATTTATGCACGCTTACATTGACTCTTCTTGCGCATACTCTACAACACCGCATGGATCTTCACACTTTTCTCATGATTAAGATGACGTCATCCGATGCGTCATTCTGGATATGCTATATGCGGTCGTCTTTGCTCAGTCCTGATGATCTTTACTTTGCATACTTGATTGGTGTGCGGTATTTTCTATCTACATTTTGCCTTTTCTCATGTCGCTATTTTAATAAAGAGAGCGATATGAGAAACTTCAAATTATTTTGCCGCACCCGTTCACCTTTTCGTATTCTTTTCTGCCGACATATTTGCCTAATTTAGGCATGACAACTTACGCATGTCCTCTCAACCATTCATTATCTGACACGTCTCTTATAACCGCCTCTTCCTATCCATTCACTTTCAATCATAGCATTAATGGAGTAAATATCTTGGGAATCGGGAGTAAAAAACTTTATTTACTCTCAATCGTCTTCTTCTTTCTTCTTTTTACTCTCTCTCCTTTCTCTATTCGATTCTTATTTACTTTTGCTGCTGCTCTTCTGGTTTGATTAAATCTTCAAGTTGATTATCGTCTTTTATTGTTTCATCATCCTCATCACTCTTTACTCTTTTCTTTCTTCATTTTCGCACTTTATTTCTCACTTCTCGTAAGTTGATCGTCCTGATCTTGATTAACTTAATCATCTTTAATTATTTTTCCATTATTCCTCATTCACATACTAAAAATGCCTCAATCTGGTTGGAAGAACGAAAGAGAATTTAAGAGATTGAAAAAAAGAATTTGGTGAAAGAGGCTTTTCACTATTCCGCCCTCTTGGATCAAAACCTTCATCTATGCTCGGACTTAATGGTTTTCTCTTGAAGAATGGAATGACCAGAAGATCATCATTTCAGTAGGACAGCTTCTCTCTGGTCTTCCTATTCCTCTTTATAATCCTCAAATTCCTTTGTTTTATGAAATTCTTTTGGATGCGAGATTCTCGCGGGGCATCTATCAGCTGAGCGGTGATTGCATTAGAATAACCATGGAATATGCTCGTCGCGCGGCAGGACTAGAATCTCTTTACCGAATAGAAGTACGAAACCCAGAACATGCCCATAAAGAAATCAATCATGCAGATTACACCCTTGAGAATTTTTTCAAGAACTATGAGATTGCTATTATGAAGAATGAGTCGTCTAAGTGGGGTATTCGCTTGTAAAGAAAGGATGGTCTCTCGGAGAATAAAAGAATCATGCGAGATGTTGACTTGCATGACTCTACGAATAACACCGCTCGTAGGCCAAATGATACTCGATGGTTGGATTATCCCATCGTTTTAGTGGGCCCCTATTTAACTGGCAGAAGCGGAGATAGCTTAACTCTTCCCCTTCATGTGGGATTACCTGCTTACGATCCTTGGGTATTCAGATGGCCTGAAAAATCTAATGTGGTATGTTACCTTCTGTTTATGGGTAAAAATTGTTTCCGCCGATTTCGGTAAATTCGGTAGGTGAGTGAGAAACTGGTTTAAACCCTAAACAAATGTGCTTCACGTGAGCACTTTATAGATTCGAGAGATCAATCTATACAAGTCCGGCCTAAACCAAGAAATGGCCGTTCCAGGACTTGCTTGGCCACAAAGTGGAGGAGAAGGGTTGATTTGGGGAGGGAAGCAAAGAAAGGTGTTGAGACCGGAGAATAGTTACGGGAGAGTAGTGTATCGACTTGTATCAGAAAGTGAAAGCTTAGGAAGCTTGCAAGAGATGAAAGCTTTTTTGGAGAGCTTGCAAAGTTGCCTTTTCTGAGAGTGTTGTATTTTTCCCCTGACCGAGACTTGTTGTCTAGTGGAAATAGGTAAGACCTATTTATACAAGTCAAGGCTGAAACGTACCCTGGCCTCATGAAGGAAGAGAGTAAAGGGTGAAATAATGGGAGGAGGTGGTAACCGCAAGGTGTTTATGGGTGAAAACGTTTTCACCATTATTTCCTCATTTATTTGACCGCTTTATTCCAATTCACGCTTTCTTAATGTGAGCGTAGTGTACGCCGCATCTTTGTGACCGCCAAATCAAAACCCTGAAAGCATCCCCCGGTTTGTGTAGATGTCTCGAGTGTTGGTTGCACCTTGAGTGCAAGTGGCGCTTGCTAGGAGGCGTGTGTGGCATGTGCCACTGGCATGTGCGAATGCCTTTGTTGCGGGTTACACCTTGAGTGCAAGTGGTAACGCCAGAGCTGCTAGTGGCGTGTGTGGCATGTGCCAATGGCATGTGCGGAATGCTTTGGTGGTAGGTTGTACGTTGAGTGTAAGTGGCAATTCCAGAGTTGCTAGTGGCTTGTATGGCAAGTGCCAATGGCGTATGCGGACTGCCTTGATGGTAGGTTACACGGTTTGCAAGTTAGGCTACCAGCGTGCGTGTTTGTCATGTGTCAATGGCACGCATGGCCATTAGGGCTATGTCCCGGTAAGAAAATCTACCAGCGATGCATGTTGGCATGTGCCAGTGGCATGCGTGGCCAACTTGGGTCACGACCTGGTAGGAAAAGCTACCAGCGAGTGTGTTGGCATGTGCCAATGGCATGCATGGCCAATTTGGGTCACGTCCTGGTAGGAAAAGCTACCAGCGAGCGTGTTGGCATCTGCCAATGGCATGAGTGGCCAATTTAGGTTTCGTCCTGGAAGGAAAAGCTACCAGCGAGCGTGTTGGCATGTGCCAATGGCATGCGTGGCCAATTTGGGTCGCGTCCTGGTAGGAAAAGCTACCAGCGAGCTTGTTGGCATGTGCCAATGGCATGTGTGGCCAATTTGGGTCGCGCCCTGGTAGGAAAAGCTACCCGTGAGCGTGTTGGCATGTGCCAATAGCATGCGTGGCCAATTTGGGTCGCGCCCTGGTAGGAAAAGCTACCAGCGAGCGTGTTGGCATGTGCCAATGGCATGCGTGGCCAATTTGGGTCGCGCCCTGGTAGGAAAAGCTACCAGCGAGCCTGTTGGCATGTACCAGTGGCATGCGTGGACAATTTGGGTCGCGCCCTGGTAGGAAAAGCTACCAACGAGCGTGTTGGCATGTGCCACTGGCATGCGCGGCCAATTTGGGTCGCGCCCTGGTAGGAAAAGCTACCAGCGAGAGTGTTGGCATGTGCCAATGGCATGCGCGGCCAATTTGGGTCGCGCCCTGGTAGGAAAAGCTACCAGCGAGCATGTTGGCATGTGCCAATGGCATGCGTGGCCAATTTGGGTCGCGTCCACGGTAGGAAAAGCTACCATCGAGCGTGTTGGCATGTGCCAATGGCATGCGTGGCCAATTTGGGTCGCGTCCTGGTAAGAAAAGCTACCCGTGAGCGTGTTGGCATGTGCCAATGGCATGCGCGGCCAATTTGGGTCGCGCCCGGTAGGAAAAGCTACCAGCGAGCGTGTTGGCATGTGCCAATGGCATGCGTGGCCAATTTGGCCTAGGTTGCATTGTTTGCAAGCCTAGGTGTGGGCGTTACTTTGGCATGGCGCGGCTAGGGCCAAGGTAAGGGTGTTTGGCTTGGCGTGGCGCGACCAGCGTAGCTAGGGCCAAGGCAGAGTGTGTTTGGCATAGCGCGGCTAGCCTGGGCAAGGTGTGGCTGGCATGATTTGCCATTGGCACGGAGGTGCGGCTAGCATGGTTGGCATGCTTCAGACGTTTGGTATGGTCGGCATGATTTGCCATTGGCATAGAAGTGCGGCTAGCATGGTTGGCATGCTTCGGCGCGTTTGGTATGGCTGGCATGATTTGCCATTGGCATAAATGTGCGGCTATCATGGTTGGCATGCTTCGGCGCGTTTGGTATGGCTGGCATGATTTGCCATTGGCATAGAGGTGCGACTAGTATGGTTGGCATGCTTCAGCGCGTTTGGTATGGATGGCATGATTTGCCATTGGCATAGAGGTGCGGCTAGCATGGTTGGCTTGCTTCGGCGCGTTTGGTATTGCTGACATGATTTGCCATTGGCATAGAGGTGCGGCTATCTTAGGCTAGGTGTGGCTGGCATGGTTTGCCATATGCACGGAGGTGCGGCTAGCATGGTTGGCATGCTTTGGCGCGTTTGGTATGACTAGCATAGCTAGGGCCAAGGCAGAGTGCGTTTTGGCATGGCGCGGCTAGCTTGGGCTAGGTGTGGCTGGCATGATTTGCCATTGGCACGGAGGGGAATTAGGGTTTTGTTCATTGTAACCCTAATTTAAAAAAATACCCCATATTAATTACTGACTACATGCATTAAATGTTCTAATAAATGTGTCATCGGTGACATTAGGTTATTTGGGGTTTTACGACTTTACCCTTTGTTTAAAATCCACCATCAACATTAAGTCCCACGCTTAGCTCGGAACAGGAGATTTGTTGCGAGGTAAGCATAAGATGGTGACAAACTATCAACAAAAATCGTAAAGAGAATTGAAGAGGCTTGTCTGACCTTTTTATAAACATGATTTGGAATCCTTGCCTCTGGCAGTTTTGCGCAAATCGGGAGGCTCGCACAATTGGGAAGTCAGCGACATTGAGAGGTAGGAAGGTCAAGGCATTGAGAAGTTGACACGAGTTGGGAAACTGAGCGTGCTAGCTGGTGGGACCGGCGCAAAATGGGAAGCTGATCGTGCTAGCTGGCGTGACTTGGGCGGCGTTGGGAAGTTGGGCGCAATTGGTGGGACCGGTGCAACTTGGGTGCAATTGGTCGGACCGGTGCTACTTGGGCAACGTCGGGAAGTTGGGCGCCCTTGTGGGCCCGTTCCTTATATGCACGATTTTTGGTATAGGGAAATCCTTCCCTATTTCACAATCTCCACGCCCATATATATAAAATCCCTTTCTCTCATCTTTGTTCTTTCATCTTTTCATACTAGCTATGAGTCATAAAGAAAACCGATTTCCGAGGTATGTCTTCCGAGACTTCTCTTGTTTCCCTTTTCATGTATGTGCAAACCCTAAAAGTAGGCGTTTTTATAATCCTTGCAATGATATTGCGCATATGATTTCTTGGCGTGCTTCTTGTAGAAAATATTGTATATATACACCCAAGGGAAATACCGTATATATGATTCTAACCCGTAGAAAAAACGCTCCATATATAATTTTGAACCTGAAGAAGGATACCATAGACACATTCGAGCCCGTAGAAAATACTGCGTATATAGTCTTGAGCCCGAAGAAGGATACTGCAGACACACATGAGCCCGTATAAAATACTGCGTATATAATTTTTTGAACCCTGAAGAAGATACTGCGTGTGCATTTTCGAACCCGTAGAGAATGCTGTATATGTGCTTCATATGACTTCGAACCCATAGGAAATATTGCATATATGAATTTCGGACTTGAAGAAAATACTGCGCGAGCAGTTTTGAACCCGTATAAAAATGCTCCATATATAATTTTGAAACCGAAGAAGGATACCATAGACGCATTCGAGACTGTAGAAAATACTGTGTATATAGTCTTGAACCCGAAGAAGGATACTGCATACGCGGTTGAGCCCGTATAAAATCTGCGTATATAATTTTTGAACCCTGAAGAAGATACTGCGTGTGCATTTTCGAACCCATAGAGAATACACCCTCTCTATTTTTTATTGGGTGCGGTTATGTGTCAGGGAGATAATTTCGTCTTTCTCCGTGTGCAGATATCTCGTTACTAAGTTGTTATGAAGAAATCCGACAAGATGTTACACAACAAAATTTCGCCTCGCTTCGAAGGATGTTCATAGTTCCAAACCAAACACGGATGATGAATTCTTTGCTAGACCCCTCGCCCCTGCTCGGAAGAATCACCCAGGTTTCGTGCCAATTTTGTTAACCGGTGGTGAAGATGAAAAGAATACACGTTTGGTTCGCCCAGAGAACACCATACGGTTCTGTCTTCATAAAGGGGTATATTCTTCTTCCAACATTGATTTCAGGATGTGTCAAAGCCCATTGCGCTCTTTTGATAGATGGGTTGAGTTCATGGTGAGTAGGGAGCACATAAATACCAACTCGAGCGAAGATTATTAATGTTGTCGAGCTTCGATAAATCTCCAGTTAGGAAGGATATCCGGGATTGGTTGCTTTCATCTCCAAATGGTGTTCGGACACCCATACGATCATATGTAGATGGGGTGAAATAACTTTCTCCTTGGAGAGTGTGGCTCTCTTGATGAATCTTCCTAAAGGGAATCTTAATATCCGATTGTCTGCGAAGGTGAGGAGAATGACGGGAAGGCCTTGTTGCTAAGTTGGGAGATTACGCTCGAAAAGACTCCACTGCGAAGTCGAAGGATTCTGTCCGGAAAGAGGATGAAAGGTGCTTTTACAGCTGGTGGATATCTCAATGGTTTCCGGACGAGTGGAACCTAAACGAGAAACGGTGATCTTCATGTTGCGGCATTTTTGGCTCTCTGGGTTGTCTAGAGACATTTTTGATGATGGTTACGGCAAGAAGGAAATAAGACCAGAGTTGCTAGTGATTCTTTGTGAAGTTAGCAAAGGTGAAGTTCTTCCCATTGGAAAGCTATCCCTTGGTTCCCTGTATGTGCATCTGGATCACCTAGTTGCGAACATGCGAGTTTCGAATGGTTTCATGAAAGTGGATTCATATGTGCATGTTGCTTTTCTGCAATCCTGGCTATAGGACCACTTTGAGAAGTATGCTCCGAAACCGTTGCCTTCGATTCTCGTGAGTTGGGGCGGCTCCCGAATTCTTCGATGGGTGAACAAGCGTCCAAGAGTTGGCATGAGCTTGGTTAGTCTTCTCGATAAGTCGCATGAAATCATTTTTCGCCCATGGGAGCGGTCCATAGGTCGGTGACTCAAATTGACACCTTGGCTTCGCTCCGATCATTTCTTTATCTTCGACGACAACTTTAGTGTTGGTGAAAACTTGTTTATTCAAAGCCGCATGTCCTGCTATATGCCGTCTTTCTTCATGGAAACTTTCCGAATAACTGCTTACAATATTGACCGTGCTTTGCTTCGTCACATGGGTTTCGATCAAGGGTGCCTCTTGCTTACCAGCTGGTGGTTCCTAAGGATTTATTGCATGCCGCCCTCAACGCCAGTGCCCTTGAGTCGGGTATCCGCCTTCCCTTCTTTCAGACGGGAAGAGTAACTTCAACGACTTTTGGCTATAATGAGTTCTGGTACGATGAGTTCACTATGATCCAAGATTTTGTAAATAACGTGGTGAAGAATGTTTGTTGTAAACCTTCCCCATAAGTTTTGAAGAAGTATCCAATGTTGAGAGATCCCAAGCGAAAGTTGCACAGCAACTCGGAAACTCCCCATGCAAAGGAACAGAGAACGAAGAATCGTCTTTGGCGGGTTCCGGGCGGTTTTAAAAGATCCTTCCGCAACTCTCTTGTCTTTCAGTTCTTCCAATAACCAGGTATGTGTCGCCTCCTTGTTGGTTTGTCTCAAAACACATGAATTTCTGCTGAAAACATGTGTCTTGTTTCTTCCAAGGCTTCGGTAGTGTTAATGCTTTCGCTGCCTTGCACGTTGTCAGGAGACTGACAATTTCTTGAAGAATTCCGGCAAAGACCGAGCCTACTCATAGCGGTGATGAGTCGAGAAAGAAGAAAGTTCGACAAGTGAGAGTGATTCCTCTGGCAGACTTTGGTTCTTTTTCGAAGTGGTTCGGTGAGTTTCGCGCTTCTTTTCATTCTTCTTCCGTTTCTTCTTTTGAAAAATGTCTAACTCAAGTTCGCAGGAGGAATCCGGTTCGGAGGACGATTAAGGGTGGAGCCATCGAAAACTTGCCTTTGGTGGCCACCGCGGTGACTTGGAGATGGGAGTTAGCCAATTTCCGAGCACGATGTGGTTCAAACGGTGGATGATTCTCCTCGATGGTTGCTGCCATAGACATGGAAGAAGACCCTTTCATGCGAGTCGTGAGGCGATTCGAGCGCCATTTTTGATCACCCGTACTTGGTTCCTTATCCGGTCATGTCTTTGGTTGGCGGTTTCAGCGTCTTTGGCTAAGTATGAGGCGTTGTACACCAGAATGCGGGAGAAGTACGGACATATGGCCACAACCAAGAAGGTCACTAGTCGATTTGCGCTGGTTAATCATGTGGAAGAGGCTTTATCTTCCATCGAGGATATGCGTGAGGTGACTGGTCACACCGTTTCTGAAGACGTTATTTCCGACTGGGAACACCATCGCGACGTGTGCGTAGAAAAGGAGTTCAACGCTTCGTGGTTTGTCGAAGGACTTCTTTGAGATCCGTGTCGAAAGATGCAAAGAATCGAAAGCCTTTCCGCAGAGAGATTGCACGACGGGAGGTAGAACTCGAAAAGCTTTCCAAGATGTTAACTATGAAGAGAGCGGCTCTTGAAGACGCAAAGTTGACTTTCTCCAAGAAAAGAAGACCTCTGTTGGATGATTTTCGTTGAATTTTCTCTCTGTTAAACTTTCATTTAGGTTCTTCTTCTTTTTTTTTTTTTTTGAAAAACATCTTGGATGTCCTGGTTCAACGTTCGACCGGTTTTGATAGACGGTGGTAGCTTTTGAGGATATTGGATTATTTCTCTGGATGAATAGTTTTGATAATATAACTCGATTATGTTTTGTGAAAGGAATATTGCTTTTGTGAAAGTGTGTGCTAGCAATAGGCACAAGACGCGATAGTATGACGGTTTTATTAAGAACCTAAAAACGAGATCGTATATCTTGCCCGGTCTAAATTTACTCACTCCAGAGGTTTTTGCGAACACGCCCCTCTCCATGTAAAAGGCGGCTTTGCTGGTAGCATCGCTAGTAAATCCCCAATCGGTGGTAGCATCTTTAGCGAGTCCCCAGTTTTCTAGTGTAGTTTTTACAACCCTGTAACCCGGGTTGTCTGGGGTTGAGTCGGATTAGTCGCCTTCCCCTACCATCTTGACATCTGGGTCGAAGAACGAGATCGACAGTCTGACATTGTAGCCGATAGATCAATCCTCCCGTTGTGGTCGCCAATTATTTATGGGTAAAAATCGTTTCCGCCGATTTCGGTAAATTCGGTAGGTGGTGAGAAACTGGTTTAAACCCTAAACAAATGTGTTTGTATGTGAGCACTTTGCTGATTCGAGAGATCAATCCGCAAGTCCGGCCTAAACCAAGAAATGGCCATTCCAGACTTGCTTCGGTCACAAAGTGGAGGAGAAGGGTTGATTTGGGGAGGGAAACAAAGAAAGGTGTTGAGACCAGAATAGTTCTAGGAGATTAGTGTCTCGACTTGTATCAGAAAGTGTTGTATTTTTCCCCTAACCGAGACTTGTTGTCTGGTGGAAATAGGTAAGACCTATTTATACAAGTCGAGGCTGAAACGTACCCTGGCCTCATGAAGGAAGAGAGTAAAGGGTGAAATAATGGTAGGAGGTGGTAACCGCATGGTGTTTATGGGTGAAAACGTTTTCACCATTATTTCCTCATTTATTTGACCGCTTTATTCCTATTCACGCTTTCTTAATGTGAGCGTAGTGTACGCTGCATGCTGTGACCGCCAAACCAAAACCCTGGAAAGCATCCCCCAGTTTGTGTTGATGTCTCGAGTGTTGGTTGCACCTTGAGTGCAAGTGGCGCTGCTAGAGGCGCGTGTGGCATGTGCCACTGGCATGTGCGGAATGCCTTTGTTGCGGGTTGCACCTTGAGTGCAAGTGGAAACGCCAGAGCTGCTTGTGGCGTGTGTGGCATGTGCCAATGGCATGTGCGGACTGCTTTGGTGGTAGGTTGTACGTTGAGTGTAAGTGGCAATGCCATGAGCACTAGTGGAGTGTATGGAAAGTGCCAATGGCGTGTGCGGAATGCCTTGATGGTAGGTTGCACGGTTTGCAAGTTAGGCTACCAGCGTGCGTGTTTGGCATGTGTCAATGGCACGCATGGCCATTAGGGCTATGTCCTGGTAAGAAAAGCTACCAGCGATGCATGTTGGCATGTGCCATGGCATGCGTGGCCAACTTAGGTCACGACACTGGTAGGAAAAGCTACCGACGAGCGTGTTGGCATGTTCCAATGGAATGCATGGCCAATTTGGGTCGCGTCCGGTAGGAAAAGCTACCAGCGGCGTGTTGGCATATGCCAATGGCATGCGTGGCCAATTTGGGTTTCGTCTGGCGGGAAAAGCTACCGGTGAGCGTGTTGGCATGTGCCAATAGCATGCGTGGCCAATTTGGGTCGCGTCTGGTAGGAAAAGCTACCGACAAGCGTGTTGGCATGTGCCAATGGCATGCGTGGCCAATTTGGGTCGCGCCCTGGTAGGAAAAGTTATCCGCGAGCGTGTTGGTATGTGCCAATGACATGCGTGGCCAATTTGTCGCATACTGGTAGGAAAAGCTACCGGGCGAGTGTGTTGGCATGTACCACATGCGTGGCCAATTTGGTCGCGCCCTGGTAGGAAAAGCTACCGAGCGAGCGTGTTGGCATGTGCCAATGGCATGCGTGGCCAATTTGGGTCGCGCCCTGGTGGGAAAAGCTACCAGCGAGCGTGTTGGCATGTGCCAATGGCATGCGTGGCCAATTTGGGTCGCTTTGGTAGGAAAAGCTACCAGCGAGCGTGTTGGCATGTGCGGCAAATTTGGGTCGCGCCCTGGTAGGAAAAGCTACCAGCAAGCGTGTTGGTATGTGCTAATGGTATGCGTGGCCAATTTATGTCGCGCCCTGGTAGGAAAAGCTACCAGCGAGCGTGTTGGCATGTGCCAATGGCAGGCCAATTTGGGTCGTGCCCTGGTAGGAAAAGCTACCAGCGAGCGTTTTGGCATGTGCCAATGGCATGCGTGGCCAATTTGGGTCGCGCCAGGTAGGAAAAGCTACCAACGAGCGTGTTGGCATGTGCCAATGTTGTGGGTGGCCAATTTGGCCTAGGTTGCATTGTTTGCAAGCCTAGGTGCGGGAGTTACTTTGGCATGGCGCGGCTAGGGCCAAGGTAATGGTGTTTGGCTTGGCGTGGCGTGACCAGCGTAGCTAGGGCCAAGGCAGAGTGTGTTTGGTATGGCGCGGCTAGCCTGGGCAAGGTGTGGCTGGCATGATTTGCCATTGGCACGGAGGTGCGGCTAGCATGGTTGGCATGCTTCGGCGCGTTTGGTATGGCTGGCATGATTTGCCATCGGCATAGAGGTGCGGCTAGCATGGTTGGCATGCTTCGACGCGTTTGGTATGGTCTGGCATGATTTGCCATTGGCATAGAGGTGCGGATAGCATGGTTGGCATGCTTGGCGCGTTTGGTATGGATGGCATGATTTGCCATTGTCATAGAGGTGCGGCTAGCATGGTTGGCATGCTTGGCGCGTTTGGTATGGCTGGCATGATTTGCCATTGGCATAGAGGTGTGGCTAGCATGGTTGGCATGCTTCGACGCGTTTGGTATGGCTGGCATGATTTGCCATTGGCATAGAGGTGCGGCTATCTTAGGCTAGGTGTGGCTGGCATGATTTGCCATTGGCACGGAGGTGCGGCTAGCATGGTTGGCATGCTTTGGCGCGTTTGGTGTGACTAGCATAGCTAGGGCCAAGGCAGAGTGCGTTTTGGCATGGCGCGGCTAGCTTGGGATAGGTGTGGATGGCATGATTTTCCATTGGCACGGAGGGGAATTAGGGTTTTGTTCATTGTAATCCTAATTTGAAAAAATACTCCCTATTAATTACTGACTACATGCATTAAATGTTCTAATAAATGTGTCATCGGTGACATTAGGTTATTTGGGGTTTTACGACTTTACCCTTTGTTTAAAATCCACCATCAACACCTTCACTCTCCCTTTTTCTTTTATTTTAATCCTTTTGCTTTTGCTTTTCACTTTTCTTATCACTTTCTTTGGTTTCAGATTGCCAAACAGGCGAAGAAGGATAAAAATTTGCCTCACGCGTCACCGTCGCACGATTATGAAGTAAGAAATACTCTTTATTTAATTTTAACAATATTGTTGCCTCTGTTTCTTATCTCTCATTATTCGCGTAGGTGAAAGTTGTGGGCACTAAAGGCAAGGGTAAGGGTAAACTCACATATAAGAAAACTGCTTCTAAGTCCTCTTCCAAGAGTCTGTCTAAGAAGCGAAAGGAATTTTACCCCTATTCTTCAAGTTCTCACTTTAGTGATGATGATATTCTTCTCGCTGAAGACCCCTCAATCACATATTCCATGGGGAAACTATCTAGTATCTTCTCTGATTCCACGTCAGCAGTTGGTAATGAAGAACTGACTCGTACTTGTGGAACAATTTCGAAGATATGTGATGCCGCTTCTCTAGATCATGAATCCCTTCGCGGAGTTGCCTCAACATTAAGTCCAAGCTTTCAATTTTCATTTGGCTCTTTGGTAATCTCTATACTTTTGCACTCTCTTTGATGATATTTTGATGTCTTGATGAGGATGATGTCTAACATTCGCCTTATGTCTCCGCAGACGGCCCGCATGTCCTATGCCGTTTCTTTAAACTATCAAAGAAGACTTCGCAAGCTTGAGGCTGAAAATATTAAACTAAAGGCCCAAGTTTCCTCTTATGAGAATGATGTCTCTAGTCTTCGCAAGAGGAATAATCAGTTAGCTGGTGCGTAACTCTTTATCTCTTCCGCCTTCTTGTTTGATTGTTTTTTGTTTTTCGCTCCTTTTTAATTGCATATTCTTGCAGAGATTTACAATCTATCTGACAAAGCAGCTTCTTTATTTTGCTCCCTTCATCATCCCGTGGATGATGATACTCTCCTTGAGCATCTTAATGCTTCCCTAAATGATATTTCTGATAACAAATTAAGAACCTTTTCTTTGGAGGAACTCAATGCGAAATATCAACTTCTCAATTGTGATCATAGAAGTGCATTATCTACCGTTAATAGCTTTAGACGCCAGTTTTGTGAATCCAAAGAAAGGATTAAGGTTTTAGAAGCAAGAATTAACACTTTTATTACTGAGAAAGATCGCTCTTAGAGTTGCTAAAGCTTTGAAGGAATTTCAGGAAAGTATCCTTCAAGTTCAAGTTGAACGTGATCTAGCTATAAGCGAAAAATACGCACTTGTTGAGCGAGGGAATTTGATCCGTTCCCGACTTCTTATAGAAAACGATGTTGAATTTGAATGGGCTGCTAGGGTTTTAGATAATGCCATAAATGATTTAGTTATAAATGTTAGCCTTGAATCTGATCGTGCTGCATTGGTTAGGGATATTATTTCCAAAAAAGAAGGTTATTTATAATTCGTATTCCTTTGTTATTTCCTGATAAGTGTTCTCATGCAACTTTAACCTTCTTGTCCTTTTTTCGCAGATGACGAAAAGGAATTTCGTGAGAAAATTGAGGGCCTGGAGGCGAAGCTTACCGCTCCTGATTCTAAATATCGCATGCTCAAGAAAAAGCTTACTAGCACTGTTTTTAACCTGATCAAGGATGTTGTTCGAGTTCGTGACGCGGTTATTAAGAAATTCCGTGCGAATAATAGCATTCCTCTTACGACTTATAAATAAGGTTCTGACATCTCGATAGTGAGGGAAATTATGAGGAATATGAAGAAATTGAAGAAGAAGTTGGTGGTTCTGAAGCTGAAGATGATATGGGTGGAAATTAGTTATTTTTGGCGCTAATAAATTCTTTTCAGCTTTTTATATATCAGATATATACTTCTTAGTCTTTGAATTTTCTTCTTCAATGTAAACTCTTTAAATATTTAAGGCTTCTTTAATGTAAATTCTCCTTGGAATATACCTGCATCTATAAAAAGGCAAAAAACTGTTCTTTCCAACAGTTGGAGTTAATTTAATGATAATAATATGTATAAAAATATTCGTTCATAATAATATATAACCTGTGCGTAAGTCTATTATATGGGGGCGAATAACACCCTTCTATACGCTTGGATTCCCATACTTGCCTTTGTTAGTCGTCACGAGATGATTGAGTCAAGCAAATGTTATTTAGTATGATGTATATGCGTTTTTTTATTCTTTTGAATTAACAGTTTCTGTTTTAACTGTAGAGCTTTTAGGCATGCTTGTACCTCATATGTCTTTGTACGTATAATGCCTCAGCCATGTTCTATGCCATCGTCTTTCACGCCCATACATTCTGACTGTAAGAAATTTTCTTTGTCTTTTCCTTGTGCTATTAAATACACATGTTTAATTTCTCTTACCTGCAAAACAATATAAGCTTTTTTTCTACTTTTCTCATAAGGTCTTATTTAGCCTTCTTAAGAATAAGGTCTTATTCCCTTCTATTAGTCCTGGAGTTCCAGTTCTTTCCTCTTCTTCTTTCGTTGAATCTGTATTTGCGGTATGAACGCTTACTCTATCATAATCAATAATGTTATCATGCACTGGTTCACCATGGATATGAGTTTGGACTTGATTTCCTCCATTGTTTCTTTCTCCCATCCTTGAGGATTCGGCGATTTCGCTCCTTCTTCTACTAGCGATTCTTCTGCTCCTCCTAGTTGCTACTGCTTGCTATGCTGCAGTTGTTTGTCTCACCATCTTGTTTATCTGTAACAATTTTTTCGCTTTTCAAAGATAGAAATACTCTTTTAAGGACCAAAGATTTTTACTAATGAAGACTGTTTTTCTGAAACAAAAATCTATTGACTGGATCTTTTAGATCTAAACTTCCAAATTTTTTCAAAACTATGAATATATTCTAACTTGTTTTTAAGGAATTCCACCAACAGGGTACATCATTCCGAGCTGATTTCTAGCGCCAAAATGTAGTTGCAGGAAATCCTACAACCACACCCTTAGTAAAATCTATAGAACAATCTAAGTTAGCTCCATGAGAATCACAAGAACATTCATTAAGATCTTCAAATTGAGTACAAAGTAATGAGAAAACCCTAACTTAGGAAGCAAATAATCTTTCTCTCTCCTAAATATCTTGTCTAGACTCTCAAAAAAGCTCTCCCTCAATGAAAGGTCGCTCGGCTCCTTATATAGGAGTTTACATAGTGGAGGACAGCTAATAAAGCCCATATTTTCGGATCTGGCGTGCGTCATTAACGCACGCTTACATTGACTCTTCTCGCGCATACTCTTCACACTTTTCTCGTGATTAAGATGACGTCATCCGATGCGTCATTTTGGATATGTTATATGCGTTCGTCTTCGCTCAGTCCTGATGATCTTTACTTTGCATACTTGATTGGTATGCGGTATTTTGTATCTACACGTTTTATAAGTTTTCCATCAGAGGCTCACCACCTGAAAAGATCACATTTTAGAGGGCTTTATTTGAATCATTCCAAGTCAATCTTCAGTTGGATCTTATATGTCAAGTTCTTGCTCTTCATTCGGTGGAAGCAATCAAACTCGGGGGAAGCACGCATTCGGTGAATCCTTTTCATGGGAGGATTAGTTATTTATTTTCGGCTTGGGAAAGGGTTCTACTTAACTATGTAGCCATGCACAGAACAGTACGCGTTTACTATCTAATGACTTTCTTGAACAGATTTAAAAGTTCTTGCTATTTGCTAGGTTTTTAATTATGACTAAAAATTCCTTTCCAATGGCAGGTGGCAGAAATTACATATATGCTAGGAGATGCTTTTACAACTGGTGGTGCTGGTATGAATGAGGTGCTGGCATATGAGGTATCAGCTGATGCCTTGAATGATTTATTGCGTGAGAATGACAAAGCAGGGATAGAGATGGATTTCGACCTCGATTTCCCTTGGGATAAACACAATGTTTTGGAAAAAGTAAAGCTTGACTTGAACGATGCAGGAGTACTGTTCATACACCCGAGTACAAGCTTTCCCTATTGTCCTGACAGCGACTCTGAAAGCGACACTGAATTCAGTTAAATGCGAACAATGCCTCACCTCCTAATAGTTATTATCTCTGTGTTTAATAGCAGTAGGTTGTGATGATAGAATATGTACAAAAACGACAATTGTGGTCATAAGAAGTGTTTTGTAACTTCTTTGTATCTCAACTCATAGTTTTTTGCTTCTGAAGTGTCCAGACTGAGCTTGAAAGAGTAAGGAAACCAACTTCATTTTCCTATGGCCACTTGTTAGTGTTTTCAAACATCTTTTTGAATTCGTATTTACTTTTTGTCATAGAAAAATAGAGAGACAGAATAATTAGACACTGCTTACCAGCATGTGTTGTTGCTGAATAGTCTGAAACTTTGCTCTTTTTTTTTTTGGTTGCGAAGTTTTAAAGTTTTGTGTTTATGTTCATGAATCTAGTCAGAGATGTTGGACATGATTCATCATAGGTTATAATTTTGCTCTCACATGTATTACTAGCTAGGCTTCTTTTCTAAAGACAAACATACAGCCCCTGGTTTGGAATGGGTGTAAGAGCACTTTAAAACTGCAAAGTCATTAGGTTCCTTCTAACCTTAAAAAGGTGCCTAGTTTTGATTTCTTAATTTGGTTGATTAAGTATATGATTTGTTATTGATCAAGTTGATAGAAAATTTGATTCCTTAATTTGGTTTGTAGAGTATATGATTTGTTATTGATCAAGTTGATAGAAAAGTAAGTTCATTTGGAGATTGCTTTGTATATCTAGCTCTGTACAAGTGGGTACTGACACTACGGTGCAAGTGAGCATTATTTACATTACCAGGGCCAGGGCTCTAAACCGACCGAGAAGTACACTCCCGGAAAAAATCAGACTCTGAGAGGGAAAAAGTGAGTCTAAATCTAACTGAATGTCATTGACCAATTGAGAGTTCAAACTTGACAAAAATCTAGGTTTGGTAATGTTTGGAATCGGTTCGTGATCATTTTTAATAGACAAACAAACAGGGGAAACTTGAGCTGGTGGGAGTGGGCCAGGGCTTGTGATGTAGTCTGTGAAGGTAGTCTTGTACTAAACTCAATCAGTGTCAGGTCAAACCTGATTTTTGTGCTGGATCCACATCAAGTTTCAGGTCAACATTTATTTTTGTGTGTGGGAGTAATCAACTCTAGTTTTCTGCTTTGAAAGGTAGAGAAAGTTTAAGGCCTTCGAGAAATGCTCAAATTACTAGGTTCATAACTTCACATCAAAAAACAAAATCCACATTTTAGTTTCTGGGGTTCTTCAAAAGAAAAGCAGTGAGTGAACCTCTTTTCCCATGATTTATAATTCGGACTAGATCCGATAATACCTAAAGACTTAAAGGCCTAAACAAATAAATTTCCCACGTTGAATGGTGAGGAAACCCTCACTTCCTATTGGTCGAAATAGGCCTTTTTTGAGTTTTGTGAAACGAACACTTGGAAACGTATGATTGGTTTAAAAGAATATGAAAAAGATTAGAAAAAAAGGAAATCAAATTCAATTTGGAATTTATAAAGTGACAATATTTAGGTGAGGACACTTAGCAATATATGATTGATTTAAAAATTACGAACTTAAAAGGAAATCTAACTTACCATGTTTGGAATTTTATGGAAGTCCAAATTCAATTTGGAAATCGAATAATTGCTATATTAATACTATTTTTTCCAAATTAATATATAAAGGGGAAAAATCCTCATATTTTCTGTGAAAATAAAAGAAAAAAATAAATAAAATTTCCATATATCCTCCACCTATTTAGTGTATTTTCCGCGCTACACCAAATTAAAAATACATCTCCATGGGGCGGGGCGAAGCCCCGCGCTCACCAAATCAAAAATGCATTTCCACGAGGTGGAGCGAACATCCGCGCACACCAAGTTAAATGGAAAAAAATAAATAAAATCTACACATATTTTCAACCTGTTTAATGTATTTGCCCCGCCATACTAAATCAAAAATACATCTCCACCGGGCGCGGCAAAGCCCTGCGCACACCAAATCATGCATTGCCACGGGGCTAGGCGAAGCCCTGAGCAAACCAAATCATGCATTGTCACGGGAAAGGCGAAGCCCCGCGCACACTAAATCAAAAATACATCACCACAGGACGTGGCGAAACCCTAAGCAACCAAATCAAAAATACATCACCACGGGACGGGGCAAAGCCCCGCTCACACCAAGTTAAAAGAAAAAATACGCCCGGTGCGTAGCACGGGCACCAATCTAGTATTAATTTCTTATCGGTGGGCTTCAACAGTTGGCCACACCTTTTGTTCTGGCCGATTGGAATTTCTTATCCGTGGTCATGGCAAGTCCTGTGCATTCAACGAATCAGTGTACATCTGTCATTCTCAAATTCTTCTCAAACAACATTACAACATTATTAATTTATTATTATGATTTTTATTCATTTTTTTTTTTTTTTTGAAGCATATGATTTTTATTCATGTGGTGTTTAGAATCTGGATACATCTTTAGCCGTAACTTTTCGACATTTTAGAAGTAAAAATGTCAGAAATTGAAATTGGGAAAAAAAATTTGAGGTCAGATGTTGGAATTTCCAAATTAATAGAACCGAAAATTTACTTATTTGAAGTTACCTAGTAGTGCAACCAACTTTACAAAATTTCGACTACACATAAGTTGTTTGACTAATTTACCACTACACAAACTTACTTAATAATAAAGGGAAAATTGGCGATAATTTTCTTGATCTTGCTATGTGCAGTATGTTCTTGGAGTCCCCGTTGGTTGAGTGAGACTAGACTCCTCTCAGCAAAAGCTTCTATGTTCCAACCGAAGGAAGCATTATGCTGGATATCGATAATTTGGCATTTTTGACTCACCGGGTCATATAAAACTAAACAACAATCAAATGATTTGTTGGTTGTCACGAATAAAACTTCACCGTTCTTGAATTCCCTTAGTATTTTCACATGGCCAATGAACTTCGCAACTTCTGGGATCTGGACAACGAAAACTCTGGTCCATGATTCAGTCACATTGTAAGCCTTCTTCACCCATACTTCAATATTAGAACGGAAGTACGTTGGTCGTATTATGCAAAGGCACCCTCCTAAAACACCCAAACTGTTGCCATTACAATGTCTCTGATAATTCAATGATTCATCGACTAGATGGGTGACAGCTACTTCCTTGAAGTTCTTATGGTGGATATCATAAGAAACAATACATTTTCTTTCGTCTCTAAGCCGTCTTGCTATCCAGTGAAAAGCTCCACCAACAAATATTACTTCAGACATTTCGTTTAATCTTAAAACTTCATATAGGAAGGAGTTAGGCAAGAGTACCCATGAATTCGATTTTGATGTATAAACCTGGATTTTGCTACCACAACGATCATCAAAACTATATATCCTACGAGCACTGGTAGCTACCACAATCGTGTAATCACTGGTATCACAATTATAACTAACCCCGTATGCAACACATTCATCACTTGGATAAAATGTTGGTTTAGCTTTAATTTCTGGAATTACTATTTCATTGCACTCTTTAGTTTCTAGGTTCCAGAGCCAATGATGACCATCCGTCCAGCCTCTCAACAAAATCAAACCATTACAAGAAGCAACAATTTCAATGCCTACATGTCTATCTTGTAATGGAGAATTCATCTTAACATACTCACAATGCTTATTCTCAAATACTGTATATAATGACGTCGATCTTGTGATATGCATGTACAATTCATGGGGAGCACGGAAATCTTTTATCGAAAAACAATTGAATTTTTCGGTTTCAATGCTGCGTTTAAGATGAGTTTCCATAAAATCATGGTCATTGAGTAACTTGTACCAGTGTTTGCAAACACACCTGAATCTACCTATTGATTTTGCAGGTAACATCAATAGTATATCGGCAACGATATCACCAGGGAGATCCGGCATGATCTTTCTAGGTCTCATTATTGCGGTGAGATTCGGCATGATCTTTCTCAGTCGACTCATCATCGTAGAAGTCTTCATACTTTAAACTGTGATGATGCTAAACCTAGAGAAATAATGGAATAAGGATACAGGGAGTTCTTCATGTATTTATATATGATGTATTTCCTAATACTACCATATTTCTATAGTCGGTAACTTCCAATAACAAAACAAAAATAAAATATAAAAATTAGGGATCTTATTTTTTAAAAAGTTTGATTAAGGTTTCATTTTCCACGACAGCAAAAATTATTTTATTCATTCAGCAGCATAAACGAGAAATAAGAAACAAGTTGTACAATGCATAACAATATAATTATAAGATAACAAAATTGCAAATTTTACTGTATATAAAACTGGTGCAACCAAACTTTTATACGTATCAATAAAACCCTAGGATTTATTTTTTATAACTATACAACTGGTTAAGTAGTTCGTCGAACAAATACAAGAGAATAAAAAGGATAAGGATTACTAAATCTCATGTTTACCTTTGATTATCGAGGTCCGAAGGAAAAATAGAATTTTGAGCTTTACTAATTTCATCCATACTGGATTATGTTTGGTAGAGAGGAAGATGAGTGGTTTCGCGAAAGTAGAAATACGGAGAGGTGAGAGAACATTAACCGGGTCACGGGTAAAACAAAATATCCGTCAAAAATTGAAACTACCTTTCAAATCTAGACCGTACATGAATTGTTATCCAACAGCTTAGAGAGTTTGTCAAACCATGTTAAAGGAGGGGGCTGTCAAGGGATCCGCCCTCATTATATAATATGTAAGATTTCTCTGGGGGTGAAATATCGCACAAGACATAACTTAACTTCGCCCCAGATAAGACAGCTCCAAATATGAAGTTATTACGATAATTAAAGATCAAGGCTAAGTATAGGAGCGCGACAACAAAGAAAGAATGTGAAGGAACAGTGTGCGGCTTGATTTGGCATTGTTTGCCATGGTGCGCATGATGCGGCTTGGTTTTGGAATTAGGGTTACGTGTCGAAACCCTAATCTGGTATTTTGAAAAAATACCCCTATTAATTATTTACACCTGAGTTAAATGCTATTAGTTAATGTGTTGCGGGTAACACTAGGTCATGGGGTTTTACGATTTTACCCCTTGTTTAAAAACCACCATCAACATTAAGTCCCACTGCTAGCTCGGAACAAGGGCTTTGTTGCGAGGTAAGCATAAGATGGTGACAAAATATCAACAGCAAACCGTAAAGAGAATTGAGGAGGCTTGTCTGACCTTTTATAAATAGGATTTGGAACCCTTTCCTCTGGTAGTTTTGCACAAATCGGGAGGCTAGCACAATTGGTGGGGCGGCCACGGCTTTGGGCGACGTTGGGAAGTTGGCGTGAGTCGGGAACCGAGTGTGTTAGGCCTGGTGGGACCTGCGCGGGGTGTGGAAGGCATGCGTGCTTGTGGCGTGACTTGGGAACGAGCGTGCTAGGCCCCGGGTGGGACCGGCGCAAGGTGTGCGTGCTTGCAGGCGTGGCTTGGGCGGTTATTGGGAAGTCGGTGCGATTGGTGGGGCCGGTGCAACTTGGGCGACATTGGGAGGTTGGGCGCCCTTGTGGGCCCGCTTCTTACACGCACGATTTTGGTAAAAGGAAATCCTTCCCTATTTCAGAATCCCCACGCCTATGTATATAAAGTCCCTTTCTCCCATCTTGCACTTTCATCTTTTCATCCTTTCCTACCCGTGAGTCATAAAGAAGAACCGACTTCGGTATGTCTTCCAAAGACTTCCTTTTATGTAGGTGTAAACCCTAGGCGTTTTTCTTTGCGCGTATAATTTCTAGCGTGTCTCTTGTAGAAAATATTGTATGTATGCAACCAAGGGAAATACTGCATATATTATTCGAACCCGTAGGAAAGTGCTCCATATATTATTTTGAACCCGAAGAAGGTTACTGCAGACGCACTTGAGCCCGTATAAAATACCGCGTATATAATTTTGAACCACAGAAGAAAATATCTGCGTGTGCGAGTCTTGAACCCGTAGAAAATACCGTACATGAATCCCGAAGAAGAATACCGTATATATGCTCCATACGACTTCGAACCCGCGGAAATATTGTATATATGATTTTCGGTCTGAAAGAAATCTACTGCGCGTGCGATTTTGAACCCGTAGAAAAATGCTCCATATAATTTTGGACCCGAAGAAGGATACTGTAGGCATACTTGAAACCGTATAAAATACCACGTATATAGTCTTGAACCCGAAGAAAATAATGCGTATATAGTCTTGAACCCGAAGAAAATACTGCGTATATAGTCTTGAACCCGTAGAGAATACGCCCTCCTTTCTTTTCTTTTTTTTTATTTATTTCGGGTTTTCATTTTGTTGGGCGCGGTTATGTGTCGGGATATAATTTTGTGTTTTTTTTGTGTGTGCGGGTATGTTGTTGCTAAGTTGTTATTAAGAGATCCGACAAGATGTTACAGAACAAAATTTCGCTTCATCAAAGGATGTCCATAATTCCAAACCAAACACGGAGGATGAGTTTTTGCCAAAAAACTTGTCTCCTTTCGGAAAAATCACCCGGTTTCGTGCCAATTTTGTTAACCTAGGTGGTGAAGATGAAAAGAAGACACGTTCGGTTCGCCCGAGAGAACACCATACGGTTCTGTCTTCATAAAGGGGTATATTCCTCTTCCAATATTGATTTCGGGATGTGCCAAATCCCATTGCGTTCTTTTGATAGATGGGTTGAGTTCATGGTGAGTAAGGAGCATATAAATACCAACTTGACGCGAGCGCAGATTATTGATCTTTGTCGAGCTTGAGAAATCTTGATTAGGAAGGATATCTCGGGATTGGTTGCTTTCATCTCCGGATGGTGTTCGGACACCCATACGATCATATGTAGATGGGGTGAGATAACTTTCTCCTTGGAGAGTGTGGCTCTCTTCTTTGAATCTTCCGAATCGGGAATCTTAAAATCCAATTATCTCGAAAGTGAGGGAAGATGCGGGATGACCTTGCCGCTAAGTTGGAAGATTTCGCTCGGAAAGACTCCATTGCGAAGTCGAAGGATTACTGTCCGAAAAGAGGATGAAAGGTGCCTTTACAGGTGGTGGATATCTCAATGGTTTCCCGGACAGTGGAACACAGAATCGCAAGCGATGATCTTCACGTTGCGGCACTTTTGGCTCTCTGGTTGTCTATAGACATTTTTGACGATGGTTACGGTAAGAAGGAGATAAGACCCCGAGTTGCTAGTGATTCTTTGTGAAGTTGGCAAAAGGTGAAGTTCTTCCCATTGGCAAGCTATTCCTCGGTTCCACTGTATGTGCATCTGGATCACACAGTTTGCGAACATGCGAGTTTCGAATGGTTTCATGAAAGTGAATTCATATGTGCACGTTGCTTTTCTGCAAGTCGGCTATGGGAGCACTTTGAGAAGTATGCTCGAAACCGATGCCTTCGATTCCCGCGAGTTGGGCGGCTCTCGGAATTCTTCGATGGGTGAACAGGCGTCAAGAGTTGGCGTGAGCTTGGTTAGTCTTCTTGATAAGTCGTATGAAATCAATTTTCGCCCATGGGAGCCGGTCCATAGGTCGGTGACTCAAATTGACACCTTTGCTTCTCGCTTTCCGCTCATGTCTTTGTCTTCGATGGCGATTTGAGCGTTGGTGAAAACTTGTTCATTCAAAGCCGCTTGCCCGGTTATATGCCATCTTTCTTCATGGGGTCTTTCCGATAGCGCCTTACAATATTGGCCGTCTTTGCTTTCGTCACATGGGTTTCGATCAAAGGTTACCTCTTGCTTACCGGCCGGTGCTTCCTAAGGATTCATTGCGTGCCGCCCTCAATGCCAGTGCCCTCGAGCCGGGTACCCGCCTTCCCTTCTTACAAATGGGAAGAGTAACTTCGACGACCTTTGGCTATAATGAGTTACAGTGCGGCGAGTTTATTATGATCCAAGCTTTTGTGAATAACGTGGTGGTGAACGTTCGTTGTAAATCTTCCCCAGCAGTTTTGAAGAAGTATCCAATGTTGAGAGATCTCAAGCGAAAGTTTCCTAGCAACTCGGAAAGTCCCCAGGCCAAGGAACGGAGAACGAAGAATCGTGCTGGTGGGTTCCAGACGGTTTCAAAAGATCCTCCCACAGCTCTCGTGTCTTGCAGTTCTTCCAATAACCAGGTATGTGTCGCTTCTTCATTTGTTTTGCCTCAAAACGCGTGAATTTCTGCTGAAAACATGTGTCTTGTTTCTTCCAGGGCTTCGGTAGTGTTAATGCTTTGCCGCCCTTGCGTTGCCAGAGACGGCAATTTCTTCAAAGAATTGCGGCAACAACGAGCCTTCTCATAGCGGTGATGAGTCGGAGAAAGAAGAAAGTTCGACGAGTGAGAGTGATTCCTCTGGCGACCTTTGGTTCTTTTTTTTAAAGTGGTTCGGTGAGTTTCGCGCTTCTTTTCTCTCTTCTTCTATTTCTTCTTTTAAAAAAATGTCTAACTCGAGTTCGCGGGAGGAATCCGATTCGGAGGATGATTACGGGGTAGAGGCACACGAAAACTTGCCTTTGGTGACCACCGGTGGTGACTTGGAGATGGGCGTTAGACAATTGCTTCGGACACGAGATGTGGCTCAAACAGCGGATGATTCTCTGATGGTTGTTGCCGTAGACATGGGGAAGACCCTTTGCGAGTCGTGAGGCCAGTGCGAGGCGCCATTTTGATCCTCCGTACTTGGTTCCTTATCCGGGTCATGTCTTGGTTGGCGGCTTGAGCGTCTTAAGCACGAGGCGTTGTACACCGAATCTGGGAGAAATACGGACATATGGCTACAACCAAGAAAATCACTAGTCGATTTGCATTGGTTAAGCGTGTGGAAGAGGCTTTATCTTCCATCAAGGATATGCGTGAGGTGACTGGTCACACAGTTTCTGAAGACTTTATTGCCGACTGGGAGCACCATCGCGACGTGTGCGTAGAAAAGGAGTTCAAGACTTCGTGGTTTGTCGAAGGCCTTGCTGAGATCCAAAAGTTGAAAGATGCGGCAATCGAAAGCCTTTCCGCCGAGGAGATTGCACGACAGGAGGTGGAACTCGAAGAACTTTCCAAGATGTTGACTATGAAGAGAGCGGCTCTTGAAGATGCAAAGTTGACTTTCTCCAAGAAGAGCAGACTTCTGTTGGATAATTTTCCTTGAACGTTTCTCTGCTAAACTTTCATTTAGGTTCTTTTTTTTTTTTTGAAAGACATATTGGATGTCTGGTTCAAAGCTTGACCTTTGATAGGCGGCTGGTAGCTTTTGAGGATATTGGATTATTTCTGGGATGAATGGTTTTGATAATATGACTCTGATTATGTTTTGGGAAAGGAATATTACTTTTATGAAAGTGTGTGCTAGCAATAGGCACAATACTCGAGTGTATGACGGTTTTACCAAGAGTCTAAAAACAGATCGTATATCTTGCCCAGATTTAATTTTACTCACTTCATAGGTTTTTGCGAACACGCCCTCTCCAAGTAAAAGGCGGCTTTCTTTGGTAGCATCGCCGCAAGTCCCCAATCGCTGTAGCATCTTGGCGAGTCCCGGTTTTCTTGTGTAGTTTTTACAACTGGTAACCGGGATGTCTGGTAGTTAAGCCAGATTGAGTGGTAGCGTCTTTAGCGAGTCCCCAATCGCTGGTAGCATCTTCAACGAGTCCCCAGTTTTCTCGTGTAGTTTTTGCAACTGGTAACCGGGTCGTCTGGTAGTTGAGTCGGATCGAGTCGCCTTCCCCTACCATCTTGACATCTGGGTCGAAGAACGAGATCGACGATCGACATTGTAGCCGATAGATCAATCCTCCCGTTGTGGTCGCCAATTGTTTATGGGTAAAAATCGTTTCTGCCGATTTCGGTAAATTCGGTAGGTGAGTGAGAAACTGGTTCAAACCCTAAACAAATGTGCTGCACGTGAGCACTTTATAGATTCGAGAGATCAATCTGTACAAGTCCTGCCTAAACCAAGAAATGGCCGTTCCAGACTTGCTTCGGTCACAAAGTGGAAGAGAAGGGTTGATTTGGGGAGGGAAGCCAAGAAAGGTGTTGAGACCAGAATAATTATGGGAGAGTAGTATCTCGACTTGTATCTGAAAGTGAAAGCTTGGGAAGCTTCCTTTCTAAGAGTGTAGTATATTTCTCCTGACCGAGACTTGTTGTCTGGTGGAAATAGGTAAGACCTATTTATACAAGTCGAGATTGAAACGTACCCTGGCCTCATGAAGGAAGAGACTAAATGGTGAAATAATGGGAGGAGGTGGTAACCACATGGTGTTAATGGGTGAAAACGTTTTCACCATTATTTCCTCATTTATCTGACCGCTTTATTCCTTTTCACGCTTTCTTAATGTGAGCGTAGTGTCTGTTTCCAAGTATGTGACCGCCAAACCAAAACCACGGAAAGCATCCCCGTTTGTGTTGATATCTCGTTGGTTGCACCTTGAGTGCAAGTGGCGCTGCTAGTGGCGCGTGTGGCATGTGCCATTGGCATGTGCGGAATGCCCTTGTTGCGGGTTGTACTTCGAGCGCAAGTGGCAATGCCCGAGCTGCTAGTGGCGTGCGTGGCATGTGCCAATGGCATGTGCGGAATGCCTTGGTGGTAGGTTGTACGTTGAGTGTAAGTGGCAATGCCAGAGCTGCTAGTGGCGTGTGTGGCATATGCCAATGGCATGTGCGGAATGCCTTGGTGGTAGGTTGTACGTTGAGTGTAAGTGGCAATGCCAGAGCTGCTAGTGGCGTGTGTGTCATGTGCCAATGGCATGTGCGGAATGCCTTGGTGGTAGGTTTCACGGTTTCCAAGTTAGGCTACCAGTGTGTGTGTTTGGCATGTGCCAATGGCATGCGTGGCCGTTAGGGCAGTGGCCTTGGTAGGAAAAGCCACCAGCGAGCATGTTGGCATGCGCCAATGGCATGCGTGGCCGTTAGGGCCGTGGCCTTGGTAGGAAAAGCTACCAGCGAGCATGTTGGCATGTGCCAATCGCATGTGTGACCGTTAGGGTCGTGGCCTTGGTAGGAAAAGCTACCCGGCGAGCATTTTGGCATGTGCCAATGGCATGCGTGGCCGTTAGGGCCGTGGCCTTGGTAGGAAAAGCTACCCGGCGAGCATGTTGGCATGTGCCAATGGCATGCGTGGCCGTTAGGGCGTGGCCTTGGTAGGAAAAGCTACCGTGAGCATGTTGGCATGTGCCAATGGTATGCATGGCCGACTTGGCCTAGGTTGCATGGTTTGTAAGCCTAGGGCGCTACATTTGGCATGCGCCAATGGCATAGTGGCTTGGAAATATGGCTTGTGGTACGTGTTGGCATGTGCCAATGGCACGTACGGCCATGTTGACCTAGTTGCACGTTTTGCAAGCCTAGGGCGCTATATTTGGCATGCGCCAATGGCATAGCGGCTTGGAAGTATGGCTTGTGGTACGTGTTGGCATGTGCCAATGGCACGTACGACCATGTTGACCTAGTTGCATGTTTTGCAAGCCTAGGGCGCTATATTTGGCATGCGCTAATGGCATAACGGCTTGGAAGTATGGCTTGTGGTACGTGTTGGCATGTGCCAATGGAACGTACGGCCATGTTGACCTAGTTGCACGTTTTGCAAGCCTAGGGCGCTATATTTGGCATGTGCCAATGGCATAGCGGCTTAGTTTGGCATGGTTGCCAATGAGTGCGATATGTAGTTTGGTTTTGGCGTCGCTGCCATGGTGCGCGAGTGTGCGGCTTGGTTTTGGCGTTGTTGCCATGGTGCGCGATGCTTGCGGCTTGGTTTGGCATTGTTGCCATGGTGCGCCGAGTGTGGGCTTGGTTTGGCATTATTGCCATGGTGCGCGATGTGCGGCTTGGTTTGGCATTGTTGCCATGGTGCGCGATGTGCGGCTTGGTTTGGCATTGTTGCCATGGTGCGCGATGTGCGGCTTGGTTTGGCATTGTTTCCATGGTGCGCGATGTGCGGCTTGATTTGGCATTGTTTGCCATGGTGCGCGAGATGCGGCTTGGTTTTGGAATTAGGGTTACGTAGTCGAAAAACTAATCTGGTATTTTGAAAAATACCCTATTAATTATTTACACTGAGTCAAATGCTCTTAGTTAATGTGTTGCGGGTAACACTAGGTCATGGGGTTTTACGATTTTACCCCTTGTTTAAAAACCACCATCAACAACAGCATTATCCAATTTACCTTCAGCATTAACAACAACATAATCGAAATTCCACCTACGTTTAAATTTTTCACTCACAGTCTTAATCCTAACAATTAACACCTAAATTTTATCTTGAATAGCAGAAACATCCTCAACTTCAACTGATGTGCAATTGAACGCAAACCCATCTCGTATTTCTTCCGTCTTCTCTAAAATCTCTCTTCAATTTCTGCCCTATTTCGAAATCATAATTTCCAGATTTCAAATGAGTTTTATCGAATTGAAGAAACACAAACACGTCCACAATCAAATCATCAAAATCTAAAGCTACAAAAGAAAGAAACCTAGAGAAAATATGAGGACTAAATAGTATCCCTTGATGGTAGAAAAGAACAAGATTTAAGGAAAACCTAGAGAATTTTTTTGTTGATTAGGTACGAAATCGAACTCTCAGCTCCTCCGACGGAGAAAATCAAATGATTGAAGACTAAAAAAAGAAACAAACACAAATATAAGCGAAAGCATAATTTCAGAAAATATGGGCCTACGCCTAATTTTTCTTCCAAAAAGGGTGCGAGCGTGAAGTTTTTTGTCGGGTGGGTTTGACGATGGGAGAAATCTGAAAAATGGGTGTATTTGTAGTTTTCACTTTTTAATATTTCAAGCCTATTTTCTGCCTTTTTCCTACCCTTAACAACTTTTGCCTCCCCGTAGCCAAATTTCTAGCTCCACCCCTGCCTAGCCGTACTGGTATACTTTAGGAATTATTGAGCATATATATGGAGTAACTTATAAGAAGACGGCTAGAAAATTAGTACAATCTAGCTACCACAACAAACCTTATTACTCCATTATTTGATTAATCAAATTATTTATTGGTTGTTATCGTCATCCCTTAAGTTTTGCATTCTCCTGAGCTTGATTCTGCCGGTATGAATTCATTCTCATTAAACTTGGACGTACGAATCATCCAAGGATTTAAAAGTATCACTTGACATGCTTCTCAAAGACGCAAAACGTTTTGCAGATCTATGGAATGATAGACACACAAAGATTAATGGCAGAAGGTCATTCCCTACTTTTCTACGCTTGTTACAAGATTATGAGCTGGATTGGCATTATATTGCATCTGAAGTATAAATGCTTTTGAGACAAAGTTTCGTTTTGTTTATTTTATACTATACATATCTACTTTCCTCTTTCTTTAATTCAATCTAACTCCTGTGATTGTTTTTTTTTTTCATCTTTTGAATGGGTATAGGACAATGATGATCTCAATGTTAGTAACCAACTAGATAGATGGTCTCTTCCGGCGCCGTCACATCCAAATTTAATTTCTGATTCAAACTGGGTCATGGAAAATAAATACTACGATAAAAGCTTTTATTGTGTCCATCACAATGGCATTTTTTTTTCTTGTTTTTTTTTTTAAGAAGGAATTGACAGATCTTTTATTGTGTGATCCATCTCCATGTCTCTTTGTAGGCAGGATTATTAGCTCCTTTTCTCGATCACCTCATCCTGATACAGCAGGAGCAGCGAGTTGTTGCGTGTGATTTTTCTGAGCATCTGGAACAATTAAGAAAGACTGTTGCAGCTTCCTTACTTTGTTGGGAATCCACCGGGCTGATGAATCTGTCTGGGGACATCTCGTCTTCCAGTGGCAGTGCGTATACCAAGGTTGTGGAGGAAACACTGGAGCTGATAGAAGAAGAAGTTCAGAAACTACGTTCAGTTACGTTTTCTAAGTTTTCCAGCAGAGGCTCACCACCTGAAAAGATCACCTGTTGGAGGGTTTTATTTGAATCATTACTAGTCAATCTTCAGTTGGATCTTATATGTCAAACAGTCAAACTCGGGGGAAGCACGCATTCCGTGAATCCTCTTCATGGGAGGATTAGTTATTTATTGTCGGCTTGGGATAGGGTTCTACTTGACTATGTAGCCATGCACAGAACAGTACGTGTTTACTATCTTATAACTTTGTTGATTTAAAAGTTCTTGCTATTTGCTAGGTTTTTAATTAAGACTAAAAATTCCTTTCCAATGGCAGGTGGCAGAAATTACATATATGCTAGGAGATGCTTTTACGGTATCAGCTGATGCCTTGAATGATTTATTGCGTGAGAATGACAAAGCAGGGATAGAGATGGATTTCGACCTCGATTTCCCTTGGGATAAACACAATGTTTTGGAAAAAGTCAAGTTGGACTTGAACGATGCAGGAGTACTGTTCATACACCCGAGTACAAGCTTTCCTATTGTCCTGACAGCGACTCTGAAAGCGACACTGAATTCAGTTAAATGCGAACAATGCCTCACCTCCCTAATAGTTATTATCTCTGTGTTTAATAGCAGTAGATTGTGATGATAGAATATGTAGAAAAACGACAATTGTGGTCATAAGAAGTGTTTTGTAACTTCTTTGTATCTCAACTCATAGTTTTTTGCTTCTGAAGTGTCAGACTGAGCTTGAAAGAGTAAAGGAAACCAACTTCATTTTCCTATGGCCACTTGTTAGTGTTTTCAAAACATCTTTTTGAATTCGTATTTAATTTTTGTCATAGAAAAATAGGGAGACAGAATAATTAGACACTGCTTACCAGCATGTGTTGTTGCTGAATAGTCTGAAACTTTGCTCTCTTTTTCATGAATCTAGTCAGAGATGTTGGAAATGAATCATCATGGTTATAATTTTGCTCTCACATGTATTACTAGCTAGGCTTCTTTTCTAAAGACAAACATACAGCCCCTGGTTTGGAATTGGTGTAAGAGCACTTTAAAACTGCAAAGTCATTAGGTTCCTTCTAACCTTAAAAAAGTGCCTAGTTTTGATTCCTTAATTTGGTTGATTAAGTATATGATTTGTTATTGATCAAGTTGATAGAAAAGTAAGTTCATTTAGAGATTGCTTCTTTGTATATTTAGCTCTGTACAAGTGGGTACTGACACTACAGTGCAAGTGGGCATTATTGACATTATCAGGGCCCAGGGCTCTAAACCGACAGAGAAGTACACTCCCCGAAAAAATCAGACTCTGAAAGGAAAAAAGTGAGTCTAAATCTAACTCAATGTCATGGACCAATTGAGAGTTCAAATTTGACAAAAATCTAGGTTTGGTAATGTTTGGAACCGGTCCGTGATCATTTTTAATTGACAAACAAACAGGGGAAACTTGAGCTGGTGGGGGTGAGCATGAGCTTGTGATGTAGTCTGTGAAGGTAGTCTTGTACTAAACTCAATCAGTGTCAGGTCAAACCTGATTTTTGTGCTGGATCCACATCAAGTTTCAGGTCAACATTTCTTTTTGTGTGTGGGAGTAATCAACTCTAGTTTTCTGCTTTGAAAGGTAGAGAAAGTTTAAGGCCTTCGAGAAATGCTCAAATTACTAGGTTCATAACTTCACATCACAAAACAAAATCCACATTTTAGTTTCTAGGGTTCTTCAAAAAGAAAAGTAGCGAGTGAACCTCTTTTCCCATGATTTAGAATTCGGACTAGATCCAACCATATCTAAAGACTTAAAAAGGCCTAGACAAATAAATCTCCCACGTTGAATGGTGAGGAAACGAGACTCGTTTCCTATTGGTCGAAATAAACCTTTTTTTAGTTTCGTGAAACGAGGGTTTTGGTGAGGACACTTGGCAACGTATGATTGGTTTAAAAGAATAGGAAAAATATTAAAAACAAGGAAATCAAATTCAATTTTGAATTTATAAAGTGACAATATTTAGGTGGGTAACCTTTAGGTGAGGACACTTGGAAATATATGATTGATTTAAAAATTATAAACTTAAAAGGAAAACCTAACTTACCATGTTTGGAATTTTATGGAAGTCCAAATTCAATTTGAAAATCGATTAATTGCTATATTAATACTATTTTTTCCAAATTAATATATAAAGGGGGAAAAAATCCTCATATTTTCTGTGAAAATAAAAGGAAAAAATTTAGTGTATTTTTCGCGCCACACCAAATCAAAAATACATCTTCATGGGGCGGGGCGAAGCCCCGTGCTCACCAAATCAAAAATGCATTTCCACGAGGTGGGCGAACACCCGCACACCAAGTTAAAAGGAAAAAAATAATTAAAATCTACACATATTTTCAACCTTGTTTAATGTATTTGCCCAGCCATACTAAATCAAAAATACATCTCCACGAGGCGCGGCGAAGCCACGCGCACACCAAATCATGCATTTCCACGGGACGGGGCGAAGCCCTATGCACACCAAATCATGCATTGTCACGGGGCGGGGCGAAGTCCCGCGCACACCAAATCAAAAATACATCACCACGGGACGTGGCGAAACCCTAAGCAACCAAATCAAAAATACATCACCATGGGGCAGGGCAAAGCCCCGCCCACACCAAGTTAAAAAAAAAATACGCCCGGTAGCACGGGCACAAATCTAGTATCTTTTAAATGTCAGTTATCCTAATTACTTGGGGCTTCAACAGTTGGCCACACCTTTTGTTCTGGCCGATTGGATTTTCTTATCCGTGGTCATGGCAAGTCCTGTGCATTCAACGAATCAGTGTACATCTGTCATTCTCAAATTCTTCTCAAACAACATTACAACATTATTAATTTGGATACATCATCATGTGGTGTTTAGAATCTGATACATCTATAGCCGTAACTTTTCGACATTTTAGAAGTAAAAATGTCAGAAATTGAAATTGGGAAAAAAAATTTGAGGTCAGATGTTGGAATTTCCAAATTAATAGAACCGAAAATTTACTTATTTGAAGTTACCTAGTAGTGCAACCAACTTTACAAAATTTCGACTACACATAAGTTGTTTGACTAATTTACCACTACACAAACTTACTTAATAATAAAGGGAAAATTGGCGATAATTTTCTTGATCTTGCTATGTGCAGTATGTTCTTGGAGTCCCCGTTGGTTGAGTGAGACTAGACTCCTCTCAGCAAAAGCTTCTATGTTCCAACCGAAGGAAGCATTATGCTGGATATCGATAATTTGGCATTTTTGACTCACCGGGTCATATAAAACTAAACAACAATCAAATGATTTGTTGGTTGTCACGAATAAAACTTCACCGTTCTTGAATTCCCTTAGTATTTTCACATGGCCAATGAACTTCGCAACTTCTGGGATCTGGACAACGAAAACTCTGGTCCATGATTCAGTCACATTGTAAGCCTTCTTCACCCATACTTCAATATTAGAACGGAAGTACGTTGGTCGTATTATGCAAAGGCACCCTCCTAAAACACCCAAACTGTTGCCATTACAATGTCTCTGATAATTCAATGATTCATCGACTAGATGGGTGACAGCTACTTCCTTGAAGTTCTTATGGTGGATATCATAAGAAACAATACATTTTCTTTCGTCTCTAAGCCGTCTTGCTATCCAGTGAAAAGCTCCACCAACAAATATTACTTCAGACATTTCGTTTAATCTTAAAACTTCATATAGGAAGGAGTTAGGCAAGAGTACCCATGAATTCGATTTTGATGTATAAACCTGGATTTTGCTACCACAACGATCATCAAAACTATATATCCTACGAGCACTGGTAGCTACCACAATCGTGTAATCACTGGTATCACAATTATAACTAACCCCGTATGCAACACATTCATCACTTGGATAAAATGTTGGTTTAGCTTTAATTTCTGGAATTACTATTTCATTGCACTCTTTAGTTTCTAGGTTCCAGAGCCAATGATGACCATCCGTCCAGCCTCTCAACAAAATCAAACCATTACAAGAAGCAACAATTTCAATGCCTACATGTCTATCTTGTAATGGAGAATTCATCTTAACATACTCACAATGCTTATTCTCAAATACTGTATATAATGATGTCGATCTTGTGATATGCATGTACAATTCATGGGGAGCACGGAAATCTTTTATCGAAAAACAATTGAATTTTTCGGTTTCAATGCTGCGTTTAAGATGAGTTTCCATAAAATCATGGTCATTGAGTAACTTGTACCAGTGTTTGCAAACACACCTGAATCTACCTATTGATTTTGCAGGTAACGTCAATAGTATATCGGCAACGATATCACCAGGGAGATCCGGTATGATCTTTCTAGGTCTCATTATTGCGGTGAGATTGGCATGATCTTTCTCAGTCGACTCATCATCGTAGAAGTCTTCATACTTTAAACTGTGATGATGCTAAACCTAGAGAAATAATGGAATAAGGATACAGGGAGTTCTTCATGTATTTATATATGATGTATTTCCTAATACTACCATATTTCTAGGTGTAAAACGTGCCGGCCCGGCACAGCCCAGCACACGAAGTCGCGTGCTTCACGTGCCATGTGCCGTTGTCTTTGTCTTTGTGCCAACGATTTAAGCGTCTTTGTGCCGTCTTTGTGCTTTACTAGTCAAAAGCTAGGCACAAAGACATTACGAGCACGACACACGAATAAATGTGCCGTGCTGTGCCGTGATGGCACACGTGTTATAAACAATTTGAAATCACTTAATGTGTACATTAAGTCGGACATTATCACAAGAATTTAATTAGACAATATATTATTTGAAATTATTTCAAGTAAAATTAACAAGTTTATTCAATAAAAAGAAATAACCCATCAAATATACAATGGATTATTGTCATGTAAATTAATGTTCTAGTTAAATATAGGTGATGACATTATAACAATGATATTGAAATATATTTTCTAAATATTAAGGTATTATATGTGTTGTTATAAATATGTCAACATAAAATGTTAAAAACTAGCTAGAATGGTGACTCTTTTGTGAAATATACAAAAAATATGATGTATTATGCCTTGTTATATGGTGCATTTGTACATGTTATGACGTGCTCTCTTAACGTGATGTCTTTGGTTTGAGCCACGTGCTTATCCGTGTCGCGTCTTTGTCTTTCTTTTGTGCCAATTAGTCAAACCAAACACGTCCCATTTAACAAAAGCGTCTTTGTCTGCTTGTGTCTTTGAGCTGCAGTGTGCTCAAACTTTAGCGTCTTTGTCTTTGAAATTTGTGCTAAATCTTTGCTACGACCCAATTACACCTCTATTTCTATAGTCGGTAACTTCCAATAACAAAACAAAAATAAAATATAAAAATTAGGGATCTTATTTTTAAAAAGTTTGATTAAGGTTTCATTTTCCACGACAGCAAAAAAATTATTTTATTCATTCAGCAGCATAAACGAGAAATAAGAAACAAGTTGTACAATGCATAACAATATAATTATAAGATAACAAAATTGCAAATTTTACTGTATATAAAACTGGTGCAACCAAACTTTTATACGTATCAATAAAACCCTAGGATTTATTTTTTATAACTATACAACTGGTTAAGTAGTTCGTCGAACAAATACAAGAGAATAAAAAGGATAAGGATTACTAAATCTCATGTTTACCTTTGATTATCGAGGTCCGAAGGAAAAATAGAATTTTGAGCTTTACTAATTTCATCCATACTGGATTATGTTTGGTAGAGAGGAAGATGAGTGGTTTCGCGAAAGTAGAAATACGGAGAGGTGAGAGAACATTAACCGGGTCACGGGTAAAACAAAATATCCGTCAAAAATTGAAACTATACCTTTCAAATCTAGACCGTACATGAATTGTTATCCAACAGCTTGGAGAGTTTGTCAAACCATGTTAAAGGAGGGGGCTGTCAAGGGATCGCCCTCATTATATAATATGTAAGATTTCTCTGGGGGTGAAATATCGCACAAGACATAACTTAACTTCGCCCCAGATAAGACAGCTCCAAATATGAAGTTATTACGATAATTAAAGATCAAGGCTAAGTATAGGAGCGCGACAACAAAGAAAGAATGTGAAGGAACAGTTACGCAACGAAGACATAATGAAGATCGGTAAAAGAGCTCTCCGACTGACATAACATATAGCGCGAAGGACGGGGAGACCTTCCCAAAAGCCTGGCGAATAAGACAAACTGAACACAATCCGTCAACAGAGATCTAACATGTGAACCTTAGTTGTCTTCTACAGATATATTTTCCTATACGAGTGTTCAAAAATGATAGAGAGAGGGAGATCAGTTAAGAGAGAAGTGTTAAGAAATCATCTAGAGTACTAAAAGAAAACTATTAGAACTTAGCATTCATTTTATATCTCTCCATTGTTGTGTACAAGTTCATCTTGTGATCATTGTAAGAACTCCATACATTCTATACAAAGTGTTTGAGAAGATCATATTAGTGAATAATATCATTAATGTTTGAGTTGATTCATATGAATTAAGCTTTGTATTATTATCATCTTAACGGGTGTAGTGTAGTTGTGGGATTTTCCAGCAACTACACTTTTTTATGTGTGATGTACGTAACTTGGGAATGACCGGTGCTGCTCAGAATCATGATTATAAAAACAAAACTAATAGTAATCCCAGTGCAGGGGGCTCGTATTAAGGCACTACTTGGTCCCGTTGTTGTTCCCCTAAAATTGTACTAAAAATTTTCATCGACTCTAAAATTTGAGAACAGCTAACATCATTTGGTGGCGTGGTTACAGCAATATGTGCACTATGACTATCCAAATAATATATTAATTAACCTATTTTTGTAGAACAATGATTCGTCTGTTCTGTTCGATCTTAATGGTGATGATGTACTTAGCTTCGATGAATGCTCTGCTATGATGGTTTAATCATTCATTGTTATGTAAATTAAGTAAGTATAAACATGGGGATGATCATAATCCTTGAAATTCATTTGTATCTCTAACTGTTTCATGAGATGACTATGCATCAAAGATGCTTCATTTGGCATGTGACGCGACAGATTTTTAAGCTAACTTCTCACCCCAAAATCTTTAATCCATAGTCTCCTTAGACAGGGCCGTCTTATAGAATTGGGGTACCCTAGGCGAACCAAAAATAAAAATATGGGCCTTTTTTTATTAAAATCACCGATAAATATAGGGATAAAGATATAATTTCTTTTACGGAGAGATAAATTAGTATATCTAAGCGATAACTTGAAACTCGGCTATGCGGCCGAAGGTCGCCTAATTTTTTTTCAGAATTTTGGTTAGATATGGGGTTATAAGCTTGTATTTTGTCAAAAAAACAACTGCAACATTGGTTATTGATTTCGCAAAATTAAAAACTAGTAGCGTTTATAGGTGTTACATGGTATTTACTAAAAATTATAAATGTAAAGTGATTAACTGTGGCAAGACAGTTTACTAACACTTATAAGTGTTACAAATTGACCATAGTAAGAAAAAAAAAAAAAAAATTGGGCCCCCAATAATTTGGGGCTCTAGGCACTTGCCTATACTGCCTCCATCATAAGCCGGCCCTGTCCTTAGACCATCATATGTGAAAGCTAGGGCTGGCAACGGATAGATATCCGGCGGATATTGGCAATTCCGTTAAGGTTAAGGTTAAGGATTATCGGATATCCTGTATCAGATAATATCCGGCGGATACCAAAATTTCAATTCGATAAGGTTAAGGTTAAGCTATCGGATATGGAAATTATCCGATAAAATCCGGTTTCGAGAACGCAGTTAATGTTGAAATTTAACATAGTTTTAAGTTTTTGTTCAAATGTTTAGTGTAACTGAAAGACATACAAACCCATACAAAGAATACTCCCAGTGTCTCAGTCACATAACATATGAAAAAAAAAACTACAAGTCTACAACAATGCCAACAACAGGCTAGTGATGAAGGCTAGTGAATATCTTCCTTGGCTTCCTGGTTGCATGTTGCATCATTGCATCAACTTCAGTCGAGGACTTCCATATCTGCATTCACAATGGTGCAGGGGAGAAACCAATCAGACAAATTGAAGATGTTTGAAAGAAAAACAAATAGCCAGCTCCTAATACAATACCTTTTCCAACAAACATATATACATATAGAAATCCTGAAAAGCTCAACTCTACACTTAACTAGCTAGTATCATGTGGGTCGGCACATCATATATCTATTTGTCTATCAACTTTGGTCATCAAATAGTTTAGAGAAACCATACAAAATCTATTACCAAGTTTAAGGAACAAGAAAAGTCTAGCATAACATTAAAAGGATACAAAGTAGCATCAGATGCAAAATCTAATGGGAAGCTGTTTCCTATAAGAGCAACATCCCAGTAGCAACTACAACTACAAAGCCATTCATTCAACTAACAAAGCAAGTATTCAAAAATATTCATCAACTAACAAAGCCATTCATTCAACAATAACAAGCGGAATTGATGAAAGTCATGAACAGTGACAAAGAACCAAGCAAAGGAAAGAAGATTTACCGCATCAAAAGAAGTCCGAGCAATCACTTAAGCATAGCAATGCTTGGACTAGTTCTGGACTTAGTGAAGTTACGTGTGTAGTTAGAACCCTTCCACCATCGCTGAACATGGACTACGATGCTACACCGGTCACCTCCAACAGCCAACACATCCCTTGCTATCTTTGATAGAATTGGGTACTTAGCGGCACTTAGCTTCCACCAACTCAATATATCAAAATTGTATTCATCTTGGGGTGACACAGTTGGAAGAATTGGTTCTTCTAAGTATGTCTCTAACTCGATTTCTGAACATCATATTCATCATTTTCCAACAAAAAAGTAGCATAATCTGGGTTACTTAACTTACTTGTACCTGGGCCTCTTACATCCTTGCGAGAGACAGAGTTGCTAAAGAAAGCAGGAGCTGAAGTGTTGTTTTGAGATTCATACGCCTTGAAAATTTTGGTCAAGTCTGTTCCAGATTTCTCATACTCAACTCTTTGCAAGTTCATTATCCCCAAAAATTATCTTATATGTGAACCTTACCCATCTTGCCTTGTACCTTGGATCTAGAACCACTCCAATGCTCATAGTCAAATTACATTCCTCCAGGTATGCATTAAACTTTTGTCTCATTTTCAACCCCATTGCTCTGACATACTCAAAAATACTATCTTCCCAACTTTTGATGCTTTGGTTAATTTTATATACCCCATTATAATAAAGATTTGCAGTTGGATACTTAATCCCTGCAAACTCAGTTGAAATATCATTAAAAGCCTCCAAACAATTACAAATTTCTATTCCTTGTTCCCACTTCTCACTTGATGGCGGAATATTGAATTCGATCTAAATCAGCAAGTCTTTCAAAACCTTCTCAGCAGTTTAATTGCATTCTTAAGCATCATAAAAGTGGAGTTCCACCTTGTGTCCACATCTAAACTAACTTCTCCAGACAATCTACATTGTGTCAGTGTTGTTTCAAACTTCTCTTTCCTAGCTTGGGAAGCCTTTACATACTTAACACAATCTCTAATACCCTCTATAAACTCTCTTTGCTACTTTCATGCCATACAACACAATCAAATGCAATATGTGGTTGCTACACCTCATGTGAAACAATTTCCCTTGAAGCAACAAACAATTCTTACCATCTAGCCACTTCATTAGATTTCTCATCATCACCCCATTAGGTGGAGCATTATCGCAGTCAAAGCAAAAATTTCCTATCAATGTTCCATTCTCTTGTGCAAGTTTTGATAAAATGCAGAGAACATCTCACATGTGCGGCGATGGCACTACAATGTAAGCTAAGGTTTGGCAATCAAGTTCCACTCATCATCTATAAAATGGCATGTAACACAACAATAACCATCTTTAGTGTATTTACCAGTCCACATATCAGTTGTGAGACTACATTTGGAAGTCAAATTCTCAAATTGTAATTGCAATTCATGTTTCATTTCAGCATAACACCTCAACACATCGGCTTTTACTTGTATTCCTACATGGCATTCTCATGACGGGGTTCAAAGATTTAACAAACTCTCTAAAATAGAAATGCTCAACCATGTTAAGTGGATAATCATGTTTAGCAATCATTTTAGCAAAGGCGGTTCCTAGTAACTATAGGATCATACTTGTAATTAAGTAATTTCACTTGGTTAGTACCTTCCTTTTTTAATTGCAGTGGTAATCTTCATTTGTCCCGGCTTGTTTTCGGGCTTCTCGGGCGAGTTTTTAGATGTTGAGCCAAGCGGGTAGTTCCTTGTTCACTACAAGCAGGTACCAACTTATGACAATGATGACATTCACCATAAAGGACAGCCATTTCCTTACCCGGATTATCTTTATCAGGCTCTATAATGATTTTCCTTGTGAATTCATCCCATGAAGGTGACCTTGTTGTGCGCAATTTCTTCCTTAAAGCAATAACAAGTGGATGATTTTCATCTGCTGCTTCTGCTAATGATCTCTTATTACCCGAAGAAGGTGCTGTTGAAGCAATTGTTGAAGCAACACTTTGATCTTCTTGTTCTGGTTGCTCGGAGTTGGGTTGACTGCTTGAAGTTCCAACTCTATTGGATGCTCTTTGACTTTCAGACATTCTGAGAACACACAAATTTGCATTTTTCATCAGCACACACATATTTGTCAACACACCACTACTTTAAGATAAACTGAGATGATGAGAAATTAAGAATATAAACTATAAATCTAAAACATAATATGGTCAACATGGACAGTTCAGTGAGCAGAATAAAGAATATACAACATGTGGCTAAGCTTCACATCATTTTTTTTAATCAAAATACTAACACTTGGAAATTACAACTTACATTCTTCTTCTTTGCTTTACTCTTGGAGTTCTAACACCTTTCTTGGGAGCCTGCAATAAACAAATGAAGCAATGGATATGATACTGAGGTTACAATCTGAAAAGAGTTCAATACAAATCAAAGTGAATCAATCTAAAAGATTAGCTGAACAGAAACAACAATATGACCAAGAAATCATTCAATCTTCAATGGGTTATATTCAAACATGAATCAGAAAGAACTATTCTAGATAATCAATTGAAGTTGTGTAAACCCTAGAAGAGGGAGGGATTTAGATCGAACTGATATAGAAAAATCAAACCCCTAATTATCAATATTAAGTTATTCTTCGACCTCATATTCCAGTTCAGTTTAAACCCATCTCAAATCTTTCATCTGAAGCCCTAATTTTTTATTGCAACACATAAACCCTAATTTCATAAGAATTGAACATGAAAATCGAACAAATCGAACAAAAATCATTAACAACATAGAAGGGGGAGCGAATCAATACCTGAGATTAGTTATTGGAGAAGTGAGAACTGATTGCGAGTGATTAATCGAGAGGAGGAGCCGGAACGAGAATGAGACGAAGAGAAGAAAAAAAAGAAAAGGTAAATCAGAAATGTCTTCAGTCTTCCTCTCGACCTCGATTAGTATCCAATACTATGGTAAATTACTAGTACGCCCCTACCTATCGGATATCGGATATTAACCAATCGGATAGAGCCCAATCCGATTCCGATAGGTTAAGAGCAAATATCCGATACGTTATCGGATCCGAATATCCGGTATCCGATATAACGGATAAAATCCTATAGGATTTCGAATAATCGGAAACGGATCCCGGATATCGGTTATCCATTGCCAGCCCTAGTGAAAGCTTTCTACAAGTACCGTAATTACTGTCAAATAGGTGATATTATATCAGTAGAAGACACATCCATGAGAAGTGATAGTAAAGTGTCATTGATATTGTTATGATTATGTGGTTCATTTCAATGCCTTCACCCTCTGCCGGTGTCATTGATATTGTTATGATTATGTGGTTCATCATCCATGAGAAGTGAGAACAGGCACATAAGGCTATTGATCAGGTCAAATTTTAATTCATTTGATATTTCATAACGTGATGATCCTGGTTACACGGATCTGTCACGGTAGAATAATTACTAATATATCTTTGGGCTGCAGCTGCGTGAAGAAGAGTACATGTGAACTGTGCTAGTTCTGTTCTCAGGGATTGGGACAACTTGTTCAGGTAATATAGTGTAATTTTCATTCTTTTTTCTCTTTTTTATCTACCTCTGGTAGTCTGTACATTCATCCTCTTCAATATATCTTCTTTTCTGATCAAAAAAAAAACAAGCTAGCGAGCGTATTACCTGACGCAATTATGTTTTTCGTTTTTGCTGGAAGTAGTGTTATAATTTAGACGCAGCCTTAACATTTAACATGCCATATATAATATGTCAAGTTGTTTTTCGTTTTTGCTAGAAGTAGTGTACAAGTTGGTATTGACACTACACTTTGGGTACACTTTTGTTCCGGCCGATTGAAGTTTTTATCCATAAATTACGACTACACATAAATTGATTGACTAATCACTATAATAAATTTCTTACTACAAGGAAATTGCCGATAATTTTCCCGATCTTGCTGTGTGTACTATGTTCTTGGAGTTGCCGTTGATTGAGTTAAGTGATACCAGACTCCTCTCACCATAAGCTTCTATGTTCCATTTGTCGGACGCATTATGCTGGATTTCGATACCTTGACGATTTCGACTCACCGGGTCATATAAAACTAAAAAACAATCTGATGATTCTTCGTTGGTTGTCACGAACAAAACTTCACCGTTCTTGAATTCCCTTTAGTATCTTCACATGGTCTATGGACTTCGCAACTTCAGGGAGGTGGACAACGAACAGTCTCGTCCATGATTTAGTCACATTATAAGCCTTCTTCACCCATACTTCGATATTAAAACCAATGGATCGTCCTATCATGCAAAGGCACCCTCCTAAAACACCCAAAGTGTTGAAATTACAATTTACCTCATTCATTGATTTATCGACTAGACGGGTGATAGCTACTTCCTTGAAGTTCTCACGGTCGACATCATAAGATACAATACATCTTTTACCGTCTCTAAGTCGTCTTGCTATCCAGTGAAAAGCTCCTCGAACAAATATCACCTCGGACTTTCGGTATATACTTAGACCTTCATATGGGAAGGTGTTAGGCAAGAGTACCCATGAATTCGATTTTGATGTATAAACTTGAATTTTGCTACCATAACGACAACCAAAACAAAATATATTACTAGCATAGTTAATGGTAGCTACCAGAATCGTGTAATCACCGGCATCACAATTATAACCAACCCCATATGTAACACTCTGTATATCATTATGATAATATGGTCCATCTTTCATTTCTGGAATTACTATTTCTTTGCACTCTTTAGTATCCAGGTTACAGAGCCAATGACTTCCCGTCCGAAATATTTTATGACTTCTCATCAAAATCAAACCATTATAAGAAGCAACAATTTCGATACCTACACGTCTACCTTGTAATGGAGACTTCATCTTAACAGACTCACAATGCTTATTTTGAAAGACTGTATATAATGATGTCGATCTTGTGATATGCATGTACAATTCATGAGCAGCACGACAATCTTTTATCGAAAAACAAATTAGTTTTTCGGTTTCAATGCTGCGTTTAAGACGAGTCTCCATAAAATCATGGTCATTGAGTAACTTGTACCAGTCTTTGCAAACGCACCTAAATCTACCTATTGATTTTGCTGGTAACATCAGTAGTATATCGACAATGATAACACCTGGGATATCCGGGATGATCTTTCTTAGACTCATCATCGCGGATGTCTTCATCATACTTTAAACTTAAACTGGAAATAGATGGAATAAGAGCTCTTGGGATACAGGGAGCTCTGCATGTATTTATATATATTGTATTTCCTAATAATATTATGATGTTTCTATAGTTGGCGACTTCCAAAAAAACAAGTTAGGAATCCTTTTCCTACAAAGTTCGATTAAGGTCTCAATTTCCACCATAGGGAACATTCTTTTATTGCTACACCATCGAACCCACTTTTTTTTTTTTTTTTTAATTCAAGTTGCTGGCATCATCACCATAGTTTCTGCGTGGTGGCATTTATGCCAGGAAATGGGAAGTGGTTTATATTAATTGAGTGGACTTCAAAGTTACAGATCAGATACTGGCTGGTGCTTCACGTTTCACAACATACACGAGAAAAAAGAAATTAACACGTTGTACATTGCACAACATGACAAAATTACAATTATTATTGCAAACCCTGTGCCATTTCGGTTATATAAATATACTGCTAGGGAACGAGCTGTGCCGTTCACAGGGACTGTAGCTAGCTGGTAGAATCAAGATTCACAGCTGCAGTGTCCAATATGAACGAACAACCCTGAAGGGCCTGGACCATTATTCTTCAAAATCCCAAACACTTTTTTAAAACAAACAGTTGTGATAGCATTAAGGATTCCAAGATCGATCGCATATGGTATGGATGTCGGAATACCATTATACACACTGGTGATTCTAGTACCTGCGCAATTGTTGTAACAAGTTAGATTTTGCCAATCCAATATGCATATAGAGACAGATGTAATTGTCTAAACACACTATGATACTAAGTATCTTTTCATTGGATCAATCAGTGTTGTCAATCACCAATTTATACTTTTATAGTCTTATGATGAACACCCTCCAAAAAGGATAGCAGAATGATCTCATAAAGAACTAACTCTCAATGTTATTCAACAACAAAATTATAGGCCAGGGTATAAACATGAAGAGGTTTTATCTAAATTACTTGATACAGTTGAATCAGAAAATAGAATCACAAGAACTTAGAACAATGTATTGTAATGGTTGTAGTCTAAGTTTAGCAGCTCTAATCAATGAAAATGGTGAAAGCTCATTCGAATCAAGAGACCATTTCATTCAGCTGTTACAAGCTTATATCATTCAAAGGTTTATTCCCAACCCCAATTACTCACTGTACATGAAATAAATAAAAGAACAAAACAAAGAAAATGAAAGAATAAATTTGGATGTTCGGATATAAAATAGATGGTTTAATTGTCTCGTAATGAGCTGGGATTGCATCAAAATCATCATTGCATTGTGAAAGAATATTCAAAACAGACCTAAAACCTAAGAGAACGTACCAACCAATTTTCAACCGTAGAGACATGAGTGGAATTTCAAGAGATCATCAGATGCGACAGCAAATATAAGGAGTTAGGCTCTTGGCTAACTAGACTATCACTTCTCACTCAAGCAATTGTTATCAATTATTAATTGCTAGGTACGTTTTTAAGTAGTAGACATAAGATAATATTGCTATGTTGACAAATACGATATGTCAAAGATCTTGACTTTCGAAAGAAAAATATACTCCCTCTGTTTTTGGAAAAGTGATACGTTCTTCATTTTAGCTTAAAAATAGGCCAAATTAAAAAAGTAAAAATATATCTTTTCTAGCCTAAAAATAGGTCAAATTGAAAAAGTAAAAATATCTCTTTTCCAGAAACGGAAGGAGTAATAATAATTGTGATCTTGACCTTCAAAATAAATGTCAATTTATTGGTGTCATTTTGTGCCGACCTCAAGACCTCTTTGTATTCAAGCTAATAACTAAGTAGAAATTTAGAGCCAAAATCTAAAACTCTAGATATATACTGGTCTCAGTTTGATAATTAAGTCCGGTATGGCAGCCAAGGGTTGAGAATTATAATACACGGATTACCCAGCAAGTGGCTAGACGGTGCCAAGCCAACCAAAGGCATACAAGAATTCACTTAGCAAACAATGAATTCCGCTAAATAGACAAGGAACTAAAGCCATAACAGAATCAGAAGAAACTAAAACAAATTATTCTGATGGTTGTAGACTGAGTTTAGCAACTCTAAGAAGAAAATCTAACTAATGAAAAGAAAATCTAACTAATGAAAATGATCTAGTTTATGTCAAGATACCATTATTTCCAGCTCTAACAAGTTAATGTCGCTCTTTAGATAAATACATTCACATAAATTTCATCAGTAGTGGATAGTTGCTTACCATTATAATCTAACCCAGCTTGTTCCCTCATTTGTGCCTACATTAGAACAAGCGTTAGCAAGTATTAGCATAAAAAATATGTGCCAAAAACTCATGACCAACTACTTACTGAACTCTGGTAATTGGCGTTGCTGGCTATCTTCTGAAATCAGGCATAGTTGCATACCAATTACAATTATTCGTATAAGTTCAATAGTAAACGGTAGAGTGCATGAAGTTTTACTGATGCAACGTATAGTGCTGACTGGTATTTCAACAGTTCGCAATGCAGCCTGAATAGAAGTGCTCCTTCTGACAGTTTGAGCACATGTATCATTAACTATGTCTTCACAATCTCATATGAAACCTAATAACAAGACGAACAAAATTTAGGACTATAAGATATCAATGAATAGTAATTACGACTAAGAATCAAGCGTAATTAGAAAAATTACCAGTTGGTAGAATACATCTTGACATATATTATAGACGTTGATAGTTCATTAGTCCATCAATCAAATAATTATGAACAACATTGGGCCACTGGTTCATGACTAATCAGCTTTCTTCCAAATGAACTACCCTATCTAGGATCTTTATGCTTCTATCCTTATCAAGTTTCTAGGAAAGCTTTTTATCAAAAAAAAAAAAAGTTTCTAGGAAAGCCAGCAGACTGCCTCTTCATATGGTGCTTTACTTTTATCAAAGAAGCTATGTGCTTTTTCAATGAACTGAAAGTCATTTAGAGACGACCTGGAAAAATATGGAGAGGTAACCCAATTAAATTCCTATAAAACATTCATAGAATAAGCATGAGACATAAAAGAAACGCAAATAGAACAAACAGAAGAATACTAACTTAGTTTTGAGAGGGAAATATCATAATGCTATGTTGCTCATCTCGGATCTATCACTCTTGTCCATCACGTTCTGCAACTCCATCAACTCCATCCATCTTTCTCAGAAGCTTTCTGTACAACCACGGGATAATCATTGAGGAAACTTGATGATATCAGAAACACAAATATAAATTCACCTTTTCTTTTTAGTACAAAGTATACACACTATATTGAATTTGGAAATTAGTAACGTAAGCAAATATTTTTTATCCAGAATGTATGCACATTTCAAAATTAGGTTATGTTATACCATGGAATTTAGAAACTGAAATCCAGCAGGAAGCCCTCATATATGGTGGTGCACTTCTTGAAATCAGCCATCCTTTTTAGTGAACTGAATGTCATTTATCTTCAATTCAGAGAGTGCCTCCATAGTCCTGAAAAGACAATAAATAGGGAAGAAACCAAATTAAATTATTGAATTCGTAGCAGGTATTCACTGAATAACTACGAGACAAAGAAGAAGAATTACATAGATTTAAGAGGAAATATCATCTTGCTAGTATGAGTGAAGGTTCCTCCATCCACCGGAATCCCATGCAAAACCAATGCTGCATCTCGAACTCATCACTACCTCTCTACTGAAGCTTTAATTTTGGTGGAGTATAAGAATGAGATCTAGGGATTGTTGGGGTTTTGATTAGGGGAGGCAAAGATCAAAATGAGACCATGGTCCCCCAAAAAAAACACACGATGAAAGACTGGCAGAGAACTGCAAGCCCAGTAGGAGTTGACTGCTGGACTTTAATTTTGCAAGACCATGATCCCCCAAAATTTCCTAGACTCGAAATCTACATTTTATCCCTGAACAAGGTATCTTCTATTAATTTTGCATGATATGTACAAGTTGTGGAGTTTGAAATTCTTCATCAAATGCATGATAACTCCCGTTGGTGCCTTTTAATATGACTAGTTTGTTTCTAGCACAACTATAAATAAGAATAAATAACAGTAACCAGTCATATTATAAGATTGAAATTAGGATGAACGTTTTAAAGTTTGATTCTGATGATGTTTTTCATAACTAAAATATTAGAGGAAACCAAATCAAAAGTTTGACATCAATAAAGTATATCGATATATGACAGTTCTCTGCCAATCTTTTGATGTTGTCATGTGCTAATCAGCAGTCTTTTTTCGCTTGCAAATGAAATATAACTTCCATATTACTAGATGACCACTACCACGGTGGGATGGCCGACCGAAAAAATTGACGTAAAACTAAATTTTGTGTTCACAATTTAGTTCCGCCGTAGGGTGAAAATATTATTTTTCCTGAGACGGGACGAAGGTTTAATTTTTCCAAACACGACGCGAAAGTATCATTTTTCCAGACAAGTAGGCCATGGTATATTTTTACTTTGCAAATAATTTGGTGGTGATTCAACACCATATGTTGTGCTTTTCATTTTAAAATTAGTTGTTCTTTATACTTAGTCAATCATTTTATTTTTCTTGTAGTTTTTTTCAATTTTTTTTAAGATATGTCTAATTTTAAGCTATGCCTAATTTTAAAGGAGAAAAAATACAAAATTTGGAGAATAATAAAAAAATTTAAAAACAAAAATTTGATATCATTGTTTGTGCTCATTCCGTAGCTAATTTAAAGGGCTTTCCAAATATATAAAAGTTATAAAAATACGACTTGTAGTTTGAAATATACGAGGTTTTTAAATATATAAAAAATACATTTATTGTTGTGCCCTTTCTTTTTGGTTTATTTACTAAAATGTCTAATACCTTATTCCCCTTCCTCTTTTGTTTATTTACGAAAATGTCTAAAGGAAAAAAGGTAAAATTTGATTTAGAGGGACATCTTAGTCTTTTCCAGATGTCCGGACCAAAATTCAATCTTTTTTGTATAATTGAAAAAAATGTCACGCTTCACATTGACACAAAGTCACCATATATAGATTCCTCCCTCGCTTCGCTCGGTCGGCCTAATTAACAAATTAACATTTCACTGACACTCCATATGCATACACTTCACATGCAACTGATAATACTTATCGTGAACTCAGTTCTTTATAGCTGATTTCTGACCAGAAACTTAACCGTTTTGCTTTAAATGTATAGTAATAATAGATGTTCGTTGTTTCTGATATTTGATGTTGCATTTCCGGTGATCCATATTTGTGTGTTTACATATAAATTCTTATGAGATCTAGGGATTGTTGGGGTTTTGTTTATATAGACTAGTGATGCCACATGTGCGATGCACATGCTTGAATTTTGCTCTTTTAACAATACCAAATTTGATAACAATGATATTTTTTTCGTAAAGTAAAATTTAATATTCTTATTTGTACTCATCACGTAGGTATTTCAAAGAGCTTTCCAAATATGTTAATTTTAAAAAATCCGATGTGTATTTCGAAAGATATCAAGTTTTTAAAAAAATAATTAATTTTTATAAAAATGACATTTATGTAAATATGTGAATATATAAGGTTGTTTATGTAAGTACTAGATCTTAACCCGTGCCGTAACGGCACGGGATGTTTTGTCTCTAATACGATATTGTTCACATTTTTCTTGCTTCATTTTATTCGTGAGTAATTATTTTGATATTCAAATAGGTTTTGGGAAACAAAATGGGTTACACGATCTTTTTATTTTTTTACTTAAGCATGTTATTCCAATTTATTACCTGGACGGAGTAATAATGTTGTGCCAACATGAAAATAAAATAAAAAATACAGTAAATAAAAAATTTTCCTATTTATTGTTCCATCATACCATAATTTCAAACTTCAAAAAGAATATTTCATCTAACAGTACATATACCTAAACGCGATCCAACTCCATGATGTTTATGAATACTTTTGTTCCGAAATTATTGATAACTAAGGCTCTAAGGAGTGAAGCAAAACCCTTAATATTTTCCCTACTATAGATAAACACTATTTATTTATTTTTTGCAAAATGTGAGAGTTATAAAAATGAAGAACCCTTGGCTATTGGAAGGCTGAGATATACACATGTGAGTTGAAAAAATAAACTTATAATAGTAAATCAAAACATGTGTAAGATTCTTTCTCAATCATATTGATAACATAATATTGAAGAAATTCGTGGATAAAAAGATTTCACACCAACTATGCTAAGTAGTGCATGAATGACGTTCTCACATCTAGTGTTACTCAAGTAATTTGGAGTTTTAAAGAGCATAGTCATATTGATATTTGTATCTACATAAATTCAACTAACCTTCCGAAGAAAAATTATTAGTTTCAAGGTAGAGCCGACACCTCGCCTTCAATGTATACAACACACATTGGGTTTAATCGGCCTTGAGATTAAACAAATACCCCAATATTAGTCAAATAATGTCTACAAATACGGGATCGAAACAATGTGATAACGGGAAAAATGAGAGACTAACATCAGTTCTACAAAGAAAATACCCTATATGTATCAAAGTTTGTTAACCAAACATGTATTCAAATTAAAAAGTCATCAACTTAACACAAAAATATAAAAGAACCCAAGTTAAATCAATACTTGCATAAACAAAACTTATAAGAGAATTTTATAATTATTAAATACCTTTAAAATCACTATTAGAGATTTAATTGCATGCCCCGCAACGGTAGGAGGAAATCACCCAGATTAATTTGTAGAAATTTCACTGGATATGTAGCAATTCGTAGAAGTTTACACTGGTGGTGATGCGTTCCATCTAAGTGTTGTTCGATTGATTATTTTTTTAGAAGGTTTCGGTTTTCATTGGACAAACCGAGAGGAGCGTTTCATTATATTCATTATCATTCGAAATCCAAGACCAACTAGCCCTATGCTTACGGGATCTCAATACAACCTTAGATTTATCTATTGGACGGAGAAACCTTGATACTAAATATGTAGTTTTTAGTGTTATTTATTATATAACGTGACATCCAAATGTTTTTTTCTTCTTCTTAATTTTCATGTATTTTAAACTTGAGTTTATATTAGCATTAAGACGATCAACCACATTTCTAATTTATAGTGTTATCCTTTTGTAGCGACACATAATTAACATAGTCAATTACTACTCATCAAAACCTACCGATTACCACAAACCACCGGATATTACTTCTTTCTCCACCACCATTTTCCATCCCTCGTAGAATATTGGGCGCACTTATAACTTTTAATCCCACACGTCATGTATAAAGTTTAGATTTAACAAACTTAGGTCGTCAATTAATTTATTCAACTATATGTTTTTTGTTGATACTTTGAAAATCATGCGTCGAACGGTTACCAAAGATAGCGGTGGCACCAAAAACAACCATTTTGTCTTATATGATTTGGTATCATCCCAAAAGTATTTTTTTATCCGCCTTTTTGATCGTGTCAAAAACAACCAACTATACTTTTCACAATACAATGTTACCCATCATGTAAAATTTTTTATTATTTTTGATTCAAAAAGATAAAACTAATACCACCGCCATTAAAACCATCCAGCGCCACTATTTCTTCCACCAAAACTAATGTTACCGCCTCCACCACTTTGTAACACATTCCACCGCTTCCACCACTTACTTCTTCCTCTACTACCACCACCACCACTAATATCTATTGAAATAATTTTTGTCAAAATTATTACTTATTGATGGAGATATGTATTAATATTAATTAAGGGATATTTATGATGTAAAATTAATAAATCATTTATCATGAGAAATTAATGTTTCCTAAATTAATAAAACACTTATACTAATTAATATTTAAGTTGAACAAACCATAACCATAGATTTATCTTCTCTATAGACAAATCACTTATACTAATTAATAAAATACTTATACTAATTAATATTTAAGTTGAACAAACAACCACTGTTGATTTATCTTTTTTATCAATTCCAACCAAGGTGGAACAATGGTTAGAGGCCTCTCTTATGACACAATAGGTCATGAGTTCGAACCTCCCCGTTATAATTTTTAAAATTCAATATCTTGACTTGAGTATTCATTTTTAATTCATAATATTGGAATGAACACCACGTGTGCGACTTGTAGGGTGTGGCACGGAGGATCACAGCCTTTGATTTATCTTTGCCAAGGATAAATCCTGACCACCACTCATATAGGCAAAGTTAGCCTTGGCGCACGTGCGGGTTATGGGTGTGGTTTGCACAACCACGACCATAGATTTATCTTTGCCCAGAATAAATCCTGGCCACCACTCAGAAACAAACTGTGCTTTATATTGTAGAAATTGATTTAATGTACACTTTCACCCTTGAATACATGTGTATAATAGTGGTTGATATTTAAGGTCATATTAGTAATATCAAGGTTACACCAAGCTATTTTGTCATTTTGTGACCAACCAAAATACCTCTTTTCTTTATATTAGTATATAAGATAGGGCAACTGAACTTGCATCGAGCTGCAAGCCCAGTAGGAGTATTGTCCATGGGTCCGGATTTTAGTTTATCGGATGCAGATCCAGGTATTGCTCGCTCCATTTGAGTGGTGTGAAAAACAAACGACTTCTAGCATTTAAATTTCTTAGTCATCCTTTAAGAAGTTTCTGGCGTTGGATTGCCATGATAAACTCATAGAGAAGATAGGAACCAATGCACCTTAAAATTTGGTAGAAATTGAAATTGGGACTGTCAAGTTTTTGCAACCGACCCCGAACCAGATTACAACAAATCTTCAGGAGTGAAAAGGTTACATTCATCTTATACTAATATAAAGAAAAGAGCTCTTTTTGGTAGGAGATCCCTAAATTACTTAGTTGTCCCCATTTTTTATATATTTACATAAATACCATTGTTTTAAAAATAAATCAAAAATTTTAAAAACTTAATATTTTCAATATATACACCGGACTTTTATAAAATTTATAAATTTGAAAAACTCTTTCAATTATCTACGTAACGAGTGCAAATAAGAATAGTAAATTTTTGTTCTAGGAAAAAAATTTCATGGCTTCCAATTTTAGTATTATTGGATGAGTAAAAATTCAAGCATGTGCATCGCACATGTGACCTTACTAGTAAAAGAGAAACAGATCGGCAAATTAAATTTGTTGGGCCATAATAATAGTAGTAATTGATTGGGAAAATTGGAAGTCTATGCAAATTAGCAAGAACTGGAATTGCGAGTGTGCGTATTAGAAAACTCTGCAACAGATCAAACCTGACTTTGCAAGCTCTATAAATCACAAAAATAGATAACAGCAATTTTTTGAGACAGTATGAGATAATGATATTTTCAACTGAGAAAACACCCAACAGAACACAAAAATTGAAAAAAAAATAAAATAAAATAAGATGATAAATCTTTGCCAGTATATTTAGTCCAAAAGGATTGCAGTGACTCTTATACAGAACCTTATGGAGCTTGTGTCTAATCTTGGGTTTAGTTATTTAGTACAATCAAAGTTCTAATGAAATATATCAACTCTAGTGTGACATGATAAACTGAGCCTGAATACTGTGAGAAATCAATGTAGACATTGAACATAACGAGTTAAAATTGGGCAACAAAGTCCAGCAGTCAATTCAGTAAAAACGCCTTAACAAGAAAGTAGGGGTGGAAGTACCTTGGAACTTGTTCTAAGCTATCTATGATTCAGTGTTAATCTGATGCAATCTCTAAAGTGGAGGGAGTATCTGAATGTTATTCTCCAATTCTGCGTTGAAGCTTCTTCTAGAGTCCTAAATCCCTTTGTCAACTGTGCAGGAGCGGCTGTAATCTCATCAATGTTTTCTTGAATGTTGCTTTCCTTGCAGGTGTCATCCAGAATATCATCTCCCCCTCTCCGTGACCCAATTCACATCCATTAGATTTATTAGGATTGTGACCTATGCCATACAATTAGATGAATTGTTTTCAGAATCACACCAAAGAACACTCTGCTATTATGTTAATCAGAGTTACTTGATGCATTAATAAACAAAAGCAAGACTAATTAAAGGAAAAAAAAACCTAATTCAGGGCTACACTGATGACTATGTCAAAAGGATGGCCATACTCAGGATCTATCTGCCACAGCCGGCAGACTGCCTGCCAACTTATCAAAGCAGCTCTCTGCCATTTCAGCGAACTGAGTCATTTTCTTCAATTAGAGATAACCTCCACCGTCATAAAAATATGTAAGTAACCTAATTTAATTACTGAATTCCTAGCAGGTATCCAATGAGTTGGTATGGGAGGACATAAAATGAACTCAAAAGAGATTAAACAGAATAATACAATACTTAGTTTAGAGAGAAAGTGTCACAATGCTGTCTGTCTCTGTGTTTTCCACTATATGAGACAAAGTTCCTCCACCAGAATCCCATCCAGAACCGATACTCCGAACCCTTCACTAGATTACATAAAGGTTTTTGATTGTATGGAAAATATAAATGAGAATTAGGGAATTTGATTTGGGGAGAGATATGATCTAGGATTTGGAATGGGCAGTGCTATTGTTTGTTTGGAATTCAGTATCCATAAAAGATGAGAACAATTATGTACGCCAGTATACATCAATAGTGAATTGTTGCTTACAGTTCTCATCTAACCCAGCATGTTCCCTCATTTGTGCCTACACAAAAACCAGTATCAGCTTAACATTAAATGGAACAGTGCATGAAGCTTTACTGATGCACCACATAGTGCTGACTAGTATATTTCAACAAGTTGCGGTGCAGCCAGAACAGAAGTGCTCTTCATGCACCCTAATCTTGATAGTTGGAACACATATACCATTAAACTTGTCTTTATAATCACAAACGAAACCAAATAACAAGACACACCAAATTTAGGACTGAGATTTTGGTCTTAATTGAATTAATGTGGAACACAAAGAAACTCAAAAGGCAATAATCATAAGAATATATAAACTAATAACAATGAATCATAATTTGGAGTAAGAATCACGCCCAATTAGAAAACTTACCAGCTCGTAGAATGCGTTTTTGACTAGTTGCAGTTGGAACTTCGATTGAGTTGCAACTCAAACGAACCCTCTCTTCCAAATCTAAGCTCCATGGTTCACCACTGGAGTCAGTCTCTGAATGTGTTTCTCTATTGGTGTCAGGCCCTGCAGTTGGGTAACATATAATATATGTCATTTGACATTTGTTCCATCTTCGGGTGTATCAACTGACCCTCTTGTTGCACCTCTACATTCTCATTTCTTCTCGTGTGCCATCTTATTCTCCCTGCAATTTCATCCAAGACTTTCTGTTCAACCAGAGTATACACATTGAGGAAACTCAATGACCTCTGAAACACAAATATATATACACATTTATTTTTCGTACATGGTACATACACCGTTCTCAATTTCAAAATTAGTAAAACACACAAGTACAGAATATATGCATTTCAAAATTAACTAGGTCCGTATTTTACCTGTGTACTTGTTCATACTCAGGATCTTTGTGCCAGTTTGGCACAGCTACGCAGACTGCCTGGTGAACTGACAGTCATTTTTCTTCATTTTAGAGATAACCTCCATCGACCTAAAAAATATATGGAAGAAACCCATCCCCCTCCTGTTCTCTCCGGAATTTCATCGAAGTTTTCTGTTCAACCACATGATACTCATCAAGAAAACTCGATAATATCTAAAACACAAATTCAAATTCACCTTTTCTTGTCTGTACAAAGTATATACATTAAATTGCATTTCAAAATAAGTAACATAAGCACACATTTTTGTTTTATCCAGTATATGAAGATTTCAAAATTAGGTCATATTTTACCATTGTAGGATCTTTGTACCATTTGGGATGTCCCGAAGATTGCCTCTCTATACGGTTGTCCGTATCACTGAAGCATCTATCAACCTTTTTGGTGAACTGAAAGTCATTCATCTTAAATTTAAAAAAGACGTCCATCGTCCTGGAAATACGAAGGAAACATAATTAAATTCGTAGCAGTTATTTAATGAATTGTTAGGATATATAAAACACTCAAAAGAGAATAAGAAGAAGAATCCTTACTTGGATTTGAGAGGAAATATCATAATGCTATGCTAGGGTTTTCACTATATATATGAGTGAACAAGGTTTCTTTCTCCACCAGAATCCCGTTACAGAAGCAGCACCACATCTTGAACCCATCAATAACTTACTCACTGATTACTTTAAAGGTTTTGATTCGAGGGAAACAAAAATTGAGATCTAGGGTTTTGTTGTGTTTTTGATTTGGGGAAAGGAAAGATAAAATGAGACTGAACCAGGAGCTGGAATTTAGGGCAATCTATTGTTTATATAGGGCGGCTGAACTTAGATCGGGCTTCAAGCCCACTAGGAGTAATATCCATAGTTTGGGTGTTTAGCTTATCGGATGCGGATCCGGGTATCTGCATTTGTGTAGACATTTTTTCCCGGGGAATTGCAATGCTGCATTAACTTGCGGTGCTGCCTGGTTAGATTAAAAGTAGCATCGCAAGGACAAAGTAATCACAGGAAAGCACAGATCCAAACTGCGATTCCACGGAGATACAAAAAACGAGCAAAGCAAATATGGTCTCTTGGGACTAAAATTGATTTATCTTCATCTAGGAAAAGTCAGAATTTCATGTTATGAAAAAAATAATTCCTCTTGATCTATTGCTTTCCAGATATCTTCGGCTGAACTGCCATGAAATTTCCTCCAATTTCATCATCAGAAGAATGAAAATTAAAATAGGAATGATTATTGATACTGCAATTTCCAGCTCATTATAACAGTAACTTTACACAAATGAGTGGATTGTGTCCAAGGTTGTGTGGTCTTTCCAAAGCATCCATTGGATCAATGCATTGCCTTTTTAAAAAAGAAGATCAGAAGCTACAATAACAGCATTAACAGCTCGTACGAGCTCCGGGCAGCTACCGATACTCCTTCAGCTTCGATATCTTTCCTAACCAAAACTTCGACTGCTGCTGGAACTACTTTGTGCTCCATTGCAGCATTGTCTGGCAGCACAACCTCAAATCCCTGTAAGTCATAACTCAGCATATAGAATGAAATTTCAGTAATCAAACATTTTGTTAAAAAAATCAATCATGAAAACATGCTACAAAATCTTGGTGTTTGTTTATTCAGGTATAATGCAGTTTGACATCCACTAGAGAGATATTTGGACATCAAACCAGCAATCTTGAACAGAGACTGGACAATTACTACTAGTATAGATAAGTCAGATGACATATTTATCCACTAGATGTCTATGCAAAATTAACAATAACTTTAATTGCGAGTGTGCGATTAAGAAAATTCTGCAGCAAATTAAAACTGTATTCATAGTTTGCAAGCTCCACAGATCACAAAAATAGAATACAGCAATTTCTTGAGACAAAAAGCTAGAAAGCAATGATAGTTTCAACTGAGAAAACACCCAAAAGAGTACAAGAAAATGAAAAAAAAAAAAAAAAAAAAAAAAAAAAAAGAGATGATGAATCTTTCCTAACATATCAGTCCAAAAGGAATGCAGTGACCCGTATGCAGAAACTGATGTAGCTTGCGTCTAAAACTAAATACTATTAGACTACTAGGTATCACCCCGGCCTACGGCCGGGGCTCAACCTTTTTGGTTGGTCGATCAGTATCTTCCCATGCAATTAGTCGTAGTCGTAGCAGAACGGTGCCACTATTTAATTGGTCGTGTCATATTATAGTGTGTTAGTTAGTGGGTCACGATAGCGTGTTTAATTAGTTGAATCATAGTAGCCGGATGGAAAGGGCCTACGGCCACGGCCGTTGAGAAAATTTAAAGGCGGATATATTGCCCACATATTTAGTTAATTTATCATATTATAGTGTGTTAGTTAGTCGGATCACGGTATCGTGTTTAATTAGTTGGATCATAATGGCATGTTTGGTTAGTCGGGTCAATATTTAATTAGCGGATCATAATAGTACAAATGCTACCTTTTTCCATTCTTTTATGGTTTTTATAGGACTTGACTCAGGTGTTCTGTTGGTCGGGTCAAATTAGCTCCGACATATTCCTTTTATTATCACATAATTGTGTAATTATGTGTTTAAGGACCTAATTACACCCACTGAATGTAGTAACAAACTGATTTTGTGATTTTGAACCTGTGTCGTACTTTTCGCTCTTAATTGTTAGTCTAACAAACCTTTTATCCATTGTATCACTTGTTGTTTGACCATTATGGTTAATTCTCGTTAATTTTTTTTTTTTTTTTCGTTTTTTCCCGTCTTCTTGCAAGTTAAACATTATTCACAATGGAAGCCTAGCTAATTAAATACTGACCGGTCCTTTGTACTATTGTGTTTTTTCATGCGTGAGGGGCAATCGAGAAGGATTGAGGAACCAACGATGGGGAAGGATTAAAGGAAACCATAATAAGTTTATTTTTGTTTATTTTTTCTTTTTTTTATGAATCCTAGCCAAATTTGGAAAGCTAACGACCGGTCTTTCCGGCGTTTGGAATTTTAAAATTTTTGGAAGCCTGGCTAGATCAGGAAACCCACTGGATCCGACGCACGAAAATATCCCTCGCCCAACTCTCGATCCGCGCCGCCGGATGACGAAATCGATGGTCGGATTTGTCAGTCTACACAAACACCACTTCTTTTTATAATATAGATTGGGTTTCAAACTAAATTACAAGCTACTTGCTGAAAACTGGTCCTTGGCTCTATTGGGTTTCTAATTTATATGGGTTTCAAACTTTGGATGAATTGAGTCACCTTCAGATGGCAGCTTCCATCCAATCTTTTTAGTATATCACAATTCTATAATTCACAACAATTCTTATGCTTTCCATAAGCTAAATATTCAAATATTAAGATATTAATTTGTCAAAAGATAAGCTAGAATGAGTCTTAACCCCAAAACATCTTGGGGGCGTCAAGCCACCTACCCAAGAAAACTTAAACAATTGTCACTCGTTTCGGTTTGTTTGGTGCAATCAAAGGCTATGCACTTTTCTTTACTGCATTTGAACATAAATAAACTGAGCCTGAATAGTGTGAGAAAGCAATTTATACATTGCATGCGTCGAGGTTAAAATAGTGCAACAAAGTCCAGCAGTCTATTCAGAAAGAACACCTTAAAATACAAAAAGTTTGGAAGTACCTGGAACATGTACTAAGCCATATATGATTCAGTGTTAGTTTGAGCAAGCTCTGAAGTGGAGGGAGTTTCTGCACTGACACTTCTTCTAGAGTCCTAAATCCCTTTTCAACTGTGAAGGAGTGGCTTTAATCTCATCAATGTTATCTTGGATGAATGTTGCTTTCCTTGCCAATGTCATCCCGAATATCAGCTCCCCCTCTCTGTGACCCAATTCACATCCATTACATTTATTAGGATTGTAACCTATGCCATACAATTAGATGAAACAAAAGCAAAACGATTTAAAGAGAAAAAAGAAAGCAAAATAAGGGCTAATAAGGGCTAATAAAAGTCGATCTTAAGGACAAAAAAAACTGAAGAAACCACATCTGTGTTGAAGACATTCCAACCTTAGTGTATTCTTATTGACCTAGATGGCCGATCTATGGTGGATTCTGCACAATTTATTTTCCAAGAGATGTAGTTTTCAGAACTTCTGTATGTCACTGTAATTGCTTTGAAAACTTAGTTTTGAGAGGAAATACCATGATGTTGTCTTTGTGTATGAATGAACGTTACTCCGACACAATCTCATATAAAACATCTTGAACCCATCACTAACTTAAGATTTCGATTGCAGGGAAGATGAAGATTTGAGATCTAGGGTTTGTTGTGGTTCTGATTTGGGGAGGAAGAGATGAAATGAAATCTGAGAACTGAGATTTGGAATTTAGGGCAATCGTTTTGTTTATAAGGCAACTGAACTTGGACCGAGCTGCAACCCCACTAGGAATATTATCCGTAGCTCCGATTTTAGCTTAACGGAAGCGGATTCGGGTATACTTCTCGCTCCATTTGAATAGGCTATTTAGAAGCCTAAACAATCCAAGTACCAAATTCATAATTCGAATTCCGTAATGTTGGGAGTAGTGTTTTTAAAAGGAAGCAAATTTAAGCATTCATGGGTATGTATGTTTATAATTTCACATAATTTTCTGAAAATAAAATTAGAGAAATCTGATAAAAATCTAGCTACCATCCCCCAACCCTCGCATGTAATAATATGAATGGATTGTTGCAGTGGCGGATCCAGAACTTTATGTTGATAGAGGCACTGTATAAAAAATCACTATTTTATTTTTCTTTATTCATTAATTTTATTATTAAATTAACACATTTAGCAATTGTCCACGACGATTTTTCATATAATGGAACCGTCATATGATAACCTTGTTATCAATGGCACCAAAATTGTTTATTCTGCTAGTAGATTTTCTAAATCAATATGTTTATTCTGTTCTGAATTCGGATCAAAATTGTTTCTAGTTCGTCCCTACAAGAAAAAAAAAGTGATCTAAATATCTCAGTTAAGAAAAAAAATGTGATTTCAGAACGAAATCATATGTTCAAAACTAAGATGCACAACGCACAAGCCTTCACACTTTCACAACCCACGAACTAATCCAAAATTCAAATATATAAATAAATATAAAATGTTTTCACTTACATCATCAGATTCAAATGTATTAGGAATAGGAATGGGATTGGGAGATTGTGATGATTCTTAATCTCTTGATATGTTTTCATTTCCTGATGTCTCACTTGGTGTCGTTGGATTGCTTGGTGTTGATGGCGTCTCACTTTTTTTTTTGAAAAACCTTTCGATTATCATCGGTTGATTACTTGATTCCTTGGTGAACAATAGAGCAAAAGCCTTAAATACATAAACTTGCGAACCGTAACCTAGGAAAGTCTTAGTTTTTACCTATTTAATAGCTAAAAATATCATATATGTGTTGATTACGAATATCTTGTTAGCTAGAAAATATATTGTATCTGATTTGTTACCTATTTTCCTTGAAGAATATCTAAATGGATTTATTAGAATAAGCAAAGAAAAGCAAAAATCTAGGAAATGTCCAGCAAAACATAAATAGGTAAAGATTTTTTTGCAAAATTTTGTATGGGCACGTGCCTAAGTGTGCCTCTACGTAGATACGCCCCTGGATTGTTGGGAAAATTGACACCTTGAGCGTAGCGGAAAAAAGGATCACAAAGGAAAATTGGTGATTTGAACCAAACATGGGAGAAATAAGAAGAGGGACAGAAGATAAAGAAGCATACACACAACCACAACATAAGATATACGTGGTTCACCTTTACATGCTACATCCACGGCCACCCCAGAAAAACTTCCATTAAATCAAAGACCATTACATGCTCTTTCCGCAACCCAAGACAAGACCAAAGAGTTAATAAGACATACCTGAGAACACTATTGAAGAAACCATAGAAACCAACTCCCTAAACCATTCTCCAAACCAGCCTCATGTCTTCTCTTCTACACCGTCTTCATAATCGCTAGTAACAGAGGAGAAACATGGAAACACTAGAAACTAGGTTTAGGGCAAAGCCCCAAACCCTAAACACTAGACACCAAAATCCTCTCTCTACAAGTTTTTCCCCCGCACCGATATTGACCTTCACGGTAGCACGCGATCCTCCCAACAAAGAGACCAAAATCCTAAGCACAAGGATTTACCACTCTTCTAGGTTGGATTATCTTCTAGCCTAAAATTCTAGTTATTGTTATAAACCTAAAGTTTAATTACTAAGATGTCCTTTGTGTCTAAGATTAGGGTTTACATACCTTGGGCACCAAGTCCTCTATCTATATAAATAGAGACTTGAACTTTGTATTCTAAACACATCTAATGGAAATTCTCTCTCTTTCTCTCTCAATTTTGTGCCTTCGTTTAGATTCACAAGACGTTATCACGCACGTAGCTCTACTAGCTAATCACACCTTCTATATCGATCTACACTTAAAGTCCAATCCCAATTATGAAGAATATACGATCTGAATCGATCAAACGGGATAAGCTTTCATTCGAAACTGCAAACGCATCACAGAGATATACCTTTACCTTTACTCTTAAATCTATGTGTTAATCCATTATATGTCTTAATCCATTTTTTAGTTTTCGATCTGCTTATAATCTTTTGCATACACCCGTATGAATATGAAGTATATACGGTGGATTCTCTAAATGTGTTTATGGATGTTTAATACGTATATCTCTGCTAACACTTATTTTGCCTTTATGTAGATTTACGTTTGATTAACATCATTACTGATGTGGGTGCAAGGCCATCATCATAAAGGGCGACTCTTTTTCATGAAGTGGAGTTCTTTTTCTTCTTTCCATTTTTGCATCTTACAGTATTTTATTAATTACTTGATTTATTTTATTTAATTTTCATCTAACCATTATATTATGGTCAATGGCACCTTCTGTTTTTTATGGCTGTTTTTATTTCTTGGGGGAAATTGAATTCTTTTTAGTTTAATCCTAAGAATGGTCCATAATTATGGAGTCTTGGTGATCGATTTTCACAAGCTAAGTGCCATTTTCTTTTTCTCTAATTAATTTTTATATAGAGAAAATAAAAAAATAAAAATAAATAGTCCATTGAAAGATGGTCTACAGTTTCAATTCCTTTTATGAAACTGTTATCACCAAAAGTTGGTGTTGTCGCAAATTTTATACCTTTACGGTAACTAATCACATGCATGGTTGAAAAACCTACGGCCAATTAAATTTGGTATCCTTGTCCTCTATTCAAGGATCGTGTGATTTATCTATATGGTTTCTATTTTTCTTTTTACAAGAAACCATTCGTCAACCATAAAATAGATTTTATATACATCTTCGCAACTACGGGAATACTATTATGGTCATCCTTAATTTTTTTGGTGCCCTTAAAATCCGTTGGTTAATTCTATATTAATGGGACATGACTAATTATATCGGTTGATTTTTTTTCCCTTCTCTAAAAGACCATAGATTGTTTACAGTTTCTATTCCCTTAACGAAACTGTAATCACCAAAAAAAAATTTTTTTTTTTTTTTTTTTTGTATTATCACAATTTGATTATCCCTTCACGCTAGTTATTCACATGCATGGTTGAAAAACCTATGTCTAATTTAATTGGTATCTTCGTCCATATTAGACGAAGATCATGTGAGTAATGATTTCTATTTTTCTACTTTATAAGAAACCATCCGTCAGCCAACTATGCGATATTGAAAACGACAATATTCTTTAATTTGTCGACATAATTTTGTAAATCGTAGAAACTAATTGATGTTGATTTTCTCCATCGCTTCTTTAATATGAGAGAAAATATTTTGTCATATATATTTTCTAAATTTTTCCAATATGGTGTGATTTCAAAAGCGAACTTGCACCATCAAATATGGTTTTATCAAATAATAAACCACTGGCTTCCATTTATCTAAGAAACCATTCACCAACCACCAAGTGGATTTTCTCAAAAAATCATAGCGATAATGATTTCTATATTTTCTCAAAGATATCAATAAGACAATTAAGCTTGGTTTTTCCCTATCCATCTTAAAGGGATAAAATATCGTTATTATTACAAATACCAATAAAACGAGGAATTGTTGCATTCCTTAGGGATATTGCAATAATTGTTTCATCGTAATAATAATCTCCTAAATTCGGATTTTTCCACTTGTAGTTGGATCATCGAAGGACACAAAAGATCAAAGGGTGCACCCGGATTGTTAGCCAATATTATTAGTCCTTGTAGTGACTATATTGATTTTGAATTTAATTTCTTTTGAAAATAAAGTGTCCGCAATCTCATGTCGTTGAGGTCATGGAATTATTTGGATATTTATTTGGATATTTTATATCTTTTGGTTGTAACCAATAAACTTCCATGCTTTGTTGAATTTGTATATCAAGTGGATTACATTTTTCGGATAATTTTTAATGATTCTTGGATTCAGTATCTATTGTCCAACCTGGTATTGTTAAAAATCTGAGAAATTATTCTAAGTATATGTCCTCGAATTAATCGGATAATACTTTATGAAACTTGATTTCGTATATGAGATACAATTATTTCCGCCATAATCAGAGGGAGACTATATACACTATCAAAAGTTGGTGTTAATTAACTAAAGTTATATCAATTTCTCTCCCATTAAATCAAATCGATAAATGTGAAATTATCTCATTTAGCTTTTCCATAAGCTAATGTCATTTGAAAAGGCAAATCCAATCACATCTAGCAAGCATGTAGCATTTTCATATAAGCTACAAATACGCTCCAACAGAGTCTATGATAATACGATTCACATTCTCAAAATTATTATCTTCTCATTTGAATATTTGGAGATTATAATGCCCGTGGGCACTGGTACCAGTAAATTTTGAATCTTTAAAAGTATGCATACATATGAGAATTATGTGGATCGTAGTAAGATAATTTTATTGTCGAATATTACAGTAACTACTAAATGATGGTGGTTGTTAGCCCCTCTGCAGAGAAATATCGACATATGTGATTGGTTGGCATACATTCCAAATTAGATTGGATTATTTTAGTTTCTCAATTGACGCAATACAAGGATCCTAGATAGACTTAACACCTTAAAATTTCCAAGCCTGAAAATTACAGGATGGTGTTAGTCATATTGCGTATTAGGAGAAATAAATCGTTTTAAGAGCGATTTGGGGTTATATGTTCAAACCCTAGGATTGGTTCATTAACTCTTTGTTCTTCTTATGTAATACATTTGGCGTGGTAGTCTTGAATGACTCGTATTGCATTCACACAAGAAACATGCTCAGGAACATATTCGAATTTGTAATCCATAAAAGATTCAAATTATATTATGGAAGCCACCTGACTCGATTAATTCAGGTTTAACAATCCTTTATATATATGTGTTTTTAGAAATTTGGTGTGAAACCAAGAATCCGGATTAATTAGTTGATGATATCAACTTTATATATAGGTCTCTTGAGGAGTCCATAAAAACACAAAAATCCACGCTTTAGCTGCATATATTCTATTTTTTTCCCTTAAATCTGCAGTTAGAATTATGCTAGCTTAAACTCTAATTTAAGATGGACTAGAGTTATTTTTTTTTCTATGCTTGTCTTCTGTAAAACCCATATAGTTGGGTTAGCATCAATATTTACGTCAAAAGTTGTACTCTTTTTCCTTCGTTCAGGTTTTGTCCCATGTGGTTTTCTTGACAAGGTTTTAACGAGGCAACATCTCCCTGATGTTTAATTCAAAATGTTGATATTGTGCTCTTTTTCCTTTGTCCAAATTTTTTCCCATTAGGTTTTATTGGTAAGGTTTTAGTGAGCCAAATTAATTCAACATGGTGGTCATCCAAGGGGGAGTTGTATCAAATTTCGGTTATTTGGTGGATTCCCACCATTGACTAGGTCATTTTGTAAGACCAAATCAACATAACCATCCTTAGTTATTTGGATGTCATTCTGCTCCACATAAGGTATGAACACAAATATAGTTTTGTTCACTTATGGTAATTTATCTACATCTTGATCTATGTCGACTAAACTACATCAACAACTTCTGCAAATCATCTCGGGAAGCTAGCAATCCATGACACAAATTCTCAATGTTGAAGAAGAACGTAGACTCTGCAAAAGTATTAACCGAAGACAATACTGCTTGTGCAACATAAAAGAAGACTTCATCAACCAATAGACATCTTCATGGAAGCGAAATGATCTTTTTGCATTCAAGAAAATTGTTCAAATAAATTGGGATGTCTCGACTCAAAGATTTGCAAGCCAAGAATTTCTTCGAAGTACTCATCGGGGGAGCACCATCATACAAGGTGCATTCTACTGGACTCATCATGTTGTACTCTTTTTCCTATGTCGAGGTTTTGTCCCACTGGGTTTTTCCTTGTCAAGGTTTTAACGAGGCAACGTGTGTGTGTCCAACATTGTTTGAAGTCTTCACGTGTATATGCAATTTCAGGTTTTTCTCTTTTGAGTTTTCCTGGTGTATTTGTGATGACTTAGCCACAGTGGTCATCTGGGGAGTGTTATAAACCTAAATTTTAATTACTAAGATGTCCTTTGTGTCTAAGATTAGGGTTTACATACCTTGGGCACCAAGTCCTCTATCTATATAAATAGAGACTTGAACTTTGTATTCTAAACACATCTAATGGAAATTCTCTTTCTCTCTCAATTTTGTGCCTTCGTTTAGATTCACAAGAGTTATATATTTTTTCAAAAATACCCTCTATAATACTACCGTGAAGGAAAAAAGTTTAATTTTTTTGCTTTTTTTCTGATAAAACTACTGTGGATCACAGAACTATAAGTAATTACTGCCCAACAACAGTGGTTTTATAAAAACTCGGGAAGTGGTTAAAAACGGGTTAGATAATCTAGAAAAGGCTGCACAGCCTTCGTCCTGCCTTATCATGGAGTTTTACCTTTACTTTCTCAGTTAATGACTGTTAAAGTCTTTGAGCAATTGGCAATGAGTGGAGCGGCCCTTCCATATTATATTGTAAGTTAATTAAGCGGATTATACCGATGTGGGACTATTGTCCTTTCACACGCCCCCTCACGTGTAAGGCCAGCCACTGAGCCTCACACGTGGACCTAGTACGAGTTACCAGTCCATCGGTAACAGGTGTACACAGGTGAGTGACTAAATCAGGGGGTTAAAGGATTCTTAAATCTATATAACAATCGTCAGTTTTATAAGAAACGCCCTTAGGCCTTTTTAGCCAAAGTCTAACTTATTATTAGGCTTAGTTTTGTATTGCTGCAGCTTTTGTAAAAGCACTTTTCTGCTGTGCGTTGTTGTGTTGTGCTGTGAGAAAAAAGCAGTTAGACATTTGGTAAAATATTAATTAAAGTTGAAGCTGATTAAAAAAGCAATCAAAATGTGTTTGGTAAAATTTCAGATTCAACCATTGTTGTTGTAACAAATGACAAAAACAGACATATCACTCATGGTAGTTTTATTCAATTTTATTAGGTCTAAAAATAATTAATAATTTTACTATATAATATTAATGTTCATACTAATTACTACTATCATTATGATTGTTAAGAAATTATTTTACTTAACAATTAAGTAATTATTTAATATTTGTTTTTATTTTTACTGTTGAAAAATTAAATAAATGGTATATAAAATAGTTCGAAATATTAAAAAATAATAATATTTAAAGAATGCAATATAAGAAATGGTAAAAAATTGATTGTATATAAATTTAAGGGTAACTTTTGTCATTTATAAAATAAAGTAGGGATAAAAAAGATAAATCAAACATTAAATTTATGTGGGACTACAGCTTATGCTTTTGTAGCTTTTAAAAGCTCCTCCTCCCCAGCTTTTAAAAATTGAGGAATTTGGGAAGTGTTTTGGATAAAAAAGCACTTTAGTTTTTTTTTACCAAACACCAACTTTAAAATTTATTGACATATATAGGTTTTAAAAGTGCTTTTGAAAAAAAAAAAAGCATTACCAAACTCAGCCTTATTATGATCCTACTTTCTCCTCGGCAACTTCGTTCACAATTTTCTTGAAGCCTTTTCAAGTCATCTTTAAGACTCCAAGTGTAACCAAGCTTTTGTGCAACAACGGGGATTACCATCTTCGTTAAAACTTCAATGACACCCTAACAAGAATACCTCCAGATATTTGCAATTTGAAGAAAGCAATTGACAAGTTAAAGAAGAGTAAAAAATCAAGAGAAAAATTTAAGAAACCGTTTAATACTTGAAACTTAATGTTAAGATATATACATTGGAAATAATGCCAACTATATATATTATCTCCAATCCCAGGTTCATTGGCCGTAACTAAGACTAGAAAAATCACGCATGTGGGCGGAGTTCGGTGTCTTGGCCAATATAGTTGCCATTGTTTATATTGGCAATAGATTTGCATTGACATCCATTTTTATATTAGACTTGCATCATTTTGCAAGTCTTTTATCATCCACTCCCCGCTTCAACAATATGTGGTTTTCAGATCTCAAGTAAGTCCAATCTAAAATGCTAAATATTTATCAAAGCTAAATGTCTAACCTGGATCTGCATTGTGTTCTAAACATCCCCATCGCAACCAAACATGGCGTTGGCAGATGTGGAGAAACAATAATTGAGTTGATACATCGTCTATCTAGACTGCAATCACAAAACAATAAGTCATGCAAACTTTTTCGATTGAATCCTGTTACAATGTATCAGCTGGTTAAATCTCGCTAAGGACACGGGAGCTACATAATATATATTGCCCTTTCAAATCTTCCATGCATGCGAAACTATTTCTGGAATTATTGCATTTTATCGGGTATTTTGTTCTCTGTTTAGACAGCTGAGATCAAAGGGCATCTCGAATGTTGGATGTGATGAGATAATAAATGCAGAAACCGGCATCTTGTCTTCACAACAGGATCATCCCGCTATCTAGAGTTTTGGATCCAATCATTGTCGTGAAGGCCTTCTTTTTACAATGAGGGTTACCGATCAATCAAAAGTTTCATAGGATTATTTTCTGATGATATCCGGAGCAAAATATACAACATGTAATTTGTAGTTGCTGTTTAGAGCTAGGTTTTACTTATTTTTGCGGGAAACGCGCAATTGGGGGATAGAAAAAGTAATTGGGGGATATAGATTACTTCTCCCAACCCATGGTGTCCGATAAGGGGTGATTTTTGGGTATGAAAATACTAAAATACCCTTTGGTTAATTAAAAACATTATGAAAATACCATAATACCCTCTCTACTAAAACAATAAAATCAAAAACCAAAACATATATCCCCCATTTCATTAATTCAAGACTAAGACCGTTAGGTTTAGTTTTTGAAAAAAATTTCAAGTTCTTCATCGTTCTTCGTCGATTAATCGCCGATTCAAAAATTTCTTCGTCGATTAACCAACCCGAATCATTAACAATGCCTCCACGAAAGAAACCAAATGCCCAATCCAACTCAACATCATCGATTGCTCAACAAAAACAAAGTGAAAGACTTGCTAAGATTGCTCAAGAGCAAGAACACGAAGAAGCAACGTTATCCGACGATCAACTACACAAATATATGGCTTCGTGAGAAGGTAAGTCATTTAAAACTACTTTTTAGGTGTTTAAATCGATCTATGGCAATGGGTTCAGGTTAGAATCGCGAACCCTAACTCAAACAAATTGAGTTTCGTAGAGTACCTATTTGAAATTTATATGAATACAAAGGTTTGGTTTATGAGTTCCTAAGATTGAATCTATGATGAATACAAAGGCTTGTTTACAACCCTTAATAACCAGAGACTGAATTTTCACTACCGGCATTCAATCTAGGATGAATACAAAGGCCGGTTTTGTGGTACCTAAGACTTGTTTGATAATAATTCGTGTGTGCCTAAGAGTGGACTTAAAACATACAGAGAGTTTATGAATTTGCCACCAAGACGCATTGTTTTTTGATTCATTCTATGCCGGTGTTAAGTACCGGATTTGTTTCTAATATTTCGAGCATGCCTAGTAGTACTTTTAAAAACATACAGAGAGTGTATGAATTTGTCACTAGTACCGCATAGATTTTTGGTTTCTTTACATGCCTATTTTGTACCGCGTTGTTTTTAAATAATTAGAGAATGCCGGTAGGGACTTAAAACATACAGAACATTGTCAACAATGCCTCCGCGGATTTTAGGTTTCATTTGTATGCCGGAAGTTGGTACGCACTATCGACAACCAATGTGTACGTCGGAACATTGTACCGGCGTGGTCTAGTTTAAAGTATTCAATGCCGGTACTAAAACCGAAGGTGAGTTGTCTTATATTCATTGCTTTCCGTGTGCTTACGATATAGGTCAAAAGCAAAGGAAGCCAACAAAAGAAAAATAAAGATGTTGTCACTAAGAGAAGAAGGAGGGACGGTCTTGATACTCCCCGCGCCGCCCTCCTCGAGGGAAAGATGAAGGTCGTAAGATTCGTTTGGGGGGCTGGTACAAGAGGGATAATTTGGGAGAGTGGTGTTGACCGTAGTCGACTTGCAATCCGTGAGCACAATGAGCAAGATGAGCAAGATGAAGAGGAAAGTCAATTAGCAAGCCAAAGCGAAGTTGGTGGCCCAAGTCAACAACCAACACAAGACAATGGCAAGAAGGGGAAGGGCAACGTCAAAGTGAAAGTTAAGGGTTCTCACCTTCCTCACATTGATGACATGATTCCTGACCTTGATCGTGGTAGAATTTGGGGCGAAGCTCCGAACCGAAAATACTATTTGGATACAAGGACTCGTGGGCTCGTACTATCTATCAAACCTATGTAAGCATTTTCTATCTTGTACATATGTATTGTTGTGTATTTATGTAAAATCTCTTAATTGTATTGTCTCTCCTAATTGTAGGATCATAAGAAGGCTGTGCGTGTTTGCCGAAACCAAGCCGCGGATGGTTGGGACTTGTCCGAGGAATGCGAAGAGGTCCAAAGAATAGTAAAGGATTCTGGTCTATATGCTTTGGTTGAAAATTATGTGAAGCCCGATTCTCATATCACAATTGCTTCGCCGAAAGGTATCATGGTGAAACCGATACCATGCACTTCCCTTTTGGGGAGATGACCTTCATCCCTGAAGATGCTCAGAACATTCTAGGCTTGAATGTTATCGGCAAATCAATTACATAAGGAGTTGAGTCTCTAGACCTAGAATGGTCGAAGTTGCACGGTCTGACTAACAAGCTATTTGGTTGGGACTACAAAACTTCAAGAGAGCTTTTATGAATCCACGTCCGTAAGACAAAGACAATCAAGTTGACGCCGCTTAAGAAGAATTTTGAAAAGACAAAGAAAAGAAGTTTGGAGGATGGATGGGACCCTAAACAAATTCGTTATACCGCGCCGCTACCTCGTTGTACATCTTGGGAACTAGGGTATTCCCCGACACCAATGGCAACAGGGTTAGTGCGAACTACCTTCGATTTGGATCCGTTGGAAGATGTCTATGGATATTCTTGGGGCACCGCGTAATGGCACATTTGATGATGGAGATGAGAAGGGCCTCTAAGGCTAAAACCAACCAATTTGTCTTTGGAATTTCACTCTACCGCAGTAAATTTGTTCTTAAACTTATGTTATTGTGTATATTGTTCATATGTACTCTTATCGTGAACTTAGAAACAAAACTTATTGCTTCACATTGGAATAGGTGTGGGCTTATGTACACTTCCCAACCTTGTTCAAGGCCTACCCTCCTTGAAGATCATAGATCTTCCAACCCGATACGCCTCTAGCTAAGAGATACGAGTTCAACAAGACTCCAAAGCCCTAGAACATGGGTCGACTGATCGATATGAGATTGGCTTTGGACGCAATGAGTACCAAAGATGTTGTGTTCGACCCTTACAAGGAGGCTAGAGGAAACCGGCAGGTTTTGAGGTTTGGTAACGTTGCATTTTACCATGGGCCGTTGTTCCACCCAAAAGGATACGTTATGGCTAATCCTACGCGTGTGATGCGTCAACTTGGATATAAGCAATTAGCATTTTTCCGCATTTACTCTTTTCAATGTTTTGATCTCGACCTTTCTCGGTGTTATTCAACTCCAAATCGGTTGCATGTAGAGTATGTTCAAACCGAGCCAACAAATTGAGGGATAGGGAACCACGCCGTTTGGTAGATTTTAGTCAAGGGGGAAAAGTTGGAGATTGCTGAAAACGGTGATGAAGTTGATGCCGATTACATGGAAGAGTACCGAATGGTCACATCCTTATGTCGTCCGCCCGATGACGTCCAAGTTCCTCCCCGTAAAAACCCTCCAGCTCCAACTCCCGCACAGCACCCCTACGATGACCCAACTAAATAACACCGTTGGATTGCTTGTAAGTATTGTTAATTGCTTCGTTGCTTAATATACACATAATCATATATGTATACTAATTATGTGTTTGTTATATTAAACTAGCGGCGTCGGCTTGGCAAGTTAAAGAAGATGTTGGGTTGCAAATACCAGAAGGAGAGGTACTGGCCCCTTGAAGAAATGAAGGAATTCGAGCAAAAGCTTGATAGAATTGAAGCAACCGACCCTAGTTCAAAAGCTTTGTTCGGGAAACTAGGAAGAAACCTGCCCAAAAGAAGCAAAAGACCCAAGTGATTTAACTCTTTAGTTGTGTTTCTTTTTTGGATCGTGGTTGTCACGTCTTGAACAATTCCAAACTTGTTTTCGTTTGTACCTCGTGTTAAACTCTTTAGTTGTTTGGTTTGCTTTTGGTTTAGGATACCGGATTAAGAACATTTGATAGCAAAATCAAGTTGGTTGGTTTATGTTGAGCGTGTTATCCTTGCAAGATTTATTTGTGACTATTTCCTAGATAGATAAATTAGGATAACAAAGCCGGATTTTGGGACCGGCATTGTTTAATATTTAAACATCAATGCCGGTTCTTATAACCGGCGTTGAAAGTATTTATAAAACCATACCGGACAAGAATACCAAAAATTCAATGTTCCCGTATAGATATTCGATGGTACCGGCACAGACAAAGAGTATTTTCCGACATCTATGCCGGTTTATCGATAATTTGAAAATTTTCATAGTTTTTAAAACCTAAGACCGTAAAATTGAATACTTCCATGCCTAAGACACCGCTTGTTTTGAATAAAAATTCATTTCGAATGCTCTTCTATTTTATTCCTAATAATTAATCTATTACATTGGATTTGAATCTTTTAATTAAAACATGCTAAAGATAATCTACTTCCATCCCTTTTCAACAATTACTTTAACCTTTGAGCCTTTCTCGAACCTCTTCAAGACATCGTCCGGGAGTGGGGTGTCAAGGATCAACTTCATTGGTTCTTCTTCTTTTCAACATATTCCTTTCCCTTCATATAACACCCATCACACCCATCGATTGGCTTGCATTGGCCCTTGTGGTTTTCTCTTGACTCGCTAGTTGAACAAACTCACAAACCATTGAAACTCATCGCACTTTGGGTGATTCAAACACCTTAGAAACATTCTTCCATTTTCAGATCATCAGCTTTTTGCAATCCAAAACCGGCGTGTCCCATCACAAATTTCTACACTTTGAATAAATAAAAGGACAGTCCATGGCTAGATGAGAAGGCGACTTGCAAATTTGACACTTGCAATGATGACTCAGAAGAGAAGATTATATTAGTCGTGGGTCATAGTAGTGAAGATCATATTGTTAGTAAATCTACTTACTTTGCAAATAGAGGAAGATGATGAATCCCCCATCCTTTGTGAAGCTTTAACCGTGCTTGCTTTCTTGAGAGAATGATTTTTGTTATTTGGTTGCCTGGTTTGTGTATAATTTTCCAAAGGAATGGGGGTATTATATAGAGATGAATCTCCAACGGTCTTATTTTTCAAAAACTAGCCGTTTTTTTTTTTTTTGAATTCATCAACTACCGGCATAGACTTTGTTATAGATTGAATGCCGGTTGCATCTACCGGCGTTTCAAGTGTTTTAAAACCATGCCGGATAGGTTGCATATTTGTCGCAATCTCTCGTTAAAATTTTTCCTATTACCGGCATTGTAAGCTTATCGATACAATGCCGGTTGTATTTACCTACGTTGTATTTCACAGCTACGACAATGCCTAAGTTATGTAATTTCAAAAAACTATCCGTTGAGGTTTTTCTCTATATAAAGAGAGCTAATTCTTGGACCCAAATAGCCAAAAACTCGCGTTCTTATATATCTCCTTGAGAATCTTAACTTAAGAAACCCTAAACCCTAGAATAGTCATCTATAAATAGCTTATTATAGAACCTAATCCCACATACAACAAATGGCATCGTTTGACTCGGAGGAAGATTTAGCAATCACCCAAGCATGGTACTCCGAAACTCGTCCTTCAACTATAGATAGCAGACGCGGATTCCATGTGGTTGAAGATTTTTAGGAAGTTTGTTCACGATTACGGAACCCGAAAGGAAGAACTGCCAACAAATCGAGCAACGACACGACATCATCCTAAATGCTGTGGTTGAGTATCTAAAAATGAAGTACCGGATCGATAACGCTCATCACAATAGGTTGTCCCCCAACAACTCGTAAGTATCTTTATGAATAATTCGGACAATCTACTATTTTTCAATTTTTATGTAACCAACAAAGTTTGTGTGTTGTTTTTGTAGAATGAAGCCGTGAAAACGCGATACTTACAGAAAAGGGAGAACCATTCATGTTTGAAGCCAACGTGAACCATATTGTAACCAAAGTCACCGAGTACCACCAAATTGGGGGAATCGGAAACGGATTCTTCTTAAGAAGATTGATAGTTTAGTGTAATTTGCTTAGGTTTTTAGGGTATCCAGTTAGGTATTTCGTAAGGTTTTGTGGGTATACCTCTATGTAAGCCCTCACGAGACTATAACTCGTCCACTTGGGCCACCAAGTGGTTTAAAGGCTTGATGCACGTGCTAAGTGCATTCGTTGTTCCGTCGACAAGGATTACGTTCGAAATAAATTATAGTTCCGGCTTAGTATGTAAACATATTTCAATTGCCTAATGATTCCGGCTTAGTATGTAGTATATTAATCTATGCCGGTACCTAGTGCCGGCATTTACGATAAGTTTATACCAATGCCGGAATGTTCAAAAATCAGTGCACAACGGCTATTTTTTTGAACCATAAACCGGCTTTAGAGGGCCGGCATTGATTGTAGGTCACTGACAATGCCGGCACTAAATAGCCGTTGTGCAATCATCTATATAATGCAATGGATTCACCCATTGCACTTGATACCTCCAATGGAAAATACTTCATCAACTACCGATTCCATCATTGCCATGGAAAAAGAAAACTCAAGAAGAACAAACTATCCACTCCGTTGGGAAATCAATTATCAACCACCAACTCGCTTTCTTATACTAGAAAAACTTAAAAGGAAGGGAGAAACCACCAAGTCAATTGCCGCAATGGAAGAAGAGATACTTAAGAGAAAAAGAGAAGAAGAAGAGGAAGCAAAGCTTGAACATTATCGCAAAGAAGCTAAAGAAATCCTTAAACGCCAAAAACAATCTAAGATAGAAGCGGATGTCGAGGAAGAAACCGAGTGGATTAAAAATTACTACATAGTATCCGATTTCCAGAAGATCACCGCCCTTCGAATCTTTTTTGGGGTTTTGTTAGGACTGGTCCTTACAAGAATAACTACTTGGAAGGTAAGAAAGGCCGAATGGATTACGGTGATCTCTATGTACAAAATCGAACAATTGCACTCATAAAGTTATGTCGCAAATACAACGAGTTTCTTGCAAGATACGAGGGAATAGGTTTCAAGCTCAGACGCATATACCAAATGGAGAAAAGAGCCTTTTAGGCATTTCAAGCCGCTATGCTTATTGAATCTCGCCCAAGAAATGATGTTAGTTGCAATTGGTTTGAGTTAATGTTTTTAAGTTTATTTCCAAAGTTTATGTGGTCTATGTTATTTATTTCATCAATTTTCTTTCCTTATCCGACATCGAAAAATAAACCAAATACTATACCGTTACATGTGCCTCCGTTGAATTCTCGCTCACCAAATACTTATTGTCATAATACCGCATTGAAATGTTCCATTTGTCAATGCCGGATGTCGACAGCTTATAAACACAAGTTATGTGGCAGTTACAAAACTCATTCATTCCACTTATTTGACTACAAAACTAATTTATCCCACTTATTTGGCGGTTACAAAATCCTTAATACCAGCTTTATGCGTCGCTTACACACTCCTTCATTCTATTTAAGGACGGTTTTAGAAAGGAAATCATTCATTCTCCATTTTTATAGAAAGGAAATCATTCATTCTCAAACACAATGGGTCGTCGCAAACCCTATGAAAAACCAATACCCAATCCCAAGAAACCGTTGATGATGGTGGTAAATCGAAATCAAAAGCGCAACAAGTGCCTAAGAGTCTGTTGGTGAGGTGGAAATAACAAATTTGATGCGGTAAGTGATGTATATGTTGAATTGAATTTTTTTACTTTTAGGGTTTAGCCCATAGTAGAAAACACAAAGTGAAACTTGGTTGTTTAGTCTTTGAAAATCAAATTGAAATTCAGCTTGCATGTTTGATTGGCGGAGAATACAATTTGAAAATCATGCCCGAATATATGTCCCGAATCCAGATTTTATTGCATGCCTTTACCGCATACACATTTAATTGAATACCATGCCGGTTTTACATACCGGCTTTGTTTGTTTCATAAATACTATGCCGTTTTCTGTGTTAAAATCTCTGTACTAAAATCCCACAGTACCGGCATTTAAGCTTACTTCTTAACAATGCCGGTTCTAAGTGCCGGCGTTGTCGTTATGTTAACTTACTATGCCGGTGTTCTGTTGAAAAAAATGTTCATTCTCCGTCTAAAATTCAAAGACAACCGCATCATATATTAATTGATTAGAATGCCGGCACCTATGCCGAACTCCCGTTAAGTTCGATTTCTATGCCGGTTGTCATTATATAACTCTGGGCTTTACATATTGTCACATAGGTCTAGAGCACCACAAAAGAGCAAAGGAAAAGGCAAAGTCGTTTTTTAGAAGCAAAACGTAAGTCTTCTCGACATAGCCGTCCCGATCCTGGCCATCGCTAAGGTCACACCGGGATCAACCTATAAGCTACCCAACCAGCAAGATGATGATGATGATGAGTGGGAAACATATCCTCGTACACGAACGAGCAGTGTGGCTCATCCTCACAAGCAGTGGGCTTAGGACAGACCGATGCCTGAGTAGAAGCCCCTAAGATCGCTGTAAAGGCACCCCCATCCCACTTTCTTGATAAGTATGACATGATTCCAGACCGCGATGATGGCAAACATTGGGGTGAACCGATAAACCCGCAACTCTTATTTGCCTACAAATACTCTTGGGCTTGCCGGATATATCAAACTTATGTAAGACGTTTGCATCTTGTTATTATATTATTTATCTCGTGATCAAGTGAATGTAATTTACTTCACTGTTTTTATAGGACCACAAGAATGCCTTCCGTGTTAGCCGCCATCAACAATCGGATGTATGGCCTTTGAAGCTTGAGTGTGACGCCGTAAAGCCGTAGTCAAAGCATCCGGGTTGTATCCTCGCGATAAAAAATTATGTGGCCACCGATACCGTCACGGCAAACTGCTTTTTGGAGAGGTTTTATGGTGAAACCGATACCATGCATTTTCCTTTTTTGGCGAGATGACCATCATCCCCGAAGATGTCCAAAGGATAATAGGTCTTGAGGTTCTCGAAACCCGTTAAGGTAGGAGATGACTCTAAGGACTTGGAATGGGACAAGATCTATGAACCGACTAAAAAGTTGTTTGGATGGGACAAGGAAACCACTTTGGCAAATATGTACAAGACTAGTCGTTCCTGCACAAAGACTATCACATTCACAAACTCGTTGAATTGTTTGGGAACACGAAGAACAAGGAATTGAATCCCGAACAAGTCCAAAGAAATCGCCCGCGCTTATATGTTGTTCATCTTGGGCACAACTATATTCCCGACGCCAATGGTAATAGGGTGCATATGAACAACCTACAATACTTGGATCCTTTGGAAAAGGTTCATGAGTATTCATGGGGCACCGCTTTCTTGGCACATTTTTTGGCGTAAATGCGTCGAGCATCTAAGGCGAACGCCCGTCAATTTAATGGGAATTTCACCGTACTCTGCATAGTCAACTACTTTTTTTTTTTGATTGTTGTGATTAAATTTGTTAGTTTCAATTATTAATTTTCTTATACATATCATTGGAACGATCTTTCATTGGCGTAGGTGTGGGCTTATGAACACTTCAAAAATTGTTCAAACAAGACAAAGGATTGAAGATTTTCACCGAATATCAAGAGAATAGGCCTCTAGGTCAGAAATACTTCTTCGACAATACCCCAAGGCCCAATAACAAAAACGGTTATTAGCAATGAGATTGGCTTTGGACTCGGTGGAGGTCCAAGATGTAGTGTTTGATCCATATAGGAATGCCGAGGAGTTCACTTTCAACGGCGTGACAATGTTTCATTTTACAACGGACCGTTATTTCATCCAAAAGGATTTGTTATGCACAACCCTCGCCGTAATGCGCCAACTTGGGTACAAGCGTAAAGATCTCACTGATACATCTTATCGAAATTCTCTCATGACTTTCCTCAATGCCAATCAAGTGAGAACCATACTCTCGTGGTTTACGACCCAAAACCTATTCTTGCACATTGGAGTGAAAGGGAAGAAAAAGGACTTGTGTTGGATAGGGCTGATTGGGAATTGGCCGAGAACGGTTATGAGACCGAACCAACCTTCCTAAGAGGCCATCGGAAGTTCACGCATCCTTATGTTGTACGCCCGGATATAGTAGTTGTTCCTCCACCACCAGACATGCCTCCACAACTCCGAAACCGTACCCGCACTTGTACAAATTCGTTACGTTGTTGGTACGTACGCCTTGTTCATTGCCATTCTTTTAATCTATGTCTATGAACTTATACAATCGAACATACTAAGTACATGTTTAAAATTTCCTTAACAACGTCGGCGGATTGGAAATTTGACAAAGTTCTTTAAGAAAAAGAACACGAAAGGAGAGGTGTCACCCGTAAAGAAATGGAGAACGCCGAGCAAAAGATGGACAAAATTGAAGATCCGAAGGCAAAAGACTTGTGGGGCGAAAGGAAGAAGAGGGTACAAAAGAAGCCAAGAACCGAGTGATCGTGTGTTTATTCTATAGTATTAGTTTGGTTTGAACAATCTAGTGTTGGTTTATGTTTGTTTGTGAGTCTTGAACAATGTGTTTGCTTGATTTGTTTTCGGTTTGGAACCACAAAACTTAGGAGTTTGTTCTTTTATACATTCTAGTATTTTTATTATATTTTTTATGTTGTTAAATTTGTGTCAAATCCCCTAAATTTCTGAGTTTTTTTTCATAACCGCATGCTCGAGAACAAGAACACAATGCCGGTTCTCTAAATGACAGAGTTCCGGCATTTATTTGTGTTTGGATACTATGCCGGATCTCGTAATCTCCATGATAAATACGATTTTGACAGAAAAACCGACAAGATCGAGGTTAATGTCAATGCCCGGAAAGGTCACCGAATTCTCTCGAAGTTTTTTCATCATATCCGCATTGTTTCAAACAAGATTCTACGCCGACACCCGTTCCTGAGTAGACAATATAAAACACAACTATGCCGGACTGCATCAAAATATGATTTAATGTTTACAATTCACACTTCCAAAAAAAAAAAAAATTTTGCGTACTAGTGAACAACATACATCAAAATTATTCATCGTCGCTTCCACACGTATGAAGTTGCATCTTCTCCTCTTGGAGAGGTTTTTTTGATAAGGCCAACGCATCCCAAAATTGGTGATTCTCCTCATACAATGCCATCCATCCCTTCCGTATATTGGGATCTAGAGCCTTGTTTTTAATCATCCCACAAACAGTGGCAATGGACAATTTTCTCCGAGTTTTAGAATAACGAAATGATTACCGTTCACGAACGCCAAAACAACTCTTCTCTTCTTAAGGGATCCTTCGCATTTTTGCCACTTTGGGGTAAATGTACATTCTACGGTGGGGGTAAAATAATGAACAACACATCTAAATGTATCCGCCACCGTATGCCCACAAAGCGGCATTCTCATCCAATATTCGAAGGAAGAAAGTTCATCTCGTTGTTCTGGCCCCAATACTTGAGCATGCATATCATCAAACCCCTCGCCTTCACCAAGCAATTGCTCATAAAAGCTCCTCTTGTTCACAAGTTGTTCGGCCATCCTCGTTCTAGCATATTTGCATGGTGTCATACCTCTACTAACCGCCGTGTCAAAGATTCCTAATTGTTCACCACAAAGATGATAGCCACAATTTCCATCTCCGTCGACATCATCCGTATATAAAATATACTCGCGAATAACCTCGTGAAGTTGGTCTATGTAAGACTCGTATCTTGGTATGATAACTTCTAATTGTCCTACCTGCTCGGGATCCTTATACATCTTCATATTACCCTTTTGTAACAATAATATATCCAAACCATCCTCTGCAATCTCTACACTTGCAATGTCTTCGATATGTGATGGGAGTCCGTACTTCCTTGGCCTACCCCTTCTCCTTCGAACTAAAACTACGTCAACTTTGCTATCACTTTGGTTTGTCACCTCCGCTAGATCGACTATGGGTATGGCTTCTAATGGTCACCTTGTTGTTCTTTGTCACTAGATGATGTTACTTTTGGCGGCCTACCCTTTTCCTTGGAACCTCCGCTAGATCGACTATGGGTATGGCTTCTAATGGTCACCTTGTTGTTCTTTGTCACTAGATGATGTTACCTTTGGCGGCCTACCCTTTTCCTTGGAACCTCCGCTAGATCGTCTATGGGTATGGCTTCTAATGGTCACCTTGTTGTTCTTTGTCACTAGATGATGTTACCTTTGGCGGCCTACCCTTTTTCTTGGAACCTCCGCTAGATCGGCTATGGGTATGGCTTCGAATGGTCACCTTGTTGTTCTTTGTCACTAGATGATGTTACCTTTGGCGGCCTACCCCTTTTCCTTGGAACCTCCGCTAGATCGACTATGGGTATGGATTCGGAATGCTCACCTTGTTGTTCTTTGTCACTAGATGATGTTACCTTTGGCGGCCTACCCCTTTTCCTTGGAACCTCCGATGAGTTGGCTTTTGGTGTGGATACGGATTCCTTGGGTTAGTTGTTGACTTAGCGGTTCCTTCCGCGGCCTACCTCTTTTGTTAGGAACCCGCGCTTCTACGAACCTTTGTTCCGAAATCTCACATGCGGTTAGATCTCGTTTCTTACTTGCCGCGAGTTCTTCTTCACGTTGAGTCATTTCTTTCAATTCTACCCTTTGTTTTTTCCTTTTTGTTTTAGTTTGTGGTCTTCCCGTTGGATCTCCCTTTCTTGGCTCTTCGCTTTGTGCGATCCATGGACGAGCAATTAGCCTTAGTTGGCTCAACAAGACTTGTCGGCTTACCGAGGTGCCACGAGAGTAAGCTTCAAGAATTCCTTTGCTTCGTTCGTATCCCATGGAGATTGCCCGGGATCTCCCGAAGGGGAGGGTCGAAAGATAGTTGCTTCCAAAACGGATCAATAACCTCCAAAGGTATCGCTTTTTCATACTTCACAAGCATATGACGACATGGAAGCCCCAATGAAGACATGTCGGGACAAATACACACATCACCCGGTTTTCCGTAATTTTTCTCATATTCCATTTGTCTCATCATATGTTTTATTGCCCAATGAGAGACGTTGAATTCTATTCCTTGGAGAAAGTTACCATAACGAAGAAATGGAGTCATCCTTTCCATTGAGCTTTTCTCAAAAGCCTCCTTGATCCTATTGATATCTTGCTTAAAGTATTGCTCCATTGCCTCTACGACCGTAACCACATTGCCTTGACCGGATTGGATGAGATCTTTAAATCTCCCATGAGCGGCCTCAGCCTGCACTAGTTGCTTCCGTCTTGAAGTGTCTATACCTGTTTGTCCATGCACGTACAAATTTTTCCTTAAACTTATCCAACCATTGAGTCCGACAATACCAGACGGCGGTCGGATAAACTTCGTTCCAATCGGCAATAAACTTCTCCAATCTCTTTTCGTACATAACCTCAACGAAGAGACCAATAAACTTTCTCCCAATCTCTTAGAAATTCCAACCACTTTTTATGATTTTCCGCATGTTCTTTGTCCACTCGCTCCTTTATCTTGCCTCTCTCATCTTCTTCTTCTTCTGGGGATAGTTTGTTCTTTCGAACATCTTCCTCTAGTTGTACCATCATTCTCTTCTTAATATCCGCCTTTGCGGGTTCAAACAAGGCATGGCAAGTTTTTATCACATTATTACGTATATGATATGTACATAGGAAATTTTGTGCGTCCGGAAGACGCCGGATATTGCTCTCATTAATGCGGCATCGTTATCGCTACGATGACCCTCGGAAGTTGATTTTCCCTAAGAACAACTTCAATTGTCGTAATGCCCAATGATAATTATGGTCCCTCTCGTTTTCCATTAAACACCAAGCCAATGTGAATGTTACCTTGTCCGAGGTTTGCCCCACGATGTTGAATAACGGCATATTGTATTTGTTTGTCTTGTAGGTGCAATCCATCAAAAGAACACCACAACATGTATTTGCCAACCGTGAAAGCAACGGATGCGAAATGAATATTTGAAGGGGCTTGTTGTCGGGCCCTCTTTTAATGATACGCGTGTAGTTGTGATCCCAAGCTATCTTCTCAAATTCTTGCATAACGGACCTCCCTTCCCATTCCACCCTCCTAATAGTTGCTTGTGCACTATAAATTGTACGTAGAGAAGACACGTTAGTCTCGCCCTTTTCCTTGAAGCCTCCGAGAATTTGTCTCGGTTTGATAAGTGCTTTGGTCAATCTCTTTACATCCTCGAACTCGTCAGTTTTAGCTTCGCAACTAAGGAGTGACCAACAAAATCTTTCGGATCCCGATGGTTATGACAGCCACACAAAACCTCACAAATCCCAATTGTTCATGTCATTTAAACGGAATACAAGCTTAAAAGGGCAATCATTCTTCCTCGTACGAGTCTTGTATACCCTATTAGTCTTCTTTGGATATACATAATCCTTTCTCTTGTGGCTATTCTTCTCCTTGTATTTCCCACTTCTCTCGCAAGCCATCTCAAAACGCCTCTTCGAACCTTCGGTGTTCCTCACCAACACACACATGTTCTTAAGAGCCGTCTCTTTAGCCCAAGCGATTGCTTCCTTTCGATCGCTTATTCCCTACATAAGAACAATTTCGCATTCATTAGAAGGTTCACTACTAGCAATCCATTAGTAATGTTCAAGATACTAGGTGAAAAGTATTATTTGGTCACATACCGAGGGATTTTATAAAGATTCCGACGTATCCCGATAAAGCGGCTTTGCATTTGTTGGATCAATATATGGCACCACCTAAGGATCCAATGAAAATTAGTTCCAAACAACATTAAAACACTATGCCGAAACCCGTACCAAGATGCTCGACAATTGTTCCTAAGATAGTATAAGTTTACCAAAACTAAGACCAAATTTGAAACCTATTCCTAAGCATATGTGTTTCGTAAGACTACAACGCCTAAGCAATGATGCCGATTATCGTAACATATTGTTCCAAGCCGGTAAAAATTCCGCATTGAAAAGTAATCGATATTGAATGCCGGAATTTAGCTTTGGAAAACATTTATTCCTCGCATGTTTTTTGTAGGTACCGCATTGAAAGGTTGTAACTTAACAACGCCGGTTCTGTTGCCGCATTATCGATAGTGATAGTACCACGCGCATTACTAAATTCCTGCGTTAATGTTTATTAAGTTTCAATGCCGGTTTTTGGTTTGGGATGGAATTGTTTCCTCGTATGTTTTTCATTCAATACCGGATGGTAGACGATAAATGAAACCATGCCGGTTGAATATTCCGTAGTATATTCCTTGTTAGGTAAAAAGGTTAACTCCGTACCGCATAGTTTTTTGGTCGAATTCTATGCCGGTTGATAATTCAAATTGGGGGATATAAGTGTACCGGATGGTCGTAGTATGAATACAATGCCGGATTTGGGTTTTCACTACCGGATGGTATTCATAAAACTACCATACCGGCACCGAGGTTTTTCAGTTGAAAAATGGCGGGTTTAAAGAAAAATTGGATTTTTCGACATCTTAACAAATTTTACCTCGTGTGTTGGGGATGCTAGTATGTTGTGCAAGTTTACTTTCTTGTGTTGGTTCTTCATGAAACTCTCCATACTCGTCAAAATCATCATTCAAGGGTGTTGGCTCAACAATGAGTTGCAATTGAGAGTTGTTGTCGTTAGTCAAGATTCAAGATATGCTCCTTGTTGTAGTTGAGCTAAAGATTCTCTACAGCAAAGAATCCTCTCTTCACAATCATCCTCCATTTTCCACAAAAAAATTTCTCTCTCAAAATATTTTTCCTCCTTCTACTCTCACCTCACTCACCTAAAAACAAATAAAACACACACTAATCATTTAACAAAATCTTAAGATTTTACTAATTATTATTAACCACTAAACCCGATTAGTGAGGGGTAGATTAGGATTTAAAAAAATACTTAGATAAGGGGTGACCTGCAATTGATATCCGATCCAGCTTTTTGTCCTTTTCTTGTATCCCCCAATTACTTTTTATATCCCCCAATTGCTATTTTATAAATGACAAAAGTTACCCCTTAAATTTATATACAATCAATTTTTTTACTTTTTCTTATATTGCATTCTTTAATTTTTTTTTATTTTTTTAAATTTTTCAAACTATTTTATATACCATTTCATTTAATTTGTTAACAGTATAAATAAAAAAATATTAAATAATTACTTAATTTTATTTTCATTTTTTGTTTGAAATATATATATATATATATATATATATAAAAGTATTTAAGTAAAATAATTTTTTAACAAATATAATAATAGTGGTAATTAGTATGAATATTAGTATTATATAGTAAAATAATTAATTATTTTTAAACCCCATAAAATTGAATAAGCCTACCATTAGAGATATGTCTGTTTTTGTCATTTGCTACAACAACTATGGTTGAATCTGAAATTTTACCAAACACACTTTGATTCATTTTTTAATCAGCTTCAACTTTAATTAATATTTTACTAAACGTCTAACTGCTTTTTTCTCAAAGCACAGCACAACAACGCACAGTGACGTGCTTTTACAAAAGTTGCGATTTATTCCACCATAGTGACAACTACATTAGAACTAATCTCGCCTTATTGGATGGTCATCCGCTTAGTAAAACAAATTAAGCTCCGTGAACAGAAAAGAAAGTCGTGCTCTTCTCATACGTCTCATAGAAAGTTGTTTTTGATTGAACTTATTTGGGAAGATTTTTGATGAATTTTTTTTTTTTTGAGAAAATCTTTTGCAACGGAAATGAAAGCACACAACCCAAACACTTCTAAAAAGGGGATCGCAAAGTTGTTGTATGAAATCATACTCAAAATTAGATCAGAAATCAGCACTTTCAGTTCTGAAAGTATGAAGAGTCGGCAAGGTCGACGAATGAAGAACATGCTGACTGTATTTGTCCGGCAAGGTATTTAAATGAAGAACATGCCGACTTTATTTATTTTTTTCATTAGTAGAACAAGGGGTTATGGTCACGGTTGTCATTGTCACGGTTTTAGCTAGAAACGTGACCAAATGTCTGTTTGACACGGTGTTCTTAGATCCCGTGACTATTCAATATGTCTTTCGTCTCGTAGTTATTTATGGTCTCGGAATAATAAGGAACGCGTGTCTAAAGGGGGAAACACGTGTTTGATGTCTAAATCTAAATGGCTGAAACTACGATGTAAATCTTATCTCCATCTCTTCTCCCCCCTTTACGATCATGCTAGAGAAAAAATCGGGGTGAATCTGGTGGTTGGTTATTCTCGATCCCCATATTCCCCACTGCGTACTGTAATTGTGGGAGTGAAGATTCGAGAAATCACACCCCAGTTTCCCCACCAATTCAGTTTTTCTTTTATTTTTCTTCCAATTCCCCATTTTCTATTTTCTCTTCCTCTTCCCCTGATTTCCTCATTTTTATTTGTTCCGGAGAAATTAGTTCCCTAACAGAGAAACCCTAGCAGAGAAAGGGGTACAGTTTCATGGTGGTAAGTTCGATTTTTATCCTTGATTTATGAATCTAGCAAACCCAAAATTGTTTGTTTTCTTAGGGTTTTGGTTACCTGCTGCATATCATGACATGATAATATAGGTTGTACATGGTGGAAGTGGAAGATCGGATTCTCCTTGCGACATTGTATGATTTGTTGATAGAGAATTATTGGGAATCAATAAAGTCCGAAGATTTGTTGATAGAGAATTATTGGGAATATATGTTTATCAACGTTGAATATATGTAAAGCATGTCGTTCCTCCTGCTTCTGCCAAGAAAAACTAGATTAAGCAAGCAGTCGATTTTGGTTGCAAGAGCCGTTTTAGGTCGCTCAAGGGGTTTGACCAACTTAAAGTGGCACTCGCTCCGTAATTGCAAGAGGTGGGATCTCTATAGACTTGCAGCAGCTATGCAATCGCTTTAGATATGTTTCAACTTCATACAGCGACCAAATATGGTCATTGGTCTAAATCTACTCCAACCAACTTTGAGCGAGTAACAGGGTCATTGGTCTAAATTTAGTCCAACCATCCTTGAGCGAGTAATAAGGTCATTGGTCTAGTCCTTAAGCGAGTAACATGTTTAGAGCTACATTGAACGACTAATCTGTAGTTACTTGCTCAAAATATTTTCCGGTATGACAAAAGTGCTTCCGATATCACCGATTCAGATGAACAATAAAAAAAAAAATCAAAATCAATATTCAATATAAACCAAATATGATAAACCAAGATAAAGCAGAGTAAATCAATCAGGGAAATTATTATTATTACATTCAATTTACATAATCACTTTTTTACAAGAAAACATAAAATATATTATAATCCCATTTTCACAAAAATAAAATACAATCCCATTTACAAGAAAATACAATCTCCATCTCTTAAAATTAAAATAAATTACAATCCCATCTAAACCCATGGATACAACTGCATCAATCTTAACGCACCACAACAAGATTACAAGATTACAACAAGATTCATACTGATTCGTAATTTAGCTTTGATTTTGAGATCAATAGAGTATTGATTCCAGATCTGGTTCCTCCCACAAAAATATGAATTTGGGTCCTGCATTTAATTACAAACAAATACAAAGATCAGAGCTAACTCGTAATAAAAAAATCAAATTGTCAACTTTTTAACAAAAAAAAATCTAAGTCCAGCAAAAAAAAATAAAAAAAAATCAAAATCTACTGCACAACATACCCAATAAATTGAATCTAAGATTTAGACTCAACAGAGAAAAAAAAAATGATAAATGAAGAAGAAAATATCGGCATCTGGATACTCTGACCCTGAATCAAATTAGATCATCTTCAAATCACGAATAACATAACTATTAGAAACAAATCATTTTCCTGTTCATCTTAACTACTAACAATCTATTCCAGCACAAATTTCCCTTTATCATTAATTCCTCTTCTGTCTTTTATTTTTAGTAATAATCTTCCAACCTAGAAATACAAACACAATAATATGAGATCATTAAAAAAGGTTTACACCTCTGATGAACAACAAAAAGTTTCTCCCTCAGATGTCTAATAAGCTATATATCTTCACATAGAGAGGTGGAAAATGGGTAATAATAGTTTTGGTGGTGATGGTTGAGTGAGAGACTGGGAGAAAAAGGAGGCTGTGGTCTCCGTTAAAGATGGGTGTTTAGCAGAGAGAAAGTGCAAGGGAGAAAGGGAGGCGGAGAAGAGAATGGAAGAAGAAGGTTAAGGGTAAGGTTAGGGTTTTCATTCTCTTTTGAGATGAGGCATCGATCTCGAGATGATCGGACGTTCAAGACGGTATCTGATTTTTTAAGTTACGGTGCTACACGGCTAGACGAATATTAACTCCAACGCTTATTTGGTTGGTGGATCGGGATCTAATGTTTTTAACTTTATGCCACGTGTAGATGCCCCAGAGTATCTAAAGGCTGATATGGCTAGTGCATCTTGATGGCTTTTCAGTGATCATTTTTTAAATTATTTAAAATCTTAATTTTTCAATTTTTCATTTTAACTAAATTTTTTGTTTTCTCTATTAAAAATAGTATTTTATTATTATTATTATTAGTATTATTATTATTATTATTATTATTGTTTTTATTCAAAAAGGGGTGGGAGCTCAGCTTGTTGCTCGGCTTCCAACCAAGGGTGGTGTTATATGAGTATTAAAACCAATTATTTTTTATCATCGTTATTAAAAAAAAAATAATAATAATAATAATTCAAGTTATTTTTTTTTTTTTTACATTAACAAATTCACAAATTTTATTTAAATAATAATAATAATAACGTGTTACATGTTAATTCTGGTCGGCAACCTAGCAACAAGCTGGGCTCCAACGCCTTTTTGAATAGCAATACCTAATCGATGAAAAATAAACCTACCAAAGACCACTACTAGCGTCCTTGCTAACTAAACAATTCTTCGACGCTTGAAAAACATAAAGTATCATCTCCAAGTTCTCCTAAAGTAGAGAAAGCAAGAACACCCAAACCATAGCCATGTGATACACATTTGTCCAAGTATTTAGTGCGTTTTTCGCGAAACAACACTAGAAATAGCTTTGCTGGAACGAAAGAGCGAGTACCTTCACCGTGAAGGAGAGACCCCGTAACATCCATACAAACATCTTGGCCATTTTCCCGCAGTTAGGAACAAAGATATCAAGCAGAGCGCAAATCTTTGCCATCATCCGACAAAAATCCGAGGGACATTAAAATATCGTTTTTAAACAAAGCTCTTGGTTGGCAACCTAGCAACAAGTTGGGCTCCAACACCTTTTTGAATGGCAATGCCTAATTTATGAAAAATAAAACTACCAAACCCCCTACTAGCATCTTTGGTAAGATACAATTTTTCAGACGCTTGAAAAAACACAAAGTATCTTCACCAAGTTCCCCTAGGGTGGTGAAAGCTAAAACTCCCAAACCGTGACCATGTGAAACACACTTGTCCAAATATTTAGTGTGTTTTCGTGAAACTAACGCCGAGATAGCCTTACCTGGGACAAAAGAGCGAATGCCTTCACCAAGTGAAGGGTGAGACACCCGTGACATCCATACAAACATCCTCATCCATTTTATTATTATTATTATTATTATTATTATTATTATTATGAAGGAGTGCCTCAGGGGGGCTTTTATTGAAGAAAATCAAATGTCGTTTTGTACATGAATGGATGTGTTTGCCGAGCAACAAACCGTGTCTAACTCCTTTCGATAGCCAAACCTACCCTATTATTATTATTATTATTATTATTATTGTTATTATTATTATTATTATTGTTATTATTATTATTATTATTATTATTATTATTATTATTATTATTATTATGAAAGGGGGCCATGAAGGCTTTTATTAAGAAGCAGAGTCAAAGATTACAAGGAAGGAGTTGGTAGCCTAGCAACGACCTGAGCACCGACTCCTTTTTGAATAGTAATGCCTATTCTATGAAATAGAGAACCTCCTACTTTGCAATTCGCATCCTGACTGGCGAAACAGTTCTTCAGTCTTCTCACGAATGTACATGTGTCTTCACTTAATTCGCCAAGGGTGGAGAAGGCTAAAACACCGAACTCGTAACCATGGGCTAAGCATTTGTCCAAATACTTGTTGCGTTTACGAGTAATTGCCGCCGCGATTGCTCGACCTGGAGCAAAAGAGGTGGACTGAGCAGTCGTGAAGGGTGAGGCGCCAGTAACATCAAAACATACATCCCGTCCGTTGATCCAAGTTGTAGACTAATAAGTCCGCAGGCCTCATAGCTTGAGTTGTATCCGACAAGAAACCCATAGGATCTTCTTTGCGGCGGCGACACCCGCCTTATAACGTATGTCCATAAATACATCACGCACCAAGTCATGCCGAAACTTTTGGCCGACCTCACCGGCGCAATGAATGGCATGATCACCATATATATCCATAGCACATAAGAAAGCACGGACACACACTATCTTGTGCGAAAAGTGGTATGCCAAGTCTCGTAGCCGAGGATCTGCCTGAATCAAGCGAGGACCGATGGCTTGGTTCAACCCCGAATAGGTATTGCTTTTAAAAAGTCCATAGCGTGGTCTCGCCTTGTTGCATTGCCGCAGTATAGTATCTCGTGCGTAAAGGTGGAAATTGGTGACGGGGTTTCTCTTAACCGCATCAAAGTATCGGGCCGCCAAAGTGACTTCATGAAGAGGGGGCAGCAGCTTTGATGTCAAAGCTCTGGCGAGGGAGAGACCACAAGCATGAGAATAGATCTGTATTGCGTGCCGATAACTTTGGCTTGAGTCGATTGTGAGTACATCCCTCAGAAGATAGTACGCCCTTGCCGTTGTGTTTGCGCACAAGAGGCTAAGTAGCAGATTTGGAGGCGTCGTCCATGGTGTAAACACCTGCCGCCATCATTAAGTGGCAGTTGCCAAGCGTTGTTGTGTCTTTCCAAAACCAAGACTGTCGCCGACTATCAGTGCCTTAGGTATTGCACTGGCGTGTGTCAAACTGTTCGGTACCTGCTCGCAACGTCGAAGGAGGTGTTGTACGCATTGTAAAATACGCTTAGACACCCCGCGCAATTACGTAAGAGAAGCAGCTCACTGTGTGGGTCCCAAGCTTCTCGATGGAATTCATTAGGTGTATAGTTTTCTCGACCCTCTTCAGAACCACGCTAGTACAGAACTGTATGTTAAGACTTACTGCGCCGCCAAGAAGCCTGACACCCTCTCGTGGGCCCACCGATATTGGTAGGGAAGACGCTGCACCTGCATTCCTCCTAGGGTCCGTTGTTGGCCAGAATATCTCGATTTTCCGATATTCAAATGTAAACCTACAAGGGCCATCGGTTTGAATGATACTTTGAGTGCTTTGGCTACCTCCATTGTGTCTCCTATTATAGTACCGTCATCCGGGTACCATGCATGGAGATCAAGGGTGCATTCCGTAGCGATTCCCGTTCACAAGGGATGAAGTACCGAGCAAAAAGCAAGGGCCCTAAAGGGTCTCCTTGTTGAACACCTTGAGTGGAAGATAGAACAAATGTGTTATAGTACAATCTAGCCGGTTTGGAGTAGCGGACCAACCCACCCGGATATGGATGGGCATTTGGATCTCGACTTCATTAACTAGTGCGCTTCGTCCACCAAAGTTGAAAGCGCTTGTAAAGTCTATGAGCAACATGGTTAAATTGTCGTGACCACCTCTCATCTCTACAAGTCTCGTTGGTCACGTGCGTATGCCTTCACTACCACACGGTATCCCAACCCCAAACTGGTGGTTGCCTACACATAGTCATTTCTTACACACGGCGTTGGCTGCTACCTTTAGAGCATAACCGTCTCCAAATAGTCCCTACTGCAATGGGTCGCAATCCTCCGCCGAGTTTGAGTAATGGGGTTAATGGAGCGCTCGCTACATATTCTCCAAGTATTGCAGTGGCAGCCGCCACACGAGAGCCACAAATTAACAACACCCACGATGGATTGCAGGAGGTCGTGGCGACTCGCGCCGCCGCACCACTAAGAGCTGTCTAACAAGTGTTGGGATCGCAGGTCGCCTCTCCCGCACGCAGGCTCCTTGGGAAAGCTTTTCGGGGCTTTGTAAGATGTACTTGGAATCCAAAGTGATTGCCGCCGAGAAACCGGTTCGTAGGAATGGTTGGAGGTGATGCATAAGGGTGCTTTTGCCGCAATTCATGCAGAGTGTCGTGTAGAGGGAGCAACACCGTTTGATGATAAAACACGAATCATGCGGCTGTATAATGGCCATAACTCAGCTTTTTCCTACACGCCCGCAGCCGGAATCATGCTTCGCCGGGGAGGACGTCTTGGCCGTGGATTGGGTTTGGATAGGCCTAGCAATTCTCGACTATAGTGTAGCATCCATTTGGTGCGTTCCATGATGCCAAGGCTTGGTTTATTGCAAAGCAATTTGCACTGCTTTTTACGAGTACCCGATCTTTCTTCCGCAGAGCTTTTAGGCATGTACGGGTTTAAGACACACACAGTAACAATAAAAGTCGTAAACTGTGTGTAAGATCTCGAGGGTTTGATATCACATTGTCTAGTGCCGATTTCGAGTTCGAGAATTGCGATTGCAAGGAGGAGGAATACTAACCGTAGTAGTAATATGTCTTTGGAAAATTAGGTCCAAAGGTGTCTCCACATCGAGTTTTCCAACACCATTCTCCATTGCAGCCATAGCCGCCACGTCTAATGGCATTTGGGATTGTGGTTTCTCAACATCGTATATCAGAAATCGACACTGCTCCATTGTGAGGGCCATTTATGACTTCGTGCTATGACCGGGATCTCGACAAGCCTTCTTCCATGTATGGGTGTGCATGCACCTGTACAAATGACCATAACCGCATATCGGAAAGAAACTTCTCCTGGGCAAAGAAACACTCAAGATTACCGCGTATCCTCTCCCTACATGTATTCCCCGGCTTCAAGATCTCGGGAAGTGCAAGTCCTTTAGGTGTTTATAGACTCCACTTCGGAATAACCCCTACCTCCAACGCCATTATGGCAGCCGTCGTAATTGGTAAAGGGACAAAGGAAAACTAGTCGCCCGTGATGTTGGCATCGACGCCGGGCCGGGAGTAGATAAAAGATCCCGAAGGCGAAGCATTACCATCTTGGGAAGGTCGTGAAGATCGTCGTGAAGATCGTCTTCCGCATTGCGGCCAAGAAGAATAACCGCCAAGAATCGCCTCCGAAAAGTAAAAGGTGATGATAAACACCATGAAAAAGAAGGTTTCTCAAAGTTCTAATAAAAATAACCCCGACAGAGAAGAAATGGATGAGTATCGTGTGCCAGGGAAAGGGTGGAAGATTTGCAGACTTTCAGTCGCCTGCAAATCGCCTCCAAATCGCCAGACGCTCTCTCTCAAGGTTTTATTATTATTATTATTATTATTATTATTATGAAGGCTTTTATTATTATGAAGGCTTTTATTATTATTATTATTATTATTTTTTTTTTTTTTTTATGTGAAATACCTCCGAGGGCCTTTATTGAGAAATAACGAAAAAGTTATACAGGGTTTGTTGGCAGTCTAGCCACCAACTGGGCACCAACGCCCTTTTGAATTGTAATGCCTATTCTATGAAATATAAAGTTTCCAGAGTCACCGTTTGCATTGTTGTTCGCAAGACAGTTCTTCAATCTCTGCAAGAAAACGATAGTGTCCTCGCATAATTCGCCCAGAGTAGTGAAGGCCAGAATCCCCAACTCATACCCATTAGCTTCGCAAGCAGCAAGGTATTTGTTACGCTTATTATTATTATTATTATTATTATTAAAAAGGAGCCACGGGGGGCATTTTATTAGAAAATAAATTGAGTTTACATCACATCATTAGGTACATCAATGGGTGGGAGTCGGGCGACGATCTGTGCTCCGACCCCTTTCTGGATTGTTAAGCCTACCCTGTGAAAGAGAGAGCCACCGACTTTGCTGTTAACATCGTAGTTAGCCAAACAGTTCTTCAATCTTCTTAGAAAAACAACCATGTCCTCGCCTAATTCGCCAAGAGTAGTGAAGGCCAAGACACCAAAGCCGTAGCCGTGAGATGTGCATAAGTCCAAATATTTGTTGCGCTTGCGGCTGACGGCGACTGATAGCATGTCCGGAGTGAAGCCGCGCCTCCACCGAAAACGACAATACACCGGTGACATCGAAGCAAGTACTCAATCCATTCTCCCAATTATACACTGGAATATCCGCAGCTTTCGGCCGGAAACAGTGTCTCGTCCGGAAGCCTAGGGAGGCCTCTTTCCCTACAAAAAACACCGGCTCTAAAACATATATCAAGGATGACATCTCGAACCAAGTCGTGACGGAATTTTAGGCCTACTTCGCTCGCACAATGGAGGGCGTGATCTCCGAACATGTCCATGATCCTATCGCAGGGGCATATGCTATCCCTGGGGAATATAGGTATACCAAAGCGATATTGGGTGATTGCTCTAAACGCACTCGAACCGATAGATTGGTTTAATCCTGGGATGGGGATAGCATTCGAGATAGTCCATAGCATGGTCGGACTGATTACTCGCCACAAAATTGCATCTCTTGTGGACAAGGTGAACTTGGAAGAAACCTCTCTCTTCACGGCATCGAAATCTTGTGGCCGCTTTTTTCATAGGATGTGCGCAGAAGTAACATCGAATGACAATGGAGAAAGGCTGCAGCTGCATGAACTTGGTGAGAGCATGTTGATAGCTAGAGCTTGGGGTAGAAAGATCGACGGTCACGTGATGGTGCGCCGTAATAGCCATTTTGCTGTCTCAGGAACTGGGAAGCCAGAAGTGGTGGCCGGGTGGTCGGGCATCGTATACACTCCGAGACCTCCATCTTTCATAGGCGAGGGTTATTATTATTATTATTATTATTATTATTATGAAGGAGTGCCTCCAGGGGCTTTTATTGAAGAAAAATCAAATGTCGTTTGTACATGAATGGATGGGAGCCGAGCAACAAATCCCGTGCTCCAACTCCTTTCTCGGATAGCCAAACCTACCGTAAAATCAAATGTCGTTTATTATTATTATTATTATTATTATTATTATTATTATTATTATTATTATTTTTTTTTTTGAAAATCTTGCACTTTTTTTTATTATTATTATTATTATTATTATTATTATTATTACATGAAACTAGTTGGAAGCCTAACAAGCTAAGCTCCAACGACATACTACTACATTAATTGAACGAAGTTGATGTGCTAGTCTACCGGGGCCTCATGGGAAACCTTGCCAAGAGGAGCCAAACGGCGGGGGGGGGCGAGATTGTGTCACAAGGGGGCAAATTAACACTACCTTCCATGTTAATTCCCGCAATATTACGTCATTGGGGACTCGAACCTGGGACCTCCTGGAGCGCATTAAAATTTGGGGAACGGGGATGACCAGCTGAGCTAGAATTTTAAATAGAATGAGTCAATCTTTGGTGGAATGAAGGAAGTGTTATCGATAGTGGCAAGATCGCTGTTTAAATGAACGAATTCATTTAATTAGGAATAAATTTATCTAAATACTTGGATGAATGTGTTTCGCATGGTTATGGTTTGGGTGTTTTAGCTTTCACTACTTTAGGAGAGCTTAGCGAAGACACTATTTATTTTTTAAGCATCTGAAAAACTGTTTAGTTAATAATCTCCGATGCTAATGTTGGGTTTGCGTTAGAATTTTTATTTCACTGAGTTTAGTTAAAATTTTAGGCAGGCACATATAATATATGTGATATTGTCTCAACCATCTAATCTCTAATTCTAATGTTGTGTTTGTGTTAGAATTTTTATTTCACTGTCTTTTGTTGAAATTTTAGTCAGGCACATATTGTCATCCACCTATTTTTCAAATTAGCATGAACAGAAACCACCTATTTGGATCAATTCCTTGGGAAACTTAGGTTGGATTTTAGATACTTAAATGAATTTAATGAAAACATAAATTGAAATCACCTATTTGGATCAATTAAGAAACGTCAGTACCATCATCCAGCTCTGGATTTCTTTAATTTCTGATTTCTTCTTGTATTCTTGTTCTAATCTATAATACCAAAATTTGGTTTAAACATTTACTGTATTTGGGTTGTTTGTGTTGATTTTGCATTTTCATTTTCAGTGAATTTCGGATTGTTAATTTATTTTATTCAGAAACTATTGAACTTATTTTGGGATCCCTCAATTATCATTAACGGTTGAGTTTTTGCATTCAAAGAGTTGGGTTGAATCGTTTCTATTTATTTTATTCAAAGGAGATTGTCCGTTGCTCAGTGGAGTCTTCTTGATTGTAACTTCTAGTAACACGGTAAGCTCTGAATCTTCGATCTAGCCCATCTTTTTCTTTTAGGTCTGACTTATGCCTAACCTTTAAAGATTCACTTTCGTTAAATTTGATATTTGAGTTTCTTTTTATCTAACTCAATGGATAGGTTATTCTCACCCGGATTCGAAGCAGGGGTTTAGGATTATCTTAAAGTTGCCAGTCAGAGTGCACAGAGAAGGGATCTAAGGGGAATCTTTCGTCCATATGAAATTTGTGTAAACCTTTGCCGTAAAACTTTATGTTAGGTAATTTTGAAACTTTATGGTATTGATCAGAACTATACTTGTTGAACTTCCCATGGAGAGAATTCTCATGCTAGTAGTAGTACTGCCAGTTTTGAAACTCATAGATCAACTTATGAGTTTGAAAATAAGTCATTGGGTTATATTTCAGACCATATATACTATAGATGATGCTCCTGACTAAAATAGGGGGAAATAGTTTTTAATATATTGGATATATATTTGTCCGTCTTTACTTTCATGACTGATACGGTCTTAATTTTTGTCCCAAAAGAAACATACATGACAGACAGTAGCTTTCTACAACTATCTAAAAACGAACTATATTAACAAGCCTTCAGCTCAAAATTATCTATTTTGTAACATGTAGACGAAGGAACACAGGCTTGTAAAATCACCAAAGTTGCAGGAGAACCAAGTAATACAATGAGCACCCAGAGTACAAAATATTATTAGCATTTTCGGGATTGGAGCAGGCTTTGACCAGAAATCCTGGATACAAGCGTTGAGTTTCAGAGAGCCATGAACCTGCTAATCTTTTGAAGTAAAATACTTTATACTTGTTATTGGAAAAAAATTCCTGATAATTTTGTTGCTTTCAACATCAAGACTTGAAGTCCTGTAGTCCTATGTCATATTCCATTGCGCATCTAGTACTTCTTAATTTCTTCAACACTCAGGCAAGCATATCTGCATGATTAGACCATGTCCTAGAAACATTCTAATACTTCAAAATTTCTTTCACACTCAGCAAGAAATTATGCATTATTAGACCATGTCGCAGCAACTAATTCAAATCTGTGGGTTGATTTATCCTGACCTCTTTCACGTTAATAGTAGATGTTGTTAGTTCTTAATTTGTTTGTTCATTTATCTATGGTTATATACTTGGGATGAGCTATTTGAATATTCTAGACTTTGCCTGTCAGTACTCGCATTGATATGGACCTTCCTTCTGATATAGTATCAGAACTAGCACTCTACAGTTATTACTATTAATTTTCAGAGGTTGATTCTACTCTTAGTGCTTTGGGGAATAGCCTAAATAAGCCTAAGCATGTTCTTTGCAGAGGTGACTTTTCTTCCCATCTTTCTTGAAACTTTGTGGGTATTTGAACATTTTTTACGTGCTAACTTACCCTTTTCTCTTCTATCACTGTGATACAGTTGAAGCATATGCATATGAAGCTCACTGGTACATTTTTGTTTATAAATTTTAGAACTATTTGGTCGATCTGTACTATAATTTTTCTTAATCAGAAGAAGAAAGATTCCTTTAAGTTTTATAGGAAAATAAGCTACAGATATAGCAGTTCAACATTATTTCTCAGAAATGTGAGAGTTACTGAAGAAGACGAAGACAACTAGCCCATCTTGGCAGTGGAATTGGTGTTTATAAGACGCTTGTGAAGTACCTAGTTGGAGTGCCACAGGCTCACAGGTATATCCCGATTTGTTGTTTGCTCATCTCATATTTAAAACAAATTTGGTGTTCATTTTAGAAATTTTGGATCACTGTTAATCATTTCATTACTCACTGCTTTTTTCGATATTGCATCTGATACCTTTAGTCTTCTCCTGTTCTCTATTTAGTTGGTAATAAACTAGTACATTTTTCACAATGCAATATGGGGATAATATCCTCGGGAACATTAGTAAGTTTGTCACATTGCATTACTAGTTGATTTGTTTTTAATGATAGGACAGATATCCCTCAATGACACTAGGTGGTAGGTAGCTCATTCGTCCGATTACCTGCTAGTTGTCTTAATAGTACGGTTTTCATTTATAATTGACGGGCCAATAAAAGAATGAAGTTTTTGGTTTCTAAAAGGAAGGGCATATGTATATACATCCAAGATGTATTTATTCGACATTTAATTTTAAGAATTTTCTGTTTTTTCCCAACTTGGTTCTTTGTGGATGCCACGAGTGATAGTTCACTGCTACAGTACTACTGCAGTTATGTTTGCATTCTCGGTCATGTAGTTCATCTTTAATTGCGACTGCTAGAGTGATAGTTCACTGCTCTACTGCAGTTATGTTTGCATTCTCGTTCATGTAGATCATCTTTAATTTCGAGTGCTCGTAGTTTTGCTCTAGCTTGATGACATACTACTGTGAATTTCAGGTGGCAGAAGTAAAGAGTTTACGATTTTTTGATGTCTTCCACATCTCCACAGCAACAAACTTGTATTCGAACTGGAATTTTTGGATATATTACTAATTCAAGTACTTTCAGCATTTTATAGAGATATTTTCATCCATTTCTTGTTTGTTTGTCCTAACAGTATATTGTACGTATTTATGGATATTGAGGAATTGCACTCAAAATCTATTTACTTTGTAATTTCAGACGGGAAATTTCACTTTGTAAACATATTGTTTATTTGGAATCTATGTTTAGTTTATTGTTGGCTATTGTTTTGTCAGCTTTGTCAATTTTCTTTTTTAATGTAAACAGATGTTTGACCAACATAAGAACTTGTCACGGGTTAAAATGTAAAACGAGACCAATGAGCAAATTTGGACACGGTGTGGGATGTAATCCGGGACCATTGATCAAGTTTGGACACGGCTAGAAGTAATTTTGGTCACGGTGAATTAACGAGACCATATAAGCACACTTTTTGCCTCGCAGGCTTTGGTCACGGTTTTTCAAAAATGAAATACCGTGACTGTAAACCTTTGGTCACGGAAATATACTGTGACTAAAAGCCGCTTTTGTACTAGTGTTTGACACAAGAGATGGCTATTGAAAAATATTAGTCGGCAAGGTCTACAAAAAAAACCCCGCCGCCGGCTGTTAAAAAATACCACGCCGGCTGTTGAAAATACCCTGTCGGCTGTATTTGGCCTAAGAAGGTCTTCAAAAAATACCCACGGGCTATTGAAAAAATTTACACAGAGATGGCTATTGAAAATACCACGCCGGCCGTTGAAAATACCATGCCTAAGCTATATTTGGCCTAAGAAGGTTTTTAAAAATACCGCCTACCGGGCCGTTGGAAAATACACATAGAGATGGCTATTGAAAATACCACGCCGCTATTGAAAATACCCGCCGGCTATATTTGGCCTGCAAGGTCTTCAAAAAAAATACCCGTCTACCGTTGAAAAATTTTAAGGCCGCCGCCATGGTCGCAGAAAAGCCCAAGATATGCATGTTACTTACCTTGCCGACCAAAAACACGTAAATCATAATTTTCTATTTCTAACCTAATATAACAATCAAATCACACAACACATGATGGGTTTGAGTTTAGACATCACTTAGAGTCTTCTTTTCACCAAAATCAACCATTTTTTTGGAAAATCAAAGTTGAAGATTTTTGGTTGATGGAAGAAATGGAAGAAGATGAATGGGAAGAGCAGTAGAGATTAGAGAAGATTAAGGGTTTTAGTTTTTAATTTTAGGGTTTAATTTTTAGTTAATTAGTCCAAGGATATTAAAGTAAAATCACCAATTTTGACCACCCCTTAGCAAAAGCACTAGGTCCATTTAAATTTTAGGTATACCCCAATTAACTGGTATACCCCACACGGTAAAAAACACGAAGTAGAAATAAATAAATTTGGATGCTCAGCCTCAGATATGGTTTAATTCCCTGACTTTCCAAAAAGTAAGGTCTCGTAATGAGCTGGGATTGCTCTCGTTTTGCTACAAGAGTCAGTCTCCTAATGTTTCCTTCCATCGGTGTCATGCTCTGCAGTTGGGTTTGCTTTGTAGTATATACCTTGTCCCATTTTCATTGATTGCGAGCCTTAACTTTTCGTATTCCTCCATTCAGAGACGACCTCTGTCCTGAAAATATGGAAGTAACCTAATTAAACTACTGAAATCTTAGGCAGGTAATCAATGCAACGATATGGGACACACAAAAAAAAAAAAAAAAAACTCATAGACAACAAACAATAAAGAACACTTACTTATTTATGAGAGGAAATATCATAATGATGCAGTCTTTGTATGTATTTCCTCTCATTGTTTTTATTTGGTTCTTTAGATTGACTGTCTATATCCTGGCCTTTTGGCAGAGATCTACATCTACGAATCAACCCAATCTTGCCTGAACTCTGTTATTCTAGTAGAGTTACTAGAACTAGAGCATGTCAAAGACCTTAACCTTAATTTGGTTCTCGGGTATAATTACCTTTCCAATTTGCTGTTTCTGATTTTTATATTTATTTTTTTTTAAAATAAAAAAAGATCATAAAATCAGGCCTATTGAATTGAACAACAAACAACAATAATAACATTAGAATACATCAAGAATCCAACAGACTGTAGATCTAGTGAGTTGAATTAGAAAAGGATATGATCCAATTTGTTCATCCCACCGGTGATTTGGATGATTGAGAGACTTGAGACGAGTTTGTGAGATTTCTCTCAAATCAAAAGGAGTTGATAGACAGTGATAAAGCTCGGTGGACTAGTAGTTCACGAGCAGATACAGGGTTAATCTTGTTGATTTATATGAAAGATATTCTACACCAGAAAGAAGTAGGGGAACAAACTCTTCAGCAAGATGAAGAGGGTGGAATAACGCTGTCTTGAGAGGAAATATCATAACGCTGCTCTGTTTGTCTTTGTGTGAACGAGTCCTTCCACCAGAATCCCATACGAAACTAGTAGTACTACATCTTGAACTCATCACTAACTTACTGTGTTCTTCCTGATTATAATTTATGGTTTTGATTTTTAAGGGAAAATAAAAATGAGATTTTAGGATGTGTCGTGGTTCTGAATCTGATTTGGGGGAAAGCGAAAATGAGATCTGAGAAATGAGATTAGGAATTTAGGGCAAATGCTTTTTGTATGTACAACAACTGAACTTGGATCGACCTGCAAGCCCAATAAGATATTATCCTCAATTCGGGTTTCAGCTTATCGGAAGCGGATCCGGGTACTGCTAGCTCCATTTGTCCATGCTACGTTTGAATTTTGAAGCACTCATTTGGGACTGCCGTAAATCGATACTTGGTTACTTGACTATTTCAATTAAGTTTATTTAACTTTCGATTACAATCCGTAGTAAATGAACTAACATAATCAGTGGTAAATGAAGTTCATTCAACTTCCCGATTACAAAAGTAGCCCCAAAATTATATTTTTCTAAAATTATTAAAATTTCAAATTCTCTACACAAACATAATTAGTAGATTCATGATGTTCATAACCTACCGATTGTGCATGATTATAGCCCAAATTCAAAATTTTAAAAATACCAATAGATTTTTGAATTTCTATTTTTAAAACCGGTAGTTTCGTGTTGTTTATTATCTACTGATTGTGATAGTAGCCCCAAATTCAAAATTTTCAAAAATCAATGGAATTTTGAATTTCTCTATTTTTCAAAATCTTTACTTTCGTGATATTTACTATCTACCGATTGTACAATCGGCAGTTTCATGATGTTCAT
>JAJJWW010015753.1:0-23013 GCA_023531295.1 Papaver armeniacum | reverse complement strand
CTCCAAGCCAATGTGAATGTTACCTTGTCCGAGGTTTGCCCCACGATGTTGAACAACGATATTGTATTTGTTTGTCTTGTAGGTGCAATCCATCAAAAGAACACCAAAACATGTATTTGCCAACTGGGTGAAAGCAAAGGATGCTAAATGAATATTTGAAGGGGCTTCTCGTCCTATCCTCTTTTAATGATACGCGCGTGTAGTTGTGATCCCAAACTATCTTCTCAAATTCTTGCATAACGCTCCTCCCTTCCCATTCCACCCTTCTAATAGTTGCTTGTGCGGCATAAATTGTACGTGAGAAGACACGTTAGTCTCGCCCTTTTCCTCAAGCCTTTGAGAATTTGTCTCGCTTTGATAAGTTCTTTGGTCAATCTCTTTACATCCTCGAACTTGTCATGTTTTAGCTTCGCAACTAAGGAGTGACCAACAAAATCTTTTGGATCCTTATGGTTATGATAGCCACACAAAACCTCACAATCCCAATTGTTCATGTCATTTAAACGAATACAAGCTTAAACGGCAATTATTCTTCCTCGTATTGCAGTCTTGTATACCCTATTAGTCTTCTTGGATATACATAATCCTTTCTCTTGTGGCTATTCTTCTCTTGTATTTCTCACATCTCTTAATCCATCTCGTAACGCCTCTTGAACCTTCCTGGGTATTCCTCACCAACACACACATTTTCTTAAGAGCCGTCTCTTTAGCCTAAGCGATTGCTTCCTTTCGATCCGTTATTCCCCTACATAAGAACAATTTCGCATTCATTAGAAGGTTCATTACTAGCAATCCATTAGTAATGTTCAAGATACTAGGTGAAAAGTATTATTTGATCACATACCGGAGGGATTTTATAGTATTCCGACGTATCCCGATAAAGCGTCTTTGCATTTGTTGGATCAATATATGTCACCACCTAATGATCGAATGAAAATTAGTTCCAAACAACATTAAAACACTATGCCGGAAAACCCGTACCGGCATGCTCGACCATTGTTCCTAAGATAGTCTAAGTTAACCAAAACTAAGACCAAATTTGAAACCTATTCCTAAGATATGTGTTTCATAATAAAACAACGCTGCAAGGATGCCTAAGATTATCGAACCTATTGTTCCAAGCCGGTACACAATTCCGGATTGAAAATAATTGATATTGAATGCCTAATTTAGCTTTGGAAAACATTTATTCCTGCATGTTTTTTTGTAGGTGCCGGCATTGTAAAGTTGTAAATGAACAACGCCGGTTTTGTTGCCGGCATTATCGATATTGATGGTACCACGCCGGTACCCAGTTCCGGCGCAAATGTTTATTAAGTTTCAATGCCGGTTTTTGGTTTGAGATGGAATTTTTTCCTGTATGTTTTTCATTCAGTACCGGCATGGTAACCGATCAATGAAACCATGCCGGTAAACCGTTCCTGCATTGGAAATAATTGCCAAGAATGCCGAAATTTAGCTTTGGAAAACATTTATTCCCGCATGTTTTTTGTAGGTACCGCATAGTAAGTTGAATCGAACAACGCCGGTTTGTTGCCGCATTATCGATATTGATGGTACCACGGCATTTCTTAGTTCCTAGCGTTGATGTTTATTAAGTTTCAATGCCGTTTTTGGTTTGAGATGGAATTGTTTCCTGTATGTTTTTCATTCAAGACGGCATGGTAACCATCAATGAAACCATGCCGGTTGAATATTCTGTAGTATATTCCTTGTTAGGTAAAAAGGTTAACTCTGTACCGGCATAGTTTTTTGGTAGAATCATACACTACACCAAAACCTCCGATTTGAGACGGATATACGCGTTGCAATGAATTTCACCAACGCGTATATCCGTTGGGAATATGGCGTAGCAAATTTTTGTGCAACGATATATCCGTTGGTCAAATTAATTTGTGCACTGATAAAAACGTTGGTCACCCTATTTGCCAACGTTTCTTGAGCAATGATTCTTTAATTTGTGCAACGTTTATAATAATTTAGGCAACGATATTTCTCTAATTTGAGCAACATTTATATACGTTGCAAACCAATTTACGGTAAAAAAATTAAATTCCCACAATAATTTCGTGTAAAAATAAATTCCGACGACAATTCCGCTTGGCCACGGTTTTCCTCGCACCTTCGTACACCATTGTAAATCAACTAAAAGACCCAATTTTTCATATGGTTGGTTGGTAATCACAATCCATCAAGATATATTCATAAAAAGAAAGGCCAAGTATGAACATGTATATAGATATAAGATGAAATTGCCATACATGTGCAGTAAATTTCTAAGGCTGTGAGGGACCGAATGGAGTGCATCAAAGATATTGAAATCCATAGGTGATAGAGCATAATCAATTTTAGTACATTACTAAATGCATGGCCCTATCAAGATTTACTTCATCAAGTATGACCATATATACCAATTCCATACGCGAGACACTCAATCACTAAGAGCATATGCAGTTGAAATTTGCATAAAAATTCAAAACATCCATATACTCTTTCTAACCTTTTCTTCAAGATAACCTTTCCTCACTGGTTGAGTGCCGGGAGGAACCCACAACCAAGACCTGGATAAAATTACATTACCCGGGATAAATTAAATACATAATCAATAAAAAAATACTACATATAGATATGGTCAGTCGTAAAAATTATGAGAAAGAGAAATACATATTGGCAGTTAAGGATTTGTCCCATAGTTTCCATTACACGATAAATTGATCTTTCATCCAATAAAGTTTTAGCAAGAACTCCACATACCTTGAGAATAACATCCCTATTGAAAACTAGTTCATAAGAACACCTTGAGTTGTTTACATATATTGTATAATGAGAAGTATCAATGGTGGAAGAGCATTAATATCAATCCTGCAAAGTACAAGATGAATTATAATCCAAATCAAGTTGATACATAAGCCTCAAGGTATTGACAAAACCAAAATGTTGACACTTCAATTCATGACATCAAAAGAAATATCAACAGAAAACTTACTTAGTAAAAAATGTTTGCCTTTGGGTAAAATTCAATGTGTTAATGGTAGATAACACAGAACCTGAGGGTACTATTGGCACCTTATATAGAAACATGACCTGCAATTGCCTTCCATCATCGACTGCATACATCTCAGTACAAGTGTAAAAGAGAAACAAGCTTTGTTAATTACTTACGACGAATATAGTCACTACACCAAAAGAGAAAAAGTACGGTGTAATGGTCAAATCGCATAAAATATGATCCGATTAGTTTCGGTTATGAAGACAAAGTAATCAAGTTTCTATTTTTGAATGAAAATCACCGAGGTTTAGATAAAAATCTACTCCGTGGTTAGAAACTTTGTATTTTTGAAAAGTACGAGATATAACCGTCTATATATGGATTTGTGAATACTATCCTGGACACCTTGATCTCCTTTTACCGCTTATTGATCCCCATTTGCGCTAAGCCTCTGATCTTCACATCGTAGTATTACTTCTTCAACTTTTCTCGATCATAATTTCACCGGAAGAGAAAGAACAAGAAGGAAGACTCAAAAAGGTGCTCATTACTAAGAGAATCCCGGAGTAAATGATGGAGAAAATCATTTGCAGATTTTGGGGTTGAATAGAGAAGGCTTCCATCAAATTTCCCGCGCAAAATATCATTGCGGAGATTGGAGCATACTAAGGCTGCATGTAGCTCAAGTAAGAAATTCAACACCTTCCTTGGGCAATCATAATCCCAAAGAGTGACTTGGCTTAGCACGTAACGTTCTCAGCAAATGATACATTACTTTGTGTGAGTATATGGCATTGTCTATGAACATCTAAATAAAGCACCGCATTTATGTCCCTATATGATATATTTATGTACCGCTATTTCTTATCTAATACTGACACAATGCAATATCATGACTATGGAAAACGGATGTACTTTTATCTCATTAGGGTTCTTACAAGTCATATCGATTAACTTGGTGATCCAACTGATTCGGGGTGGGGCTAGAATAGCAATGGCACATTTATTTTTAAAATCTTGAAAGAAGACATGGATTGCCTCGCATCTAACCTATCTCTTGTCTAAACCTTCGATAAATCTAGAAACAGAATGTCAAGTAGAGTTGCTTTAATGGAACTTTGAAGCCCAGATTTTAGTGAAACTCACGGCCTATTGGAAATAATAGGGATGACATTAATAAAATCTTTAAGCCGCATGATCATTTATTTTTTTTAAAGAGACACTTACCAACTCATTAGACATGAAGCATACACTCCGCACAAAGAGGGAAAAAAGACCTGCATCGGAGAAAATAATCAAGGAGAAAAAAATCCGGCAGCTTTAATTGCTTGAAATTTCGTGACCGGCAATACCATCTCGTTCTTTTTCTCCCATACATTAGAAACAAAAATTTGCATAGAAATGTGATGGCAAAGAACAACCGAGAGTCTAAGAACCGAGAGGCATAAACAACCGAGAGGCTAAGAAGGGATTAATAATTAAAAACCAATTTTCATTGTTCTTCTGAGCATAGCAGTATTGATTAAATACACTTAAGGACTCTCAAATATATATACAGTTATTGTGGGTTTTTAACTAAATAGTGTACCATATCCAAAAATGAAGGCTAAAGCTTAATTACTGGTTCTAACATTGCACACAATCCAGTGTCTCATTGATCATATCAAGTGTTTGTTGTTTAACATGTTGTCTTTTGGTGATAGCTTAACTGAAATAAGAGCACCGTGGAAGTCGAACTAAGTTTGTAAGAAGATAATGTATCTATGAAACACACATCAACTATCAAAATTCTAAAGAGGGCGCATATGAAGAAAGAAACAATACATTTATGTTAGTCATTTAGCGAGCATGATTCCCCAATGGAAGATTATCTCACAGTGTAAACTAATATTCCATTTCCAATTTTCAATAATGATAATGATGAAGTACATCCCTTAAAAGAAATAAATCTTTTTATTTTTGGAAACGACTTAAAGAACCGAGATCAAACTCACTCATGAGATAACTGCAATATCAAGACCAAACTCAAACATCAAGCAAAGGAAATCAAAGATAGTTACTCTTAGAATAGAAAAGAAAAAAAGTAGCACAAATCGCTCTTATAGATACATGACCAAAAGATCACCAAAAGAGAAAAATTGCCGTTTTGGACCTCACTACAGCCTATAAAAACAATAAAGCATTGGATCATGACCATGCCATACATAGTCCAAAGATTTTCATTCCCTAGGGTCGCCACACCTTTCTTGGGATCGCAAAGAAAAAAACTACTCGTGATGCACTTGTGGAACAAAACCATATTCAATTTCAACTTACTAAGAACATGGACAAACCCGAATGATCCCATCATCGCAACCCTGGTACCACTTTTCATGACAAATCTCAAAACACCATAAGAAGGCCCTACACGTAAATTCCATTAGTGATATACAAAATGCATGTATTCCTTTAAACCGTAGGTCCAACAAGACCAAAATTAGTTTAGTCCAAAAGCTTAAAAAATAACACAAGCACTATTATTATTGTTCATAAAACTACCGAAATCCTATAAATACATGAGTGAAAGTCAAGGAGATAGTAATATAAGTAAAACACACCTTCATATATATATATATATATATACAAAGTAAGACATGCCAAAATCATTTTTCTTTTAAATTTCGTATGCAGTCTTTTAGACACTGCAAAAGTCAGACATTTCGAACTACGACTCCGCCAAGTTTTCCATTTACATACCACATCAAGCATTTGGTATACGTAGTTTAAAATTCCAGATTTGACAATTTTTACTCAAAAATCATACAAAAATCATCTAGTGATGGAATTCAAAGAAATTTGGTTTTGTTTGAAAAGCTAAGAAATTCCTCTTTCACATAAAAATGATAGAAAAGAAATAAGGTTCATAGATATGTTAAAACTGTCTTGAAAAAATGGCGTAAACATACTTGAAAAAATTCGCTTTTCAAGAGTCTTGGATCAAAAAATTCGTACAAAAAGCATTACGTAATGGAATTCTGAATTTGGTCTCGTTTGAAACTAGAGATAGCCATCTTTAACATAAAATAATATATAGAAGTAAATAAAATTGGTAGATGTGTTGAAAGGTCTTAACAAAATAGAATAGAAATAGCATTTTTTTTCGTAAAGTTGCGCTTAGGCAACCATAATCAAAAATCGAGTATAAAATTCATTAGATGATGGAATTCGTCAAATTTTATCTCGTTGGAAACCTGAGAAGGTTCTCTTTAACATAAAAATGATAAGCGTAAACAATACATACATAGATGTGTATAAAGTTCCGAATAAAAACAGACAACAAGTACCATCTCAGAATTCAAGGTTCTTTTCACAAACACTTGATGGGATATCTTACAAACTCAATCAAGTTTGACTTTTAATGAAAATCAGAACTTGAATGAATTAAAAACCATTTCAAATCTTCAGAATAATTCTAAGCATTTGAATTTACATGTTATATTGCAATCAAAGGAAAATTACCTCAAGTAAAAATTTTGATGTTTATAGATAAACATTGGTGTAACCTCAAGAGGCATGGGTGTAACCGTAAGTTCAATACCCTCGCCACAATTCAAAGAAAATTACTCAAGAATTTAGGATCTTCTCAGAATCAATAAAAGATCAACAAGAGAAACCAAAACAACCAAATTAGCTCAGACCTAAAAAAAAAAAAAAATGAACACAAACACCACAAATCTCAAATCTAAGCGACTAAATTCTTTTAAGATAAACCAACAACACCCAAATGATTAATCTAATTGATTCCCGCAATAAATCCTTAACAATGAATACAAACTGATTTGAAATAAACAAATAAAAATCAAAATCAAAGAAATCGAGAGAATAGTTTGCTAGGGTTTATAAAGGAAAAAATTACATACCTTGAATTGGAAAAATTCCAAAGGGATTACCGAAGATTGAGTCTGATTTCATAAGGATCGGGGTTTTGATTTGTGAGATAAGTTATAAAGAAATCTCACAAATCGATTCGCTTAAAACCAACATCCTAAAAAGTAAAAATGAACAAATTAAACTCAATCTTAACAAAATCCATCATACAAATCAGATTTGTATGAGATGTCTCACAAACTCCGTTAATTTTCAAAAATATTGCTTTTGATTTTTAAAGATCTAGTTAGGTTTCAAGAGATATCGGTGTAGCAAAAATGAAGAAAGAAACGAAAAGAGAACTAGATTTTTTTTGGGAGCGATTAGAAAATAGAAAAAAGAATTAGGTTAAAAAAGGTAATTTCTATGGACATTCAAGCCCTCGGTCATTTAATTAAAGTACGAAAGGTCCTTTTTTTCTTTTTTCATATCTACTAACCAATATTTGACCAACGCATTAGTCTAATGTGCAACGGAAAAGGTTTGCAACCTTAATATCCGCTGCAATAATTAAAACTAAAATGTTAGGAAAACTCTGTATATGGTGTTTTTGGTGATATGCCGGTTTATTATTCAAAATGGGGATATCAGGTTTACTCGTCATGGTCTTAGTATGAATACAATTCCGGTATTATGACTACCGGCATGGTATTCATATAACTACCATGCCGGCACCGAGGTTTTTTAGTTGAAAAAATGGCGGGTTTAAAGAAAAAAATCGATTTTTCGACATCTTAGCAGCTTTACCTGTGTGTTGGGGTTGCTAGTATGTTGTGCAAGTTTACTTTCTTGTGTTGGTTCTTCAAGAAACTCTCCATACTCACAAAATTATCATTTAAGGGTGTTGGCTCAACAAAGAGTTGCAATTGTGAGTTGTTGTCGTTAGTCAAGATTCAAGATATGATCCTTGTTGTAGTTGAGCTAAAGATTCAATTAAGAAAGAATCCTCTCTTCACAATCATCCTCCATTTCCCCCAAAAAAGTTCCCTCTCAAATACTTTTTCTCTCCTTCTACTCTCACCTCACTCACCCAAAATCAAATAAAACACACACTAATCATTTATAAAAATCTTATGATTTTACTAATTATTATTAATCACTAATCCCGATTAGTGAGGGTAGATTAGGATTTAAAAAAATACTTAGATAAGGGGTGACCCCGAATTGATATATGGATCCAGTTTTTGTCCTTTTCTTTTATCCCCCAATTCCTTTTTATATCCCCCAATTTCGCGTTCTTGTATATGATCAGGGTTAGATGATCATAAATTGATCTAACTATATCTTTTGATAAACCTTTCGTCAAAGGTTGCGCGATATTCTCCTTGGACTTTATCCAATCAATGGAAATAACGCCGATTGAGATTAGTTATTTTTAGCTTTAGCTATTATAGCTTGGCTAACACAATGTATAGATATAGGGCCGCACAGCCTATGCCAGAGAGGAATGTCTTCTAAAAAGCATCTTAGGCACTCGGCCCCTCTCGTGCTTTATCTAACGCAATACTATTAGATTCCATAATGAATTGAGCAATATATGTCTGTTTGGAAATCTTCCAAAACAAACCTCATGCTAGAGTGAAACCATATCCACTCGTAGACTTAGACTCCTCTCGAGTCAACTATCCAATTTGCATCATAAAGTCCCTCAAGGACAACAAGATACCTTTCATAAATCAAATAAAAGGTAATAGAGTATTTTAGGTACCATAATACTCTACTAAGTGCATCCCAATGCTCTTGCTCTGGACTACAAGTATATCTACTTAACTTACTCACAATATAGGCAATGTCTGACTCTTACAGTTCATTAAATTCATCAGACATCCTATAACTCTTGAGTATTCAAGTTAAGATACTCCATTTTCCTTATTTTTCTCGAGTCTACAAGAAGAATCGTATGAAGTACAAGCAGGCTTACAATCGATCGATTGTATCTCTTAAGCACAAATTCAACATAAAGAGAATGACTAAGACTATAAATGTTTGATTATCTTTTAATCCTCATCCCTAAGATTACATCAAAAAGCCTTAGTCTTTCAAGTCAACGCTCTCATTCAAATGCATGGTTTTAGTGGAATTAATCACATCTATGTTTGTATCAAGTATAAACATATCATCAACATACAAGCATACAATCACACAGGAATCCTTAACAAGTTACTTATAAATATACTTGTCAGAATCATTAACTTAAATCCACTACACATTATCTCATGGTCAAATTTTCCATGTCACTGTTTACGTGCTTATTGAAAACCATACAAAGATTTGTTCCAACTTACAAACTTTGTCTTCATAGCCTTTCACTACAAAATTCTCAGGTTGGTCTATGTAAATTTCTTTATCTAATTCACGGTTTTAGGAAAGCTATATTAACATCCATCTGATGTATCTCCAAGTTGTTTATGGTAGCAATATCAATTAGCATCTCAACAGAAGTAATTATCGTCACAAGTGAATAAGAATCAAGGAAACTTACACCTTCTTTTAGTTTATAGCCTTTAGCTACCAACTTAGCCTAATTTTTCCACAGTTCCATATATCTAACGTTTCGACTCATTTACATCCCATGGTCTTACTCCCTAGAGGTAAACTAGCAAGCTCCCAAGTCTGGGTTCTCGATTGATCGAGTCCATTTCACTAAATGAAGCTTCTTACCAGAATGGGGTTTCAATAGATGTTATGGCTTCTTTACGAGTCTGGAGCTCAAATTAAGCTAGGCTTATTAAGAAGTCAGGTCCATAAGAAGTCTCAGTTATAATCTTTTACTTCTCCTAGGGTCAACTCTAATTCATCTTCCTTAAAGATAAGTTCTGACTATTTGAAAATAAATCTAGGGGATCAACATCACATCTCTAATGAGGTACATGATTAATAATAAACATGTTCAAAGAACTCAGCATCCCTAGATTCCATTATAGTATTCACACCAAAGTCAGAAAAAGCAGAACTCACAACCAAAACACTTTATGCAGGGGTACTGTGATATCTTATCTAAACACCCCCACACTTTGACGTATGCATAAGAAGGTTGTCTATCTTTCATAAACATATGGAGTTTTATCTAATCCTTTAAAGGTTACTCTATTCAGATATAACAAAATCGTAGGATCGACCTCCCCCCACAAGTTGGCGGTTAATCCTTTAATCAACATGGCATAAATCATCTCCTTAATGGTTCTATTCTTACGATCAACTATACCATTAGACTACGGTGAATAAGGAGGTGTGATCTCATCAATAATGCCATTTAACAATTAAAGTTTTTCTATATGAATTTCATACTTGCCATCATGTTCAGACCTAACCCTTTTAGTGGTAACATATATTTTGCTTTCAATTTCAAGTTTATACTCTTAAGGCTTCTAGGGCATCATCCCTACCCCTAAGTAAGTATACAAGATAGTACCTCGTACAATCATCTATGAAAGTTATAAAAACACCTTTTACCACCTTATTTTGGGTTGATTTCATGTCAACTAGGTCTAACTGAATTAATTCTAAGGGCATAGAATTACTCTGAGCAATTTTGCTAAAAGGTTTTATAGCATATTTTGATTCTACGAATATTTAACTTTTGTGTTCAATATCCAAACTAAATTTGGGTATGCAGCTACGCTTCCCGCTTTATGCATTGACTTATATAAGTTTACGGTTCCATGTCTACCATGCAAAACATTCAATCACACAAAAGAAAACACAAGAATCAACTACTTCATCAATTTTTTCGTTAAGCTTATATTGACCTTAAGTCTTATAACGTTTCCTTCAAAATCACATGCCCTTAGGTACGACAAGTTTTCCATATTCAATTAATATCTTAATCCTTTTACCATCTACAACAGAACAAGATACAAGATTCTTGCATATGCCCGGAACATGAAAACTTCATTCAATGTGAGAATATTACAAATATGAGCTTCTGCCCGACCTTTCCCTTTTATGTAACCTCTGTCACAGGTGAGTTACTCATATAGAGTTTCTCGACATCTCCTATCCTCTAATAGGAGGTGAACAGGTCTCTGTTTCAACAAACATGCTTGGTGGCTCCAAAGTCCACCTACTGGTCTCTCACAGTAGTTATTAAAATAACTTCCGACATCATGCCACTGAACTCGTACTAGTTTGTTTCAACTAAATTAGCATTAACTATCTACTAATTAAGGTTTTTATGTTGCCTACAATTTACTGCCGCATGGCTAGGATTTTACACACATAAAAATCACCCTTAATTAAAGTAATGCTAGATTCAGGTTTATGAAATATACCTTTCTTAAGAAGACTACGCTTAGAGTTGCGTTTGATGTTCCAACCTTTGCCAGCTTTGGAAAAATTATGTTCATCCACATGCACCTGTTGGCCATGATCCTTTCCAGTTTCATGTCACAATCTTCGTTTATACTCTGACTACGGAGATGGTAATTTCCCAATCACCTAATACACCACATCTCAGAAATCTTAGTTCCGAAACGGAAGATAAAATATGAGTTTTGAAGATAATATCTAGATTTACAAACTTCGTTTGAACCACCATATCAAAAAACTCATGGTTACCCCATAAAACTACTTTAGTTAACAAAACATTTCTGCCCGTCAGAATTTTTAAGGAACGTTTCTCTGTTTTGTAAAATATCAAAAAAATACTTTTACAACTCCAATAATTCTGAAAATTTACGTGGGTAACTATCAGGATGTCCACTACGTTGTGTCAAAAGGGTTCATCGAAATTCCTTCTAGGTTGAGAGATAAATTCGAAACTCTACAGCTGACCAAAAATTCGTTTTCTGTTTTTTCACTCCATAATTAACATCCATGATTCACAAACCAATCAACCATTCTTGATTATTACAGGGGTTAATGTCTTAAGATTGTTGGGTGCAATAATCAAAAACAAGGAAAAAATCAAATAAGCAAAAGTTATTGATACTTAGCTCCTTTATAGTGGAAGTGATCGATTTGATGAAACGGACGAGCTCCCCAAATCTCCGCAACAACAACAAGGCAAAACTTTGGAAAAACAGAGTGGTCACGTGTTCAACACGTTGCCCTTAAGACATTAGCGCCCGGCTACACTCAAGAGTGATGCTATAGCCCTCACAGGACGGATATCTCCAGGATAAAACACCCTACTACACCTACTACTAGCATATGTAGTAGATGCTCAACTTGAGCTTGGCAACCCAAAAAAACCGTTAAGGAAAATCGCGAACGCTTAAGAAACGGCTATAAAATATTTTCCCTTAAGGGTCCATCTAAAATATGGAGCAACCCCTTTCCCATAAATTTTACAAAAGTAGTGAATTTGTTTATATAATTGACAAATACAACTTAAGTTAAAAAACTCCCCGATGTGAGACTAAAATGCTTATATAGTCTCTTAAAACAACTAAAACGTGGAAACTTCACAATGTGGGACTAATAAGTTTATTCATTCACAAAAAAAAAAAACAATAAATTATAATTTTATTAAAACCTTAAAAATTATTTTTTAGTAATCGTTTTCCAACAGTCATGTGTGTAGGGAATAAGTCAAAAGGTAGAGTTTGCTAAACCAGTGGGCTGAATAAACTTCAAGCCAGGTTTTGGTGGCAATTCTAATCTATTGTTGTCACTGTAAGCCAGGCACAGTACACATTGTGGACCGTTAAAAAAGTGTCGTTTAACAATACTCCCTCCGTTTCACGAAAAGTGATATTTTCATTGTTTCAATTTGACTGAGAAAATGAAAGTATCACTTTTCCTGAAACAGAGGTAGTGGTTTCTTTATTTTATGATATCATCGAAATCTCTGGTGATGAAAGCCAAGGGAAGTGTTCTCCAGAATCTCTAAGAATGAATAGGAGTAAGATAAACAATGGCAAAGTTAAACATTCAAGAAACACTGTTTTTTCCAAGATACTAAAACATTTATCATTTCTAAAACAGGGAATACAGAATCCTGCAGCAGTAAACATTATTGGTAAAACCTTTTCATTTCCCAAATATTTAAAGAACCTTAGAGATTTATTGTTACAGCTGAATGTAGTGGAACAGGTGTAGTCATTCTTCAAACATATTACAGTTTGGAAGTAGGCTTGTTCCGACCTGATATGAATTTCTGCATATTCTGGAATTGCTCCTTTGTCATTCCACTGTAATACTCGTGTCCTCTCTCCTATAAACATGTATAACAAGTTAACAATCATCATTAATCTCGATACACACAAACTCCTGGACATTTAAAAAATTATTTCTTGAACCTAAGAGAATTTCATACAACATTAGTACAAAAAGTCGGCTTAATTACCTTTTCTAGAGCAAGGCCATGACCCAAGTCCAATTTGAAGCCATCATTGAGAACAGATTTGTACTTAACTACCAATTCCTGATTGTTCCTAATGATGGCTTCAGCAACTTCTCGGGTTTTCTGCATTAATTCGTGTGGTTCGACAACATGGTTCACAAGACCCCATTTTTCAGCCATGTCTGCGGTTATAGGCATTGCTGTTAATGAATATTCTCGAGCTCTGTTTGGTCCAATCATCCGTGAAAGCTTCTGAGAAAGTCCCCATGATGGAAATATCCCAAACCTGCATTATACAAGAACTCCATTTTCAACCTTTTAAGTAATGAACCATGTCTTCGCATTGGTATAACTAAGTAAGTGATTCAACTCAACCAAAAAAATTAATGCCGTTGCGTGGTTGTCTAAACTTAACTTTTAATATAACTGTTCAACCTAAAACACATCCCAAAGAGTCGAGCAAAGACCTCACTTAAGTAGTTCATGAGAATATGCTTCAACTTTCAATGACACCCCTTACTGTATAAAACATATCCTGAAGAGTCAAGTACTTGAGAGACCTACTCAAGCAAACATATAAAGTGTGGCATGACCTGTCACACATCTCTACCATCACCATCTCCACCTTGACACCATATTGTCAAGGTACAGGGTATTGCTCTAGCAGAAGCCCTGATCCAAGTGTAGGCACACATATTCTGGTAGCTTTTAAACCACCTTTACAAGGACTTTGCAGTATACAAGGATTCAAAACCGAAATGGACCAGCGATGAGATAGTAATCTACTCAATACGAAAACAAACACAATATACAGCGATAATGTTTATAATAAATGCACATGTATTCCAGAACTCACACTATCATCTATCATTCAATCAAAATTGTCTTATAAGCACCCTACTCTACGTTTTGGTTGGTTAATACGATTATCAAGTCTGCAACCAACATTTTGGTGTGTGCTAATAGAACTTCTCTCAAGCAAAATCAACACCCTAATACTAAAAATTTCTATCAAGAACAATCTCAAATTACTCAATATAAACAAGATTAATTCCAACAAAACAAAACAAATTAAACAAAATCTCTATCAAGAAGCACTTACTTGGCATGAGTATCCATGAATTTAGCATTTCTGGAAGCAATAAGTATATCACAAGCAAGTGAAATCTCAAAACCAGCAGTAACAGAGAATCCATTAATAGCACCAATAATAGGTTTCTTACAAATCTCCATCTGACAAACAGGATCAGTTTCTTTATCTTTAACATCACCTTTGAATACATCTTCGGCAGCAGTCAAATCAACACCTGAACAGAAAGCTCTGCCTGAACCTGTCAATATTATTACTTTAACAGATTCATCTTCATTTAATCTCTTAACTGATTTTGCTAAATCAACTATCATTGCTCTTGTTAATGAGTTTAATGATTTTGGTCTGTTGATTGTTATGATTCCTATCCCATTTGATTCAATTGTGACTTTGATTAAATCTTCTGCTACTGTGGGATTTTGATCCATCTTTTGAATTGTGAGTTTCTGAGAGAGAATGAAACGAAGAAGATGAAGAACGAGAGAAGTTGTTGTTTACTTATTATGAATCGTGATCGGATGAGATCATTACTTTATGTGTCTTGAAATGTGTAATCAAGGTGTCAGACGCTTGACTAAGATTATTTGTTTTTTTACTCTTTGGGATAGGATGGTTACCCCATAGCGCATCCTCTAAAATACTAGTGGCACTCCGAAACATTGTGCATTTTATACACATCTCTGGGCCTCTGGCCAAACCCAAAATTTCCCTCAGATTTCCCTCCATTTCTTACCTTAAACCCTAGTTTCTCCCACTGTATGCCTTCCAAATCCCTTACTCTATTTTTTTCTCGGTGTTTTCTTTCTTTCTGGAACCCTAAAACTTGAGAGTTCTGGAAATTTATCTTCTGAGGATAGTAGATGTGGTTTTCTACTCAGAGGATTTAGTTTGGAGTTCTTGAGATTTTTCTATTTTGGGCTTATTCATCAGCAAGCACAAGGTTAGTTCTGTATTTAAAAATTTGGAATTCGTGAGTCATTCATTAGCACAAATTTGTAATTTGATTGATTCCCCTGAAATGGTAGTTTTTGAACATATTATGGTTTTTATTTTGTTTATATCTAATTATTTGATCTGAGGTCATTCTTGTTGAGATTGTTTCATCGGATCATGTATTCATTTGCTCTGATTAGAATGGCTGAATTATATAACCAAAAACACTTGTATTAGTGACATTTTGAAGGAAAATTTCATACCATGTTAAAGATTAACCATGGATGAGTTATCATTTGAGGACTGCTGGTTTAAGGAGAACTCCGGTTCAAAATTGGAGTTGATTTTCTCGAAATGCTTATTTAAGCATGATTTTATTAGGTTGTTTGCTTAGGATGGCTATATTTCCGAGTCCTGTAATGCGGTCAGGTGATTAATGACAATGAATTGAATAAATGCAAATAACAATGCGTTAGAGGCCAAATCCTTATTACTTGTATTTTTTCCCGGTCTTAAACTTTCAGCCCAAATTGTATTAGGAAGGTTTATCTACCTGGAGTTTTGTTACGCTATTTCTATCAGCATATAATCGTAGTATATTACATCAAAAAACAAATAAATAATGATAGTATAGCTTGCAAGATTTGTTTCTGTCTTGAATCATTTTGTGATAGGTTTAGTGGTGGAGAGGACTTCTCTTTGGCTTGTTTTGGTAGTTTCTTGGCATTTTGGGGATTTTGTTTTTTACTTAGATGGCTGTTGTTAGCTGGTACCCTTGCTAGTAACATGGACTTGTATAAGACCACCATTAGGATACAAATGTAAACATAGATGTCAATCTCAAAATTGAGTGGTTTGGGAAACTAGTCTTGGAATCAATCCTTAGGGGTTTCAGTAGACTATCTAATATGTGCTAATTATACTGTGTTTTTTGTATATCAGGTAACCTGAGGCTTATTGACATGGCGGAATTTAAGTTTTATTAGTGAGCTGCCAGTGATATCCAATGTCTGCGAACCAGGGTCCTACACTTACTGCAAATCACCAAAGAAATCAAAGATGCGGGTCCAGATCGATCGACTCTCCTATAGGTAGGTTTCTATGTTATAATGAGTTCTAACCAGCCAAACATTTCATTAAACTTTGTATTGATTTTTCCACTTGTGAGACTAGATCAACCTTTAAATGGGAACATCTTTTTCAAGTTTGCTGTTGAGCACAATTTAAAAGAAAAAATATCTGCTATTATTTTGACATTGTTTAAAGCATTAAACACGGTAATGCTCATGTCTATTTGGCCGCGCTGTGTGCTTGTGTCCAGATGCTTATCCAAAGTTAAATTCTGTAGTTTTTCATTTCATGATGAACTGAATTGCAAAGAGTAGTACGTGGTGAGTTGCTTTTCTTTTCTGGAAAAAGCTTACAGAAATTTGGATATGCTAATTTACGGATATAAGCATCTTGTGAGGAAAGCGGTAGCAATGACCATCTGTGCACTCAAAGTTTCAAAAAAGGATTTTACTAATGATGCACTGGCAAGAGTATAATCTTTTTTTTATAATCTACCTAATGTGAAATACTACTGCTGGTGGATGGATGAATTTTTTTTCGAAATTTTCCTTTCAACGTATTCTGGCTTTTCACTTTTTTGTTCCGTTTATGTGTTTGATAATCACTGAGACTTTGGCTTAGAAATTTATCCATAGTATTAGTCTGTCTATAAATTAATTTATTGTTCAGTGCAGTGTAGATATAGTTTGACATGCAGTGAGCATATTCAGGTACTCGAATTTGCTCCTATTTGACCATTCTTCTGGTGAAACATCAAAAGTGATTAAGTAGCCTTGAACTACACAGTATCTAGCTAGATCATCGCACAAATAGAAAGTAGGGATTGCAAAGAAACATAATTCTGTGACTGTTCCCTTCTTGCAAAAGATGACTACCACGCGCTGATATTCGCAGGTGTTTGTTAGATTTATAGTTCAATAATGAAATAATATTGGGATTCATGATGGCGTGTATGATGATTGAACGCGCAGAGTCATCTTTTAAGTATAGTGGGTCTAGGTATTAGCAAGTGTGAACTGGAATCGTAGTTCAACTTGTGTTTCGATTGAGAGTTTCCGTTAACAATTAGGTACTGCTAAATCTTCTTTTGAACAAATCATTCTGTAATTTAAGTGGTTTCAACTTTAATTGTTTAAAATCGTTTTCCATCGTTTAGACCCTGAAACCATTAGTGCTAATTGGAATGGCCTCATTTAAGCTACCATTAGTTTTGAAGTCGCACATCTGAGATATTTTGAACTTGAACCTTGGTTATACATATACTAAACATGTTTTTCGTAAAAGGGAAAAAATTTGGAAGCTCAATAATGTCTCGTACCTTTGCTTCATAAGAATTAGTTTTGGCTTTTGTGACTTTGCAAGTTAGATGAACTTAGCTTTACGCAAACAAAACTTACTTTAACTTAGAAATCAGGATAGGCTTTTTGACCTTTATCCATAACAAGTAAGGATTATGTTCGGCAACATAGGTTCTCTTTTTTTTTTTTTTTTTTACATAAACTGTTGTATACATTTTTCCTTGTTTTTTCTCCTAGATATATGCCTTGTAGAGTTATAGTTCAAGGTTACTATAGTGTTCTGTTTTGGTTACTTTGTCTCTGGAGCTGATTGTCTTTAAGGTCAGCCTAGTACGTCACTTAGATCAAATGGTATCTATCTTTATGTGCCTGAATGTGGTCACTTTCCTATGAAAGCTGAACTCAATTTTGTGATTTTTGGTGGTTTTTCCCCCTTATCTTTATAGACGTGAAAGAGATTACAATTACGGCCGATCTAGATATGATTCCAACAGTGACATAGGCGGTAAGAGGGATGATAAGTGGACGAGGCGTGATTCCAGTGATCATGTGCGTGACAAAAAAAGTTTGAGTCGGGAGAGAGATCAATGTCTACATAGAAGGTGCAAACGTTCTCGATCTTCTGGGCATGATGACCGTCAGAGATCAAGGTCTCCTCAAGTTTGCACTCGCGGCCGCAGTCACCAAGACAACTTTGGCAAAGACCGACACAATAAGAGTGAGGGGCGCAGGAATCGGGATGACAGACAAAGTCATGAACATTCTTCAATAGTATGATATAAATTAAGCATCATTGTTACCTTGGATATATATAAGTAAAATACATGCTGATTGTATTAGCGTTTCCACTTGTAGACTCCGACTGCTACGGTTGAGGTGAAGGGTTTATCGAAACAGACAACTGAGGAAAATATTCATCAGATTCTAGTAATCTCTACCAACTTCCAACTCTGAATTCTGCTCTCTTATATGTCACTTGACTCACTTGTGCTTGTATTCTGCTTTTTTACCAATACTTGATAGGAAGATTTTTGTTTATTCTTGAAAGGTAAAAGTTTTTCGGTTAATTATTCACCTTTTAATTTGAGTTGCTTCTTTTATAGGCGGAATGGAGGCCCTTTCTGCATGTCCGAGTGATGAGAAGAAGGAAATCTAGTGTCTGCCGCGGAATTGCTTTCATTGATTTTCCATCTGTGGCAGCAGCTCAGAAGATGATGAATGTAGTTGGAGATTGCGGCCTCGATGTTAATGGGCAAAAGCTGTCTTTTGAGTACAGGTACATGTTTTGAAGAATGTCTTGATTAGTTCTCTTGACTTTTCGATTGATCATAAAGGATCACAGTTATTTTTAATTCACAGTTGCATTAGAGTTTGTGGTCTGCCTTGAACTGAATCTCTCTCTGTATGTGTTCATTTGCATTACATTTTACTCAACTTGTTGACTCACTTCTCGCTGTCACTGAACACCAAAGCTAGATTGGTAGATGAACCTTAGGAATTGGGTGTAGTTTGCTTTGCTTGAACATGCTATTTGGTTCATTTAGACGATTAAATATCCTGTTCTAAATTGCATGTGGAGAAGATTAATTTAATGTGGTCGACGGTTTGTCTTATAATGACAATAAATATTGAGTGTTTGTTCTTTTGCCTGTGGGAGCCAAGAATTTATATGAATGCAACTGTTCGATGGATGGCTGATAGCGTCCCTCTTTCTCCTTGCCCTTGTGCCTTGTTGTCTTATGTAGTGTTTGCATACAGTGTTAGTGATAATCCCATCCAATCTTAAACTTCATCTGACCTGTAAGTCAGTGTTGAAGCATGAGCTAATTTACAACGTTGACATGCAACTATATGCTTTAGCATCCACAAAAGCCTAATCAACACAGCAAATGCCGTTGTTAATGACACTGCTGGAGAACCTAAACTGGAATGTTGCCTGAGAAACCCCAGATGATATACACTTGTACTTTGATATTGTTGAACTGTGTTGTTCTGTTTGACTTTCCATTTTACATTGCGATTAAGTTACTACAACAAGAACAGGAACAACAACATAAACAATGGCAACCATAAGTTCATTAAGTTACGATTATGCACTTGCTGCACTGCAATCCATAGTGTTTGTTTTTATTAATTTTTGTCAATTTATTTTTATTATAGACTCAGCATCGTAGCCCACTACACATGGGAAATATTTAGTAATTATAACTGTAAATGGTTTTTCTTGTGATATAATCAACTAGGAAAACAAATGATTATGGAAGAAAGGAGTGTGTAGCAGTTACTTCGGAAAACATTGCGGCCTATGTTGTAAAAGGCGTGTGCCTTTGGCGCTTAAGCCCCAAAGGCCCACTAGGCGTTGGACCAGCGCCTAGCAAAAAAAGGCGCCAAGGCGAGGCGATACGACCAAATTTTTTTTTTTTTAATTTTTTTTGGGCGCCTTTGGCGCCTAGTGAACGCTTAAGCCCTAGGCCAGGCCAGGCGATGGGCTTGGCGCCTCGCCTCTCCTAGCGCCTTTTACAACATAGATTGCGGCTGTGTAATTTTTTTTTTTGCCTCAGTTAAATGATCCATAAAAGTTTGAATCCGCTCATTTTGTGTTTCCACATTCTTTTCGTGCTGCAGCCCTATGGTAGAGGAACTTGAGATTGGTAACCTCCAGCCTGACTCTTCGTCAGATTGTATTTCTACATCTATCTCCCAAGAAGATCTTGAAGAACTAATGGTTTGTATCAAGAAAGATCCATATTTGAAACCTATTGTGGAAGATATCGAGATTGGTGGTCCAATTGTAATGATGAGGTATTAAGTTGTAGTGTTTGTCTACATTTTAGTATTTAGTAACTTGTCATTCTGGAAAAAACATGCATTTGTTCTATTCATTGGTTTTGTTTAACATAGCATGATTATTTACTTGTTTTCAGGTACTTGAATGATTCAGAGGTTCTGTACAAGTTGGGGCAGGCTATGGGTTTTGGAGTTTCAGGGGAAGTTCACACATAAAGACCACTATCCACACCAGGTCATTGATGAACAAGTACTGCTGACAAGTCATGTATTAACTTTGACCGAGATGGCTCATCATATTAACATATACAGACAACTCAAAATAGTAAAAAATACAAGAAAGCGGAAAGGAAATCATTTGGTTATAATATCTGTGCCATGAGCAAGCTATTTGGGAACTGATGATTACAGTGCAGTTTGGCATGAGATGCTTATGACTCATTACTTTCAAAAAGTTAGTATTAGTGAAATGGTGAATGGAGTCTGTACAAAGATATCTTCCTGTTATGGATTGAATTAGTGTTTGTGATGCTTAAAATAAAAAAATTTATCTCGCAAGTCAGTATGAAATACAATGGTACAAAATGAAAATCTACACAGCAGTTAAAAAGGAATATCCCCATGAATACCACAGATCATGTGAATTTACCCACCAAAATAAAATCTCAAGAGGGATTTATGTTCAGACTAAACTAGAAAGATTTTATTTTAAATGTTGCTTGGATTTTGAAAGAGCTGCAGTTCGGTGTTAATTGCATGAAAGACAGGGGCCCCGCCAGATACCATCTTCGCTGCCGGTGACAGCTGCAGTTATACTGATCATCCCAATCTGTCAATGGGTCCAACACACTTAGCATTTGCTCAGAAGGCGTTTACAGAGAATGAAACTGCTGTGGAGACAAACATTACTGGAATAAAGAACAAAAGCAATGTTGGAGACTATAAATTGTAATTGCTGTTGTGATACTATTGCTTTTGGTTGATGCTCATATTCACTACACAATACCTCCTGACCCAGCCGGAGATACCCCAGTTGGAGGCATGTCAGTCTAAAAGACAAATTAACATATGCAGCACAAAAACCAAAAGAAACATCCCATGTCTAACCATCCTCAACCTTTAATAACAATAAAAACAACCAGTTCAAAAGGAAATACCTGACCAAAATCAAACCTATCTGAAAACCTATGACCCATGACTTTTTTACCATTACTTAAGCAAACTAGGCTGCAGCCATTATATTTCGATTACTCACACCTTCAAGAGACTGTAAGTCCTTGGTACAGTTTTGGAGTAAGGATCGTTTAGTAGGTCAGCGGCGGAAAAATAATTTTATGTAGTCACATCATGATCCTAAACTAATGCTTGCCGCTTTCTTACTTGGAACTATTCGCGTTCCCCAATAATTACATACAGCATCGGAGCTTTCACTCACTTCCTCTTCTCTATCAAAAGCAGACGAGCCTTGCTTGGATGACAGATTTGGTGTCTCGACATCATTGTTCTCTACTGGGGCATGGGATGAATCACAAATAGGACACACAAATCTTCAAATATGGGGCAGCTTAATGTCTTGTAGCACGCCTTGTCATGGTTTTCTTTGACCTAGTAGCATCCTTCATCATGGTTCTCCTTGACTTAGGCATCTCCGCATACGTACCCGATTTAAGAGAAACTATGCTCTCACTAAGTCTCTAGATTACTTCCCATAGTATCACCACAGATGCGAACATTTCTAGTTGTATTATTCTTCTGATCATATAAAACTAAATCCTGGTCCGTTTGTATTAGAATCTCGCCACTTTCCAGACACCATATCGGCTTACACAATAATCGTCGGGTCATTGACAGCTGGGTACTTGTGAATTGTTTGGTCCAAGATTCTCTCACCCCATAATCCTGCATCATCCATAGATCCACTTTGGAACATTCGATAAAAGCTAAACAGAGGCGGTCTCCCAGCACTGCCACATTTTTATACACTGGATTCCTGATAGTTCTTACAGGGCTTCTTTCAGGAAAACTCAAATGCAGAAGCCTCTTACTATTGACATCAAAAGAAACAATAACTCCAGCCGAAGATTTTTGATCAGTGGTAGTGCCTAACCAATGAAGAGCTCCCTTGCAAAGTAAACCGTGAGTTATATCAACAGGAAATGAGTAAGGGACAGGGGTACGAATTGTACTCCATGAATCTGAACCCAATGTATAAATTTAATCTTGAAAGAGCTAGCATATTCATAATCCGTAACTGACACCAACTGGTAATCGTCAATACTGTTATCGTAACCAAACCCATACCTTACACTGTAATAACCATCACATATGGATGATGATATTTTCTTATATTCTTTAGTTGCAGGGTTCCATATACAGACAATATCCTCCTCCTCCTTCATTTCAGGAGACATGCGGATGCCTAAGCAAATCAGGCCATTACAGGAACCCCAATTATCAAATACAATAGTTTCCACTTTTTTCCTCTTTTTGGTCCATGCAAGACTTGCCTCAGCTTCAAAGGGGAAATTCATCACAACGGATCCACCACAATCAAAAACTGACTGCTGTGTTGATACTAATGATAAAGAAGACATTGATTCATAGTCAATAGAGTGAAGGGTTCTGTTTTTAGAAGGTTCTTGGTGCCGGAAAT
>JAJJWW010015752.1:0-145392 GCA_023531295.1 Papaver armeniacum | reverse complement strand
AATCAGACCGGATACTTCAGCCCAAAGGGGTTTGTAAGAAAACCTGACTGCGCGAGAGGGGAAACCAAGAAAAGGGCAAATGTCCCGTGCTTGGCTCTGCACATGAGCACGCCATAAAGCTTAGTGCCGGAGTGAAATCCTATATTATTTCTTAGAAACAAGAAATCCTACGTCCATTCAGAGACACCATGGATGCTGAGAACAACTCGATTTTGAGACCCATAGCATCTGTTGTTCTCATGGATGCAAGGACTGAGCTTCATTAAAACTGCTGAATAAAATTTGGTTCATTTTGATCAAAGGCATTTGCTTATGCCAGACATTCTCAAGATTTTTAGCCAAAAATTGATATTGCTGCAGTTGCACAAACACATACTAGCACTGCCAATTGATTATTAAAGACATGAGAAGATCTTCAACCGAGGCAAACATTAACCGAAACACACATTTAATCAAAATATTTGAACATTACAAACTTTTATTTGGGATTTGAGTCCTCTAAATGACGAGGACAGGAAGCTCTACAAGGAGAAATAACACAAGTAACAACCATGCATATGTCTAGAGAAGAAGAACAAAGAAGAAAACCAGGGCGATGCAAATGAATGCCGAATTCGAACGTACTGAAGCTGAATAATTATTATCATAAGGGAAATAACCATAAGGGTTTGGAGGAGGATGTTGCTGCTGGCAGCACTGAACTGCCGGTGGTGGACAATTGACTTGTCCAGGCGTGCTTGTCACAGGCGTACTTTGAACAGGTGGTGGTGGAGCTCCGTATGATGGATACCCTGACGGCGATGGTGGAGGCTGAGACTGGCATGTGTATGGACAGATTGAGCAGTTTACACAAACATTCGAGGACGGTAAAAGACCATCACTGGAAACATCTTCTGCGCTATTACAGTTGGAGATTATCAACAAGAGAGCAACAAGCAAGACCAACTTTGCAAACGCCATTTTCTCGTTCTCTGACTACCTGCAAACTGTCTAGAGAGAAACAAACAAATTTTTGCAGAAAGAAAGAAATCACAGTCTGTGAACAGAATCTGAAACTGCATTCACCCTGCTCGAGAGCTTAAACTTGATCTATCTCTGCCATGGTTAGGCCACATGGGCACATAGTTTCGCCACATGGATAGCAACTTGTCATTATCATGTGTACTGTGACATCACTGACATGTTCATCCTTTTAACCTTACTTGCATGATATCACCCACAGAATCAACAAGACCTCAGTTTTGTTTTTATGTATCTACGATTTGTAATTCATTCTGTAATTTTTATGTTTACTAGTTATACACTTTCCCTTCACCTATGATTCCCAAATCAAAGAAGACTACCATTGAGCCAGAAAGTTTGCAGTTTCAACTTTCAGCAATGCAACAGAAAAAGAATTAGAAACCATGACACCACCTAGTACATATACGAATTTCCAAAGAAGAAGATCTGTTCTGCCTGCCCAGCAACTAAAAAGCTGAGAGATGAGTGCATCCTGCAGCATGGTGAAGATGCACGCACCAAGCGGATTGAAACTTGTAAGGACACATACATAATCGATACGGAAAACTTAGAATAATAGGGTAGTAGAATTGCTAAGAAATCCCAATTTCATTTCAAGGAGAGTGGACCTATATGCTGCAATTAAAAGTTACTTTGCATTGAGTTTTTGCATACTAGCTGAGATATGAACAGTTTAAAAAACCATGTTACAGCTAAAAAACAGTATAGTCAAGATCCTGCAAACTGTATTACACAGACTACTACTATATGCAGAGAATATATAGAAGATTTGATCTACAGGCTTTGGTTCCAGGGTGTAAGCATTTTTATGTTTGATCCCACTGAGCTAGCTGAAAAGTATCATTCACCTGCTCAACGTTTTGCAATTGTATGGAACTAGGTTAAAGATGTTATCCAAAAAAAATTTAAAAATGATAATCAAACTAGTCTAGATTAGAAGCTGAAGTTCATTCTTTTGTATTCAAGCACAAGACTTTTCAGAACGAAGTTTGTAATTCCATTAAATGGTTATCTTGAAAACGATACAGTACAATGCCTCTATGTAGCTACTTTGACATAAACAACTGTGAATTACAAAGAACTAGTTTTTTGGCGAGAGCTTCTTCGGAAGTTAACTTACAGGCGTGGTTTTGAGCAGGAAAAGCCTAAAAGCAAGCTCTTGTAACATCCCCCACATTTCAGTCCATGTGCTTGTATTTCTGCTTTCCATCAAATGGTTATATTGAAAAATACAGTACACGGCCTCTATGTAGCTACTTCATTATAAACAACCGTGAATAACAAAGATCTATTTCTTTGGCAAGAGCTTTCGGAAGTTTACTTACAGGAAAAGCCTAGAAACAAGCTCTTTGTAACATCCCTCCACATTTCAATCCATGTGCTCGTAATTCTGCCTTTAACCTCTCCAAACCAAGAACCTGCATACATGGACCAATATCAAGTACATTACAACAGCAAACAGAAATGTACATTTTAAGAAAAAAAGAAAAAAAAAGAAAGAAATCAAGCATTGAGGAACAAAGGCTCACAGCTCACTGGATCTTCAAATTATATGTACTTCCAAATCAAAGACGAATAGACAGTTATGCTTAATACACAATTAGACACAACATGCTGAAGAAGTTGGATAAGCTAAAATAGTTGTCCATTTGAGTTCGTGAATAGTTGACTACCTTAAATAGTTATGGACGTACACACACCAGAGCAGACCACTACATGTTGTTCAATCTCTGACCTCAAATCTAATTTTCCACTTGGTTTAGGTAGCATTTTTGTCTTCTTTGCTTGTCACGCCATACACACAACCACGGAGCCATACTTTATTCTTAGGATCAGACACAGTAAGGAAATAAGTTACAATTAGAAATTCTAATCAGCGAACAATATACCAATCAGGCCTTTGCTAAATGCTAAGGCTAATCCCTAAGATGGAAAGGAACACCTAAGGAGCCTGTGGCACATAGTTCCACCGTTTGTATGATATTTGGTGCGAAGCAAGTCCTACTATTCCACCAACTTGATTTTCTAAGATGGACCCTTTAGAATGCTGAACTGAACTGCCCCACTATAACTCTTTTGTGATACCTTGAATTAGAAAGTGATTGCTTAATTTTAGGTATCCGCTTGCAAGTTTCACTTTTACATTCTACTGAAGAGACAATTTATACTGTTTAACTCCTAGAAAGAAAACTATTAGGTGTATCTCATAATAATCGAAGAAAATTAATACTCCCTCCGTCCCACTATTTTGTCCCATAATAGATGACCTATTTCACTAAACAAGGGGGTACTTCTAAAATTAATAGTGGGACTGAGGGAGTACTATCCAATTGCCATAAGAAGAAAGTATAGTGGGGAGTTGTAGTCATACCTGTATTTCAACAGCAGAGTCAAAATCATCCCAATCCAGTGGGTTCTCCAAATCAGAGTTGTTTTCACTTGCAACTGCTGCTTCTTCAGCAGAGCCATTAGCTTCAGCAACAACTGAATTACTTACAAAACTACTCCCAGTTTCAGATTCAAACGGTTGGACTTTCATGAACTATTTGAATATCACTTCCAGATTTACTTTCAACAGAACCATTTCTTTTAACGTGAACCTCAGCTTCACATACAATATCCTCACGAGTCCCCGACTCCTGTCCTACAACAGTTTCTCGAAATGGACTCAGACCCTTGCCCCACTTCAAAACATCTCCAGCAGAAGAAGATTCACCACCACAATTCACCACTAAACCAGAACCAGAAATGTCTTCACCATCCTTTAACTTTACATCAATGACTTCAATCATGAAGAACCTCTGATTTTCCATCATCACTGCTATCATTTTCGTCATCGTTATTTTTCACCGCCCTACAAAATCAACAGAAACCATCAATTCCTAAATTCTTGAAATATTTCAACAACAAGAACACCAGCACAACCTTCAACTTCAATGATAGCAATATTTCCTTGTGGTGGGTGATATACTTGGGTCTGCATAGACCACCACCACCACCATCTAAAGCGCTCACCACCAACAAGCTCCAATTTCAACAGTTGTAATGGGTGATAGTTGGTCCTATGTAGATCACCACCACCAGCAACAACCAGTTTTACCACCCACCACCATGTTTCAATTTCAAAATGGTGATGGGTGCTCCAGTGGGTCTGTGTTGACCAACACCACCAAAAGTGGTGACCGCTCCCCAGTTCCCACCAACAAGTTCTAATATTAACGGTGGTGATGGGTGATAGTTGGGTATTTCCGTATACCACCACCAATCACCACCCACCATGTTTCCATTTCAAAAGTGGTGATGGGTGCTGCTTGTGTATGCGTAGACCACCAGCAGCAGCAACACCCACCACCATGTAATAAAATGGAAATTCAATGAAACAAAATAACAAACACATTACAAGCAAAACCCAAAACAATCTTACCATAGCTTCAAACGCTTTTTGAACTCCTCCCAGAAGTAAGAAAGATCTTCCTCTTCCCCTCCTTCAAACTCCCCAAACGCATCCCTAACAGCATTCTCAACACCTTCAGCAACTTTGAAATTGCAATTTGGTGTTTCATAGTTGACTTGTTTGGTTCCTGTGATTAATCTCTGATGAATTCGGGGGATTTGAGTTATTTTGATAGATGGGTTTTGATTGATTTCACCTGGTTGGGGTTGTGAATTTTTGAGTTGCTGCTCACTGGAATATTGTAGACCTGAGTTCAAATCCCCAATTTCATTGCTAGCTGTATTATTATTGAGTAGCATGGCTGTGTTAAGGGGTACCAGTTTTACTTGGGCCCCGCCTAATTTTGTGTCTAGGTTAAAGGAGGTCAATCCCTAGACTATCGAAACCTAAAACTCCGAATCATTCCCGAATGATTCAACGTATCCGAATGATACTTCGTACCTAGTATCCGAATGATACTATTTGAACTCCGTACCTAGTTCCCGGATTATATGGACCTCGAATATGTTAAGGGGTACCAGTTTTACTTGGGCCCGCCTAATTTTGTGTCTAGGTTAAAGGAGGTCAAACCCTTAACTATCGGCCAAACCAAAAACTAAGTACTAATTAATTAATTAGGGTAAAACTTATATTAGTGTGCGGCAAGAGTTTGGAGGAAAAGAAGAAGAGCACTTTCAAGAGGTTTAATGGAGAAGTTACCATCAGAAATCACATCACACATACTTCTTGTTTCTGGCTTACCAATATTCTCACAATTACAGTGCAGGGAGGTATGCAAAACATGGCGAAATTTGATATCAAAACCCAAGAAGATGGGTTTACTTTACGCTACGACCCATAAAAACGGTGAAACACGATTCTATTTTTCTGAACAAAATAATGATGATGATAATAAGGTTAGTACTAATCAGGGCGATGAGCAGCTCCGCTATTTCGGATCGCTCGAGTTAAACCGATGTTCAACATCAAGAAGTTTCATGGTTGGTTCTTGTGACGGTTTAGTTTGTTATGCCAGATTAATAACATATGATGTATTTTTAATAAAAATCTACATATCCAATCTCGTCACCGGAGAGCACATTAAACTTCCGGTTATTAAATGGTGGAAGGGCTCAAATCCGGCTATTGGATTCGGATACGATCTTGTAAGTAGTGAGTACAAGGTTGTTGTTCTACGGGACAATGATGATCGAGATGTTCATGTGTATACCCTCCAAAGTGATACTGGGTGGAGATACATACAAAGTAAGAAACACCTTCTGTGCCACTGGAGTGATACGCAATCAGCGGGTGTTTCTGCAGGTAGAGCTCTTCACTGGATGGATGACGATAACATTATAGCTTTTGATTTGGAGCATGAGACCTTTGATTCTCTCCCATTGATACCTTCTGTTGGCCATGGCGTTAAAGAACTCATGGTATTGGGAGGGAATTTGTGTGTTCTAGAAGTAGTTCCAAGTAAACATGTCAAGATATGGGAATCAAATTATACACATGAACACCAAGGGTATGCCTTCTCTTGGGTTACGAAGCTTACTATAGCATGGGAATGGGAAGACTGCAGCTGGGGCGACAAATGTATGTTGTGGTACAATGCTATTCTCTTGTTATGACCCTGAAACGGAAACTTTGAGAAAGCTGGATGATACTTTGAAGAAATTCATGGGTGATTGTGCGCCTTCGGTTTATACCACCAATCGAGCAATTCCCCACGTGAATAGCCATGTTTTGATGAAAGCGATGATGAACACAAGGGGTGGAAAGAAAAGAAAAGCTCGCGATTTAGGAAACAGAATAAGAAAAAGTTACTGTTGCTACTAGGTTAATTACTTATCTTCCATTGTTTTTTTGGTGTTTTTTTTCTTCTTCTTTTACTGCTTTAAGAGTTCAATTATAACCCAACATATTCATATTGAGAAACAGTGATCTCTTGCAGCTAGTTATGGGAGAAGTTAATTGTGAATCAACTAGGAATAATTTAATTAACCAGGTTGTTAAATAATTTCCCGAAATTAATTCAAAACTCATGAGCTGGTACCGCGATATTTGATTGTGAATGCTTGAAGGCCTAAGAGGTTGCACCTGCATCTATGCTCTCAGTTCCTGAAGCACAAAGAGGTTTTTCTATATCTCCTATTGCAGTTGATATTAGTCTGCAGTCACTAATGTTGCATTATATATGTTAGTCTGTAGTCAGTAAGGTTACAGTGCACAAATGGTCTGCAGTCAGTCAGTGTGCATAGTAATAACAGTATGCAGTCAGTTATGTTGCACTACATAGTAATATGCAAGTAGTTGATATGCTCAGATGCATCCGGTAGTTTGTAATAGAATTGTATGGACAGGAGAAGTTCACATGTATCTTTGAGTCATGCTGTCACGCGCGCATCCGCGTGACAGCAAAAATGAGTTCGCGGGTCTACACCGTCAGATGAAAATTAGTAATGCACAAATCTAGAGATCCGAAATTAATGTTATTATATTCTGTTTAGTATCTTTTTTATCTTTTACACCCTTATACACTTCGCCTAATTTTTATTCAGTCCCTTCATCCTTAAACAGATCTTACCTCCATGTAATCTCCACTCTGTCGTCTCCCTTCTTCTCTGGTTCTAATTCATCTTCTCTGTTTCTATTTCATGCTATCATGGAATGATTTACACACTTTCATCTTCTCTTTTTGAAAGTATAACTGACAGACTCGATTTAGCTTTTATATGAATCTCTTATTTTATATTAAAAGTTTTCATGGTTTTTTGATCTGTTTATTTGGAAGAAAAAAATCAACTGATTATTGCAAAACAAATTGGGGCTTAAACTAAGAAAGCCCTTACTATGAAGGTATGTTTGATTTAATCAATGTTTCATCTGAAATCAAACGGTATACATAGAAAACGAAAATCTAATTTTGAGAATTTGAAACAGAAATTCAAAATTGTAAGAATCAAAATACAGTCTTCTTGTCTCTTGAACCCAATTCATACGGGATAAATAAAGAAAAAATGAAGTAAGGAGTTGAGATCTTGTCTACACAATTTTATTCTTTGCTTCTCACGAAGAGTCCCAAGTGATCTTAAGGCAAGAACGGACGAAAAACTAAGTATTAAATCAGTGGAGGACTGAATACAAGTTATTTAAACTGTGCATGGGCGTCAATGATACATAAAATAATGAAAAAATATTAAACAACATCGATATCGGATCTTTTGACGTGGGCATCTATGATTTTAAATCTAACGGCGCAGACCCGCGAACTCATTTTTGCTGTCACGCGCGCATCCGCGTGACATCACGACTCTGTATCTTTTGTACAAGGTTCTCTATTGACCAAGTATAGAAGAAAAAGAGACGTAAGATATCAGGTAGACAATGAAATTATAAGAGTGTGAAGAGTAGCCAAGAGCCCTCACCTCCATTCAACAAAATTACTTAAAATCATCCAAATCCAATGGCTTCTCTAAATCAGAGTTGTTTTCACTTGCAACTGCTGCTTCTTTAACAGAACCACTCCTAGTTTCCAGATTCGAAACATTGCACTTTCATCAACTATTTGAATATCACTTTAAGATTTAGTTTCAACAACCCCGTTACTTTTAACATGAACCTCAGATCGATATAATATCCTCATGACTCCCGACCTGTCCTACATGCTGATGGATTTCAGTATGAATTCCAGACTCTTGCCCCAGTTCAAAACTTCCCAAGCTCCTCTCTGTCAAACCTCCAGGAGAAAAAGATTCACCACCACAATTCTCCACTGAACAAGAACCAGAACTGCCTTCACCATCCTTTAACTTTACACCATGACTTCCATCATTAAGAACGACTGATTTTCCATCATCTTCATCAGCACTGCTATCCGTTTCGACATATTTTTTTTCACCGCCCTACAAAATCAACAGAAACCATATGAATTCCTAAATTCTTGAAATATTTCAACAACAAGAACACCAGCACAACCTTCAACTTCAATGGTAGTAATATTTCCGCCTGATGGGTGATGTAGTTGGATCTGCATCAGCACCACCACCTAAAGCTATCTCCGCTGATGGGTGGTGGTTCTGATGGGTGATGTAGTTTCTCCAACATGATGGGTGATGTAGTTTCTCCAACATGCTCCCCCTCCACGTTAAACTATAAGATAGTCCCACATTGCTAACTCCATAGCCTAGATCTTAATATATAAGGTGGTGAGCCACTCCACTCATTGCCAATTGGTTTTGAGTTGGAAGCCCACACACTTCTAATGTAAAACAATGAACAAACAAAGGACTAAGAAGAGATCTTGTTAGTGCGAGTTTTCTTGTTCTTTACAGCTGCTTGGAGTTCGCTTGCAGCCTCATTGTAGTGTTCTTGGCTGTTAGGTAATGGCTATGTTGGCCTCCATCTGTTTGGGTTTCGCCTTGGCGAATTTATTTGTTTTTCTGTTTGTAGAGTTGGCTCTTGCTTTCTCTGTGTGCAGGCTCGTCAGCTTGTGTGAGGTTGGCTTTAGTCGCACTTTTTGTGTCGCCTAGGCGTTCCTCATCTTGTTTCTTTTTTCTTTTTATCAATAAAATTTTAACCTTTCAAGTCAAAAAAAAATAAAAAAATAAAAAAATAAAAAGGACTAAACTTATCACGACAAATCTTGGTTTAACCTTTATTGTTTCCATTCATAGTGTGTGAAGTTACATGGTTTAGAACCTCCATGAGTTATTACCACATAAATACATCAAAAAGAGTTTGCCGAATTTACATCAATAAATAAAAAAAAAAAGCTTCCCGATCAAAAAAAAAAAAAACAGCTAGCCGAAGCCTTGATGTTTAATGGGACTACTCAATCCATTGTAATACTGACAGGACCGACTAATTTTGTGTTTAGGTCAAAGGAGGTCTTATATGGTCAAACGCTTAACTATTTCTTTTGATCGGCAAACTTAATAATATTGAAAACACACAAGCTTGTGCAAGCGATTACAACTAAAAGAGATCTTAAAGCCCCAAGCAAAAAAAAACTTACAAATTGAAAACTAAAGAAAAGAGCATAAAAAAGTTAGACAAGAAACATCAAACAACTCATGTAATGCGATTTGCCACTGCCTTGAACCAAAAGCTATTTGCGAGCCACCATTTAGCACAAGTTAATGCAAAGAAAGTCTCAGCATTATTCTTCCACTATGTTAAGATCTTTATGATCGTCTGCAAGACTATTAAACATACTTTTCTGATCTTTCTCCGAAGACGGAAACCCCATGCCTATCATTGAGCCTAACTCCATAAGCTCTACTGAAGAAATCTTATTAGGATCGTATAGAGGTTTCGACGTACCTTTAGAACTTGTGTTCAAAGAGCCGTTCGGAAAAAGACCCGTGGCTTTAGATTTCGAGCTCACTCTTCTATTGGCACCAAGAATTGGTTCCGATAAAGAAGGATTAGTGCTGCTTACCTCAGAATCAAATGCTTAACTATTGGCCAAACCTAAAACTAATTACTTAAGGTAATACTAAACCCGTATACAGAGGGGGAGAGATACAGAGGGGGAGAGTTAGACAATCGTGAATGCGGCAAGAAAGAAGAAATCTTTTCAAGAGATTTAATGGAGAAGTTACCATTAGAAATCACAGCAAACATCCTTTTTCTTTCTGGCTTACCAATATTCTCACAGTTATAGTGCAGAGAAGTATGCAAAACATGGAAAACTTTGATACCAAAACCCAAGAAGCTTAAGATGGGTTTACTTTACGCTACAACTGATAAAATTGATGAAGCACGGTTCTATTTTTCAGCACAAAATAAAGATGATGACGATGACATGGTTAGTAGGACTAATCAGGACGATGAACAACTCCGCTGTTTCGGAACACTTGAGTTAGACCGATGTTCAACATCCAGAAGTTTCATGGTTGGTTCTTGTAACGGTTTAGTTTGTTATGCCAGATTACTAACCTATGACACATTTTAATGAAACTCTATATTTCCAATCTTGTCACCGGAGAGCACATTAAACTTCCGGCTATTAACCGGTGGAGGGGCTCAAATCGGCTATTGGATTCGGATACAATCGTGTCAGTAATGAGTACAAGGTTGTTGTTCTGCGGAACAATGATGACCAAGATTGTTATGTGTATACCCTCCAAAGTGAGACTGGGTGGCGATACCAAGAATGTAATATACACCGTTTGCACAACTGGAGTATTACACAATCAGCGGGTGTTTTTGCAGGTGCAGCTGTTCACTAGATGGTATTTTAGATTTTGATTTGGAGCATCAGACCTTCGAATTTCTCCCGTTGATACCCTCTTCTGTTGGCCGTGGCGTTGGAGAACTCATGGTATTGGGAGGGAATTTGTGTTTTCTAGAAGTAGTTCCAAGTAAACATGTCACGATATCGGAATCAAATTATACACAGGAACACCGCGGAGGTACAGTGACAAGATCTGGATAGTAACCACTTGATTCAGAGAATCAAGTTTCTCTGGTTCTTCCGAACACAGCCTAAAATCGAATAAACGATTAATTTGATTAAAATTGGACAAGAGTTTCACTACATGATCAAAAGCTTATAAAGGCCTCACTCACTACCTAGCATCCAACGGCTAAACAGCCCCCAGGTGGTTACATTGGATCCACTAACACAATTACTAAAGACACCCAATAAGAAGTTAAATACCACTAATAATCCTAATACTAAGTAAAAACACTGATTGGGAAAAGGGGCATCGTCATCTCATCATATCGAGTATATGACAGGGTATGCCTGCTCTTGGGTTACGAAGCTTACTGTAACATGGGATTGCAGCTGGGGCTACAAACGTATGCTGTGGTACAATGCTATTCTCTCTTGTTAGGTCTAAGTAGCAAAATGCCCCAAAATCGACCCCATGGTTGTGAAAATGCCCTGACGTTGGGGAAAAGATTAAAATGCCCCAAAATCTTATCAAAATTCCCACCGTTACTTTTTTTCCGTTAGAGATGGTTAAGTGGTCAAATTATCTCACTTATCTATTTCACGAAATATGTGTTGGTAAGCTTTCGCTTTGGCCAAGTTCATCTTTACAGGTGACGAAAGTCATGTTGATTATTTCAATATCTTGAAAATCGCTTTGATGAAAAATAGTGTGTGAATATCCTCTATTTAACATCCTCTAAGAATGTTTCAATGATTGAATGAGAGTTTAGAATATATAACCTTGAATAAAAATATATACATTGTATGTGAACTCGTACTTGTGTAAGTCCAAAATCCTTGAACCAAAGTATGCTTACTTTGCTGCTCAGTATAACCGGAACTAAAGTCCGCGTATCTGTACATGTACTGCCGGAAGTTCACGTCCCGTGAATTTCTACAGGGGTTTGTGAACTGAAAACAAACTCAATCCGGGTACTTAAGTATGCATACTTGAGTGGGGGTTCTAAAAACGGTTTATTCGTGAACTTAAACTTATATAAACTAACGAATGCATATTTGTAACCCGTGGCTATAAAGTTCATGAATCGATTCGAGTGAATCAAAATCGTTTTTGCTTCGATTGTGCCTTGTATACTTCTATAAGATCTAATCAATTGAACAACTCTCTAACTAGTTCGTTTGAGTCATTTGAACTAGTTATGGTAAAGATGAATATGGTTGATATGAAAGTGCTCATATGGATAACCATTTGGTTAACTACAAGAACCAACTAGGTGTACATGTTTAGGTACTTACACAAAAACCTAAATGAACGTGCATTTCATTTGTGTATAACAAGCTAAGTTCGATCTAACAGTTGAAAGATATTAGCATGAATCTAATCAGGTTTTCATCTAACGGTGAATATTGAATGCTTTGTAATTACCAAGGTAACTTAGATTGCAAACCCTGATTTGGAAACTATATAATGGAGAACTCTAGCAACTGGGAAACCTAATCCCCACACCTCCTGTGTGATACTAGTTATATAGATATAGTCGATTCTCCTTTAACCTTAGGTTTCTACCGAGACCATGTAGGTTAACAACTTGAAGACTCATTGGGATTGTGAAGACAGACCCAACTATTTTCTATGTAGTTGCGTGATATGATCTTGCTATTTCTATCGTGATTGAGTGAAATCGTAAGATTGGCTTGAGATTAATTTCTCCTATATGAAAGATAGAAAAGTAGTCACAAACATCTTCATCTCAACGTCTGTGATTCCGCAATATCTTGTTTCGCTAGTCGATTAAGGTTATTGTGAGGTGATTGATAATTCTAGGATGTTCTTCAAGAATATAAGTCCGGGTTATCGATTGGTTCCTGTTCACCTTGATTCATCAAAAGACGGAACAAAATTCGTAGGTATTTCTGTGGGAGACACAATTATCTATTCCTGTAGACTTTTCTGTGTGATACAGATTTGTTTATTAAAGTCTTCGACTTTGGGTCGTAGCAACTCTTAGTTGTGGGTGAGATCAGCCAAGGGAATCAAGTACGTAGTATCCTGCTAGAATCAGAGACGTAAGGAGCGTAACTGTACCTTGGATCAGTGCGAGATTGATTGGGGTTCTACTACAGTCCAGACCGAAGTTAGTTTGTAATAGTCTAGTGTCTGTAGCGGCTTAATACAATGTGTCAATATGGACTAGGTCCCGGGGCTTTCTGCATTTGCGGTTTCCTCAATTAACAAAAATTCCGGTGTTTGTGTTATTTCTTTTCCGCATTATATTCTGTTATATAAATGAAATATCACAGGTTGTTCGTTGAATCGATCAATTGGTAAATCCAACCTTTGGTTGTTGATTGAAATTAATTGATACTTGAATATTGGTCTTTGGTACCATTCTCTTGTATTCAATTAGAGTCACATATTTCTATTTGCTTGAGTAAGTATTGAATCGATAAATTGAGATATAACTCTTTGATATACTTTTTATTAAGATTAAGTCTGACTGTCTAGTTGATTATCTTAAAAGTATACTGGAGTTAGTCCATACAGATTGCTAAGGGAATTATTGAGTGAGGTTGTAGTACCCCCACTTTTTCAATTGATATCAGAGCAGGAAAACACATTTAAAGACCTCATAAGTCTGTGTTTGTAGCGATCTGACTATATGGACGGCAGTAATATCTCTGACAAACGCGTCACCAGAAACAAAAAATCTCTCTCGACAATGTCTATCAAAGAGAAAGATTCGTCAATCTCAAATATAGAAGAACCCTGTGTTCTAACGAGACAAACAGACACCGACACGTGTTATTCCGTAGAGTCTATCTCCGTTGATGAAAGTGGAATAGCTAAAAAGAGTGAATCGATTCTAAATCTTGTTAAATCCAAGATGGTAGATTTAATCGGTTGAAAAACAATGTCAATGTTCTTCTCGGTGTAGTAAGAGACTATAATTCCAAAAATGTTGAAGTTCGCCTTCATGTATCTTACTTGAGGCAAGTCTCAAAAAGGATGCCTTGGAAATTGAACATCGCTTGAATAAACTCTCGATTCAAGGATGTTCCAAAAGTCCTCTAAACCACCTACTTCTATTACAACCGAGGTAGTTCCAGCCCACAAGTAAAATTGGAATTCCCTTATATTGGAAAATATGTGCCAATAGCCTCTTCTAATCAAGGATGGTGCACATCACATGTAAGGAAGAAATCTCCAAACGATAATGTTAAGACGGTACTTTCTAATCACTCTCATGATCGAAAGTATGTCTCTTTTTGTAGTATAAGATGCACATTTAGGATACCTTGTCTAGATATCCTTTTGACAACTAGCCAATTGAGATTCTTGGTAAAGTTATGGACTATTTTAGCATTCCTGAGTATGTGGTATGTGACGTTTGCTAAGAAGGTCCTAATTGATGCTCCATGACAAACTGAAGAAACCCGTAATTTCTGAGCATCTAGTATGGGACTCTTGCTCAGGAAATCCAGACCGAAGAGTTAGTCCACGTTAGTTTTGTTTTGAATTTCAGGGATGAAATTCTTTACAGGGGTGAATATTGAACACCTCGTGTTTTTAGCATGACGCATGCTAAAAGATGCGTCATGGATCAAAGAGATGAAGCTTCACCAAAGCTTAAGTTGCGTAGAAGAAAGAAACATTGGCCCTTGGCCAATGCAATGAAAATGTTCAGCCATCATGGCTGGACATAGGGTTGGTAGAGCACAACCATCATGGATGGACATCGGGTTGGCAGCGGACAGCCATCATGGTTGGACATCGGGTTGGCGGCGGACAACCATCATGGTGGAAAGTAGGTTGGCAGCGCACGACAACATCATGGATGGACATCGGGTTGGCGGAGACAACCATCATGGCTAAACATCGGAGTTGGCATTGGAAGTGAACATCCATCTTGGCCGGTTATTCAGAAATATATGGCAATGGCTATGAATAGTAAAAGTGAGACTTGGTGAATGATTTTTCTCCCCTTTAATCTAAGTTGTAGAAATGTCAAGCTAACATATATAGGCAGGGGTACTTGGTTGAAGGAGCATATACGTACCATGCACCAAGTAAGATAGCCTTAGAGATGTACAACCATCACGTACATTCACGGGACCTATCTCAGGAAGTGTTCAGCCATAATGGCCAGACATTTGAATTTGCCTGTGAGCCAGAACTGAATGTACAGCCATCACGGCTATACACTGCTTTTGGACAGGGATTCATGTGCGGCCATCACACCCTTGGGACTTGGTGAAGTCATTTTGCTCCCCTAATCAAAGTTGTAAAAATGTCCTTAAAACATATATAGGGAGGGGTAGTCGGTCGAAGGTGCATATGCGGACCATGCACCAAGTAAGCTTTATAAACTAGCCTAACTGTAAATGATGCCTAAGCCTAATTTATAGTTACGTAGACTTTCCAATGGAGCATCTTAAGCATGGGCATTACTATTCCATGCCATGACTCGATGATGCATATTCCTTATGCATTATGACGGAACGGCCTATACGGACTTGGCCATTACTGCTATTGCTTGGCCACGGCCTCACAAACGATTTGGCTTAAGTTTCCGTCCCTTCATGTATGAATTACGGTTTTTGCTTTATCCCTTTAGAGTAGGGAACGGTACGTAGGCAGCCGCAATGAGTTGCAGCATTGCCGGTCCAAAGACTTCTTTGTCGCTCATATTATCTAACTGTGAGATGATTGCGACATACTTGCCTCTCATATCATCTGGCTAGGTAGCTCAACACAAGATATGATTATGGAAAAACTTGATGAGGCAAGTTGCATTCCATTCCCTGGATGCTTATACTTCCTATCAATGCGTTCAACTTAGGCATGTACCAATGATGCATTGGACATCCCCTCGAAAGTAAGCTACATTGATATGCAAGTTAGTGGAGCTTGCATAAGCCTAAGGAAAGTGAAATTAGGTCGTCAATGTCCTACGTGAAAAGTCCAAGCATGACCTATGCATGGACAAGACTTGGAAGCCAGTGATGCATGTAAAGGTGAATCGGCCATAGCCTTTAAGGCTTTAAACCCTTTGCAGAACAAGGGTAAGTTGGAATGGTGTAGAAGCTAAGTTAGCTACATCATGCTCCACGAGCATGCATGCAAGGGAAAATTGACGTGTATCTACCTAGCTATAAGGCCCGGATCGTAGCTTCATCATGACGCACCGTGGAAGTTATGGCATGTGCGCCCAGGTGTGCCGGGAATAATTTTCCGGTCCGTTACAATCTAGACACCCCTTATCCACCTCCAATGGGTGGGGATAAAAATATAGGGCCCCTAATTATTTCTTTGGACTCCCAATTAGATAAGGTTATTAATCTTCTATTGATTTTTTTATTTTTTTTTACTTTTCCCCCTTTTAAACTTCAATTGTAGCCCAACATATTCTTAATAAGAAATTTCATTATGGCATGGAAAAATAACGAGGACACATTTACATCTAAGTGACTAAGCCATTCCCTTCAACAACCGCAAACTCTTCATGTCAATTGAAAAACCCCAACACAACGGTTTACAAAGACCGGCTATGAACAACTTGCCAATCTTAAAACATCTCAGGCTATGTATGACTCAGACTTCACTAAAAGTGTCGAACAAAGTTTCATTCTAATAAAAGAAAACATTCATAGGTAGGTCTGGTGTTCTTACACCGCACATTCTCAACCTTTCTAGCCAAAATACCTTCTCATATTTTTTTTATATTTTATTTCAATATAAATCCTCACCGGTTTGAGGCACTGGGTTTTATTTGAGGCCTATTACTAGAAGACAAAAAATGTCATTAGAAACCAACTATTCTCTTATTACCTATTTCACCCCTGATTAATCAATGTTTAGGTGTTAATTAACCGTGTTAGATGTGAATCAACCAATATAATTGAATTTCAAAATATCAAACAACCGAAAAAAAAATTGTTTTTTTTTTTTTTTTTTGAAAACACCACCCAGAATCTGGGTTTACGTTCATGCCCTCGTAAACCGATTATGGGTTGGTATTTTGGAATTCATGAAGGACATCAATAATCGGTTAACGTAGGCATAGATATTAATTTTATTCTTATAATCAGATTTCCTTTTGTCATACATAATCAATAGTTTGATTTTCGTAAGAAAAATTCATTCGTACTTTCATTTATTTCAAATCCACTCCTTTTCGTAAGAATCACGGATGTACTTAGCGCGTTCATCTAGCCTTAGGCGACCCTAGTGGAAGATTTATAGTCTCATAAGGGTTTACATAGAGATCCAGCCACAAAATCTAAACAAAAACTCCTAAAAAAATCAATCTTCGTCAGAGGTATCCAAATCCGATTCACCCACCATAAATTCCAAGGAATACTCTAGAATTTTGGATACCATGAAGTGATAGATTTCATCAAATGTGAATGCTTCTCTCTTTTCCTCCAAGAAGTGCGCTTTCACGACTTCATGTTGCAAAAACGTAATACGAACTTACTTTGTTTGTTCCAAATTGATAAAAGTAGATTATGTAAAATAAACCATAAAAATACTTACAATGTGTTGAAGGGACACATTAAAGTGGCTAGCATTCAAAATATGTTTTTGGGTAGCTATAAAAGCAATCGCATTTTGGATTACTTTGTGGATATCACGGATTTGTTGAAGACTTCTTCTCTTCGGATACCCATAATCTTGCCTATTTTTTTTTATTTATCTTCGCCGGAAGGTTCCGGATTCTACTCTTACGGGGGAGTGATCTACAACTCGACTTTCAGCGTACCATGTTTTGATGATGGCCAAATCTTCGACGGAGTTAAACGACCCCATGCTTGTATGTGGAGGTATGAAATGATTAGTTTGAGGAAAATCCCTGGGGATGAGGTCTCTTTATATAGAGAAGTACCTAACATCTAGTTTTTTCGGAAAAAAGTGAAATAATTTAACATCGAATGTCAATAAAAACCGAGTGTGCCTGAAAATCAACAAAAAGAAAGAACTTTCCATCGACAGTACTCGGTTTATAAATTTTCACATATGATTCGATTCTGACTAGAAAAAAAGATATAGAAACTTTATATTTCTGAGGCATGAAGAATCGGGTTATACCAATACCCACATAAACCGATTTTGTGATGAAGCCTCAAAAATCTGTTTATAGGTGCGATCATATATATCGATTGTTTGCCTGTATTTGTAAAATATATATTGAAGCATGCATAATCTCGTTACACCATAAACCAATTACATACCCGTTGATGGTGGTTTTTAAACAAGGGGTAAAATCGTAAAACCCCATGACCTAGTGTTACCCGCAACACATTAACTAAGAGCATTTAACTCAAAAAATAATTAATAGGGGTATTTTTCAAAATACCAAATTAGGGTTTTCAACACGGAACCCTAATTCCAAGACCAAGCCGCATCCGCGCACCATGGCAACCATACCAAACGAAGCCGCATCTTGCGCACTGGGGCAACAATGCCAAACCAAGCCGCACTCCTGCGCACCATGGCAACCATGCCAAACCAAGCCGCACTCGCGCACCATGGCAACCGTGCCAAACCAAGCCGCACTCTGCGCACCACGGCAACCGTGCCAAACCAAGCCGCACTCGCGCACCATGGCAACCACGCCAAACCAAGCCGCACTCTGCGCACCATGGCAACCATGCCAAACCAAGCCGCACTCTGCGCACCATGGCAACCATGCCAAACCAAGCCGCACTCTCGGCGCACCATGGCAACCATGCCAAATGAAGCCGCACTCTGCGCGCCATGGCAACCATGCCAAACCAAGCCGCACTCTCCGCGCACCATGGCAACCATGCCAAACCAAGCCAGCTCTCGCGCGCGCCATGGCAACCATGCCAAACCAAGCCGCACTCCGCGCACCATGGCAACAACGCCAAACCAAGCGCATACCGCGCACAAGAGCAACAACGCCAAAACCAAACCACGTACCACATTCATTGACAACCATGCCAAACTAAGCCCAAGCCGCTATGCCATTGGCACATGCCAAATATAGCGCCCTAGGTTTGCAAGACTTGCAACTAGGTCAACATGGCAAGCACGTACCATTGGCACATGCCAACACGTGTTGCGAGCCATATTTCCAAGCCGCTATGCCTTTGGCCCACGCCAAATATAGCGCCCTAGGTTTGCAAGACTTGCGACTAGGTTAACATGGCCGCACGTGCCATTGGCACATGCCAACACGTGTTGCGAGCCATATTTCCAAGCCGCTATGCCATTGGCACATGCCAAATATAGCGCCCTAGGTTTGCAAGACTTGCAACTAGGTCAACATGGCCGCACGTACCATTGGCACATGCCAACACGTGTTGCGAGCCATATTTCCAAGCATTATGCCTTTGGCCCACGCCAAATATAGCGCCCTAGGTTTGCAAGACTTGCAACTAACTAGGTCAACATGGCGCACGTGCCATTGGCACATGCCAACACGTGTTGCGAGCCATATTTCCAAGCCGCTATGCCATTGGCACATGCCAAATATAAGCCCTAGGTTTGCAAGACTTGCACTAGGTTAACATGGCCGCACGACTGCCATTGGAACATGCCAACACGTCTTGCGAGCCATATTTCCAAGAAGCTATGCCATTGGCACATGCCAAATATAGCGCCCTAGGTTTGCAAGACTTGCAACTAGGTCAACATGGCCGCACGTACCATTGGCACATGCCAACACGTGTTGCGAGCCATATTTCCAAGCTGCTATGCCTTTGGCCCACGCCAAATATAAGCGCCCTAGGTTTGCAAGACTTGCCATTGACTAAATCAACATGGCCGCACGTGCCATTGGCACATGCCAACACGTGTTGCGAGCCATATTTCCAAGCCGCTATGCCATTGGCACATGCCAAATATAGCGCCCTAGGTTTGCAAGACTTGCAACTAGGTTAACATGGCCGCACGTGCCATTGGAACATGCCAACACGTGTTGCGAGCCATATTTCCAAGCCGCTATGCCATTGGCACATGCCAAATATAGCGCCCTAGGTTTGCAAGACTTGCAACTAGGTCAACATGGCCGCACGTACCATTGGCACATGCCAACACGTGTTGCGAGCTATAGCCCACGCCAAATATAGCGCCCTAGGTTTGCAAGACTTGCAACTAGGTCAACATGGCCGCACGTGCCATTGGCACATGCCAACACGTGTTGCGAGCCATATTTCCAAGCCGCTATGCCATTGGCACATGCCAAATATAGCGCCCTAGGTTTGCAAGACTTGCAACTAGGTCAACATGGCTGACGTGCCATTGGCACATGCCAACACGTGTTGCGAGCCATATTTCCAAGCCGCTATGCTATTGGCACATGCCAAATATAGCGCCTAGGTTTGCAAGACTTGCAACTAGGTCAACATGGCCGCACGTACCATTGGCACATGCCAACACGTGTTGCGAGCCATATTTCCAAGCCGCTATGCCTTTGGCCCACGCCAAATATAGCGCCCTAGGTTTGCAAGACTTGCAACTAGGTCAACATGGTCGCACGTGCCATTGGCACATGCAAACACGTGTTGCGAGCCATATTTCCAAGCCGCTATGCCTTTGGCCCACGCCAAATATAGCGCCCCCAGGTTTGCAAGACTTGCAACTAGGTCAACATGGCCGCACGTACCATTGGCACATGCCAACACGTGTTGCGAGCCATATTTCCAAGCCGCTATGCCTTTGGCCCACGCCAAATATAGCGCCCTAGGCTTGCAAGACTTGCAACTAGGTTAACATGGCCGCACGTGCCATTGGCACATGCCAACACGTGTTGCGAGCCATATTTCCAAGCCGCTATGCCTTTGGCCCACGCCAAATATAGCGCCCTAGGTTTGCAAGACTTGCAACTAGGTCAACATGGCCGCACGTGCCATTGGCACATGCCAACACGTGTTGCGAGCCATATTTCCAAGCCGCTATGCCTTTGGCCCACGCCAAATATAGTGCCCTAGGTTTGCAAGACTTGCAACTAGGTCAACATGGCCGCACATGCCATTGGCACATGCCAAACACACACGCTGGTAGCCTAACTTGCAAACCGTGCAACCTACCACCAAGGCATTCCGCACATGCCATTGGCACATGCCAAACACACCGGTAGCCTAACTTGCAAAAACGTGCAACCTACCCCCAAGGCATTCCGCACGTGCCATTGGCACATGCCAAACACACACGCTGTTAGCCTAACTTGCAAACCGTACAACCTACCACCAAGGCATTCCGCACATGCCATTGGCATATGCCAAACCCACACGCTGGTAACCTAACTTGCAAACCGTGCAACCTACCACCAAGGCATTCCGCACATGCCATTGGCACATGCCACACGCGCCACTAGCAGCGCCACTTGCACTCAAGATGCAACCAACACTCGACATCAACACAAGTGGGGATGCTTCTTTAGGGTTTTGGTTTGGCGGTCTGACATGCAGCGTACACTACGCTCACATTAAGAAAGCGTGAAAAGGAATAAAGCGGTCAAATAGAAGAGGAAATAATGGTGAAAAAACGTTTTCACCCATTAAACCATGCGGTTACCACCTCCTCCCATTATTTCACCCTTTACTCTCTTCCTTCATGAGGCCAGTGGTGCGTTTCAATCTCGACTTGTATAAATAGGTCTTACCTATTTCCACCCCGGAGACAACAAGTCTCGGTCGGGAGAAAATACTACACTCTCGGAAAGGCAACTTTGCAAGCTCTCCCAAAAGCTTTCACCTCTTGCAAGCTTCCTAAGCTTTCACTTTACGATACAAGTCGAGATACTACTCTCCTCAACACCTTTCTTTGCTTCCTCCCCAAATCAACCTTTCTCCTCCACTTTGTGACCGAAGCAAGTCCGGAACGGCCATTTCTTGGTTTAAGTAGGACTTGTACGGATGATCTCTCGAACCTATAAAGTGCTCACGTGCAAAGACATTTGTTTAGGAGTTTGAACCGGTTTCTCACTCACCTACCGAATTTACCGAAATCGGCGAGAAACGATTTTACCCATAAACAATTGGCGACCACGGTGGGAGGATTGATCTATCGGCTACAATATCAGACTTTCGATCTCGTTCTTCGACCCAGATATCAAGATGGTAGGGGAAGACGACTCAATTCTACTCAACTGCCAGACGCCCAAATTACCAGTTCTAAAACTACACCTGAAAACTGGGGACTCGTTGAAGATGCTACCAGCAATTGGGGACTTGCTGGCGACGCTACCAGCAAGGCCGCCTTTACACGGAGAGGGGCGTGTTCACAAAACCTATGAAGTGAGTAAATTTAGACCGCACAAGATATACGATCTATTTTTAGGTTCTTAGTAAAACCGTCATACTACTGAGTCTTGTGACTATTGCTAGCACACACTTTCATAAAAACAATATTCCTTTCCCAAAACATAATCAGAGTCATATTATCAAAACCATTCATCCCAGAAATAATCCAATACCCTAAAAAGTTACCAGCTGCCTATCAAAGGTCAAGTTTTGAACCTGGACATCAATATGTCTTTCAAAAAAAAAAGAACCTAAATGAAAGTTTAGCGAGAAACGTTCAAGGAAAATTATCCAACAGAAGTTTGCTCCTCTTGGAGAAAGTCAACTTTGCATCTTCAAGAGCCGCTCTCTTCATAGTCAACATCTTGGAAAGCTCTTCGAGTTCCACCTCCTGTCGTGCAATCTCCTCGGCAGAAAGGCTTTCGATTGCCGCATCTTTCAACTTTTGGATCTCAGCAAGGCCTTCGACAAACCACGAAGTGTTGAACTCCTTTTCTACGCACACGTCACGGTGATGCTCCCAGTCGGCAATAACGTCTTCAGAACGGTGTGACCGGTCACCTCACGCATATCCTCCAATGGAAGATAAAGCCTCTTCCACACGCTTAACCAGCGCAAATCGACTAGTGACTTTCTTGGTTGTAGCCATATGTCCGTGCTTCTCCCAGATTCTGGTGTACAACGCCTCATGCTTAGCCGGCACGCTAAAGCCGCCAACCAAAGACATGACACGGATAAGGAACCAAGTACGGGGGATCAAAAATGGCGCCTGCAAGTGGCCTCACGACTCGCAAAGGGTCTTCTTCCATGTCTACGGCAACAACCATCAGAGAATCATCCACCGTTTGAACCACGTCTGCGCCCGGTAATTGGATAACTCCCATCTCCAAGTCACCGGCGGTGGTCACCAAAGGCAAGTTCTCGTGTGACTCCACCCCAGAATCGTCCTCTGAACCGGATTCCTCCTGCAAACTTGAGTTAGACATTTTTTCCTTTTTCAAAAAAAAAAAAAAAAAAAGGGAAACAGAAGAAGAAGAAAGAAAAAAAAAAAGCGCGAAACTCACCGAACCACTTCCCGAAGAAGAACCAAGGTCTTTGCCAGAGGAATCGCTCTCACTTGTTGAACTCTCTTCTTTCTCGACTCATCACCGCTATGAGTAGGCTCGGTGCGCGGAATTCCTTGAAGAAAGCTGCCGTCTTAAACAACGTGCAAGGGCAAGAAAGCATTAACACTACCGAAGCCCTGAAGGAAACAAGACAATGTTCTCAGCCGAAATTCACATGTTGAGACAAACCAATGAAGAAGCGACACATACCTGGTTATTGGAAGAACTGAAAGACACAAGAGCCGTGGGAGGATCTTTTGAAACCGTCCCGAACCCGCCAAAGACGATTCTTCGTTCTCCGTTCTTTGGCCTGGGACTTTCCGAATTGCTAGGCAACTTTCACTTGGGATCTCTCAACATTGGATACTTCTTCAAAGCTGCGGGGAAGGTTTGCGCGAACGTTTTCCACCGCGTTATTCACAAAATCTCGGATCATAATAAACTCGTCGCACCAAAACTCATTATAGCCGAAGGTCGTGAAGTTACTCTTCCCATTTGAAAGAAGGGAAGACGGATACCCGGCTCAAGGGCACTCGTCCAAGGGCGACACGCAATGAATCCTTAGGGATCATCGGTAGGTAAACAAGAGGCACCCCTTGATCAAAACCCATGTGACGAGCAAAGACGGTCAATATTATAAGCGGCTATCTGGAAAGACCCCACGAAGAAAGACGGTATATAACACGGGCGAGCAGCTACGAATGAACGAAGTTTTCACCAACACTCAAATCGTCAACGAGAAGACAAAGACGTGAGCGGAGCGAAGCAAAGGTGTCCATTTGAGTCACCGACTTATGGACCGGCCCCCATGGACGAAAATTGATTTCATGCAACTTATCAAGAAAACTAACCAAGCTCACGCCAACTCTTGGACGCCTTTGTTCACCCATCGAAGAATTCGAGAGACCCCCAACTCACGGAAGCGAAGGGCCGGTTCGGAGCATACTTCTCAAAGTGCTCCCATAGCCGACTTGCGAAAAGCAATGTGCACATATGAATCCACTTTCATGAAACCATTCGATACTTGCATGTTCGCAACTAGGTGATCCGAGATGCACATACGGGGAACCAAGGAACAGCTTGCCAATGGGAAGAACTTCACCCTTTGCCAACTTCACAAAGAATCTCTAGCAACTCCGGTCTTATTCCTTTCTTGCCGAACCGTCATCAAAAATGTCTACGGACAACCAGAGAGCCAAAAATGCTGCGACATGAAGATCACCGCTTTTACGCATTCGGGCTCCAACTCGTCCGAAACCATTGAGATATCCACCAACCGTAAGGGCACCTTTCATCCTCTTTCCGGGAGAATCCTTCGACTTCGCAATGGAGTCTTTCCGAGCAAAATCCCCCAACTTAGCGGCCAGTCATCCCGCATCTTCACCTCAATTTACGATAATTGGATTCTAAGATTCCCGATTCTAAGATTCGGAAGAGAGCCACACTCTCCAAGGAGAAAGTTATCTCACCCCATCTACATATGATTGTATGGGTGTCCGAACACTATCTGGAGATGAAAGCAACTAAGCCTGGGATGTCCTTTCTAATCGGAGATTTATCAAGTCTTGACAAGATCAAGGACCATTGCTCGAGTCAAGTTGGTATTTATACGCTCCTTGCTCACCATGAACTCAACCCATCTCACAAAAGAACGCAATGGACTTTGACACATCCACGAAGTCAATGTTGGAAGAGGAATATACCCCTTTATGAAGACAGAACCGAATGGTGCTCTGCGGGCGAACCGAACGTGTCTTCTGTCATCCTCACCACCGGTTAGCAAAATCGACACGAAACCCTAGTGATTCTTCCGAGCAGGGGCGAGGGCTCTAGTGAAGAATTCATCATCTATGTTCGGCTTGGAATTATGAGCATCCTTCGACGAAGTGAAATTTGATTCGAGTAACATCTTATCGATTCCTTTATAATAATTTGGTAATAAGATATCTGCGCAAAACAAACAGAGAAAGATGAAGTTATCTCCCTGACATATAGTCGCACCCAACTAAAAAAGAAGAAGAGGAGGGCGTATTCTTTCCGGGCTCAAGACTATATACGCAGTATTTTATTCGGGTTCAAGACTATATACGCGTATTTTATTCGGGTTCAAGACTAAATACGCGGTATTTTATTCGGGTTCAAGATTATATACACGACGTATTTTCTTCGGGTTCAAGACTATATACACGATATTTTCTTCGGGTTCGAGACTATATACGCGGCATTCTATACGGGTACAAGTGTGTCTAAAATATCCTTCTTCGGGTGTCTACAGTATCCTTCTTCGGGTTCAAAATTATATACAGAGCATTCTCTACGGGTTCAAAATACACACGCGGTATTTTCTTCAGGGTTCAAATATTTCTTTCAGGGCCGAAAATTCATATATGCAATATTTCCTACGGGTTCAAACGATATATGCAGTACTTCCCTTGGTTGCATACATACAATATTTTCTACAAGAGGCATGCCAAGAAATCATATGCAAGAATTGTGGAAAGCGCTACTCTTAAAAGGTTTATACCTAAGTAAAAAGAAAAAAAAAAAGAAGAGAAAAGAAATCTTGAAGACATACTCAGGAGTCGGTTTCTCTTTGCCGCTAGTATGAAAAGAGGAAAGAATAAAAGCGCAGATGGGGAGAAAGGGGCTTTATATATATATATATAAGCGTGAAGACTTTGAAATAGAGAAGGATTTCCCTTTTGCCGAAATCACGCGTGTAAGAAGCGGGCCCACAAAGGGTGCGACTTCCCAATGTCACCCAAGTCGCGCCTGCAAGCACGCACGGTTTCTACACTTTGCACCGGGCCCACCAGCTAGCACACTCAGTTTCCCAAATTCACGCCAACTTCCCAAAGTCGCCCAGCTGCACCGGCCCCGCCAATTGCACCGACTTCTCTATGACCGCCCAAGTCACGCCTGCAAGCACGCACGGTTTCTACACTTTGCACCGGGCCCACCAGCTAGCACACTCAGTTTCCCAAATTCACGCCAACTTCCCAACGTCGCCCAAGCTGCACCTACCCACCACAATTGTGCCAACCACGATTTGTGCAAAACTACCGGAGGCAATGATTCCAAACCCTATTTATAAAAGGTCGAACAGGCCTCCTTCAATTTTCTTTACGTTTTGCTATTAATAGTTTGTCACCATCTTATGCTTACCTCGCAACAAAGCCCCTGTTCCGAGCTAAGCAGGGGACTTAATGTTGATGGTGGTTTTTAAACAAGGGGTAAAATCGTAAAACCCCATGACCTACTGTTACCCGCAACACATTAACTAAGAGCATTTAACCTCGGTGTAAATAATTAACAGAGGTATTTTTTCAAAATACCAAATTAGGGTTTTCAACACAGAACCCTAATTCCAAGACCAAGCCGCATACTGCGCACCATGGCAACCATGCCAAACCAAGCCGCATACTGCGCACCAGGGCAACAATGCCAAACCAAGCCGCACTCTGCACACCATGGCAACCATGCCAAACCAAGCCGCACTCTGCGCACCATGGCAACCGTGCCAAACCAAGCCGCACTCTGCGCACCATGGCAACCACGCCAAACCAAGCCGCACTCTGCGCACCATGGCAACCATGCCAAACCAAGCCGCACTCTGCGCACCATGGCAACCATGCCAAACCAAGCCGCACTCTACGCACCATGGCAACCATGCCAAATCAAGCCGCACTCTGCGCATCATGGCAACCACGCCAAACCAAGCCGCACTCGCACGCCATGGCAACCATGCCAAACCAAGCCGCACTCTGCGCGCGCCATGGCAACAATGCCAAACCAAGCCGCACTCTGCGCACCCATGACAACAACGCCAAACCAAGCCGCATACTGCGCACCAGGGCAACAACGCCAAAACCAAACCACATACCACATTCATTGGCAACCATGCCAAACTAAGCCGCTATGCCATTGGCACATGCCAAATATAGCGCCCTAGGTTTGCAAGACTTGCAACTAGGTCAACATGGCCGCACGTACCATTGGCACATGCCAACACGTGTTGCGAGCCATATTTCCAAGCCGCTATGCCTTTGGCCCACGCCAAATATAGCGCCCTAGGTTTGCAAGACTTGCAACTAGGTTAACATGGCCGCACGTGCCATTGGCACATGCCAACACGTGTTGCGAGCCATATTTCCAAGCCGCTATGCCATTGGCACATGCCAAATATAGCGCCCTAGGTTTGCAAGACTTGCAACTAGGTCAACATGGCCGCACGTACCATTGGCACATGCCAACACGTGTTGCGAGCCATATTTCCAAGCCGTATGCCTTTGGCCCACGCCAAATATAGCGCCCTAGGTTTGCAAGACTTGCAACTAGGTCAACATGGCCGCACGTGCCATTGGCACATGCCAACACGAGTTGCGAGCCATATTTCCAAGCCGCTATGCCATTGGCACATGCCAAATATAGCGCCCTAGGTTTGCAAGACTTGCAACTAGGTTAACATGGCCGCACGTGCCATTGGCACATGCCAACATGTGTTGCGAGCCATATTTCCAAGCCGCTATGCCATTGGCACATGCCAAATATAGCGCCCTAGGTTTGCAAGACTTGCAACTAGGTCAACATGGCCACACGTACCATTGGCACATGCCAACACGTGTTGCGAGCCATATTTCCAAGCCGCTATGCCTTTGGCCCACGCCAAATATAGCGCCCTAGGTTTGCAAGACTTGCAACTAGGTCAACATGGCCGCACGTGCCATTGGCACATGCCAACACGTGTTGCGAGCCATATTTCCTAGCCGCTATGCCATTGGCACATGCCAAATATAGCGCCCTAGGTTTGCAAGACTTGCAACTAGGTCAACATGGCCGCATGTACCATTGGCACATGCCAACACGTGTTGCGAGCCATATTTCCAAGCCGCTATGCCTTTGGCCCACGCCAAATATAGCGCCCTAGGTTTGCAAGACTTGCAACTAGGTCAACATGGCCGCACGTGCCATTGGCACATGCCAACACGTGTTGCGAGCCATATTTCCAAGCGTATGCCTTTGGCCCACGCCAAATATAGCGCCCTAGGTTTGCAAGACTTGCAACTAGGTCAACATGGCCGCACGTAACATTGGCACATGCCAACACGTGTTGCGAGCCATATTTCCAAGCCGCTATGCCTTTGGCCCACGCCAAATATAGCGCCCTAGGTTTGCAAGACTTGCAACTAGTTCAACATGGCCGCACGTGCCATTGGCACATGCCAACACGTGTTGCGAGCCATATTTCCAAGCCGCTATGCCATTGGCACATGCCAAATATAGCGCCCTAGGTTTGCAAGACTTGCTACTAGGTCAACATGGCCGCACGTACCATTGGCACATGCCAGCACGTGTTGCGAGCCATATTTCCAAGCGCTATGCCTTTGGCCCACACCAAATATAGCGCCCTAGGTTTGCAAGACTTGCAACTAGGTTAACATGGCCGCACGTGCCATTGGCACATGCCAACACGTGTTGCGAGCCATATTTCCAAGCCGCTATGCCATTGGCACATGCCAAATATAGCGCCCTAGGTTTGCAAGACTTGCAACTAGGTCAACATGGCCGCACGTACCATTGGCACATGCCAACACGTGTTGCGAGCCATATTTCCAAGCCGCTATGCCTTTGGCCCACGCCAAATATAGCGCCCTAGGTTTGCAAGACTTGCAACTAGGTCAACATGGCCGCACGTGCCATTGGCACATGCCAACACGAGTTGCGAGCCATATTTCCAAGCCGCTATGCCATTGGCACATGCCAAATATAGCGCCCTAGGTTTGCAAGACTTGCAACTAGGTTAACATGGCCGCACGTGCCATTGGCACATGCCAACATGTGTTGCGAGCCATATTTCCAAGCCGCTATGCCATTGGCACATGCCAAATATAGCGCCCTAGGTTTGGTAAGACTTGCAACTAGGTCAACATGGCCATACGTACCATTGGCACATGCCAACACGTGTTGCGAGCCATATTTCCAAGCCGCTATGCCTTTGGCCCACGCCAAATATAGCGCCCTAGGTTTGCAAGACTTGCAACTAGGTCAACATGGCCGCACGTGCCATTGGCACATGCCAACACGTGTTGCGAGCCATATTTCCAAGCCGTATGCCATTGGCATATGCCAAATATAGCGCCCTAGGTTTGCAAGACTTGCAACTAGGTCAACATGTCCGCACGTACCATTGGCACATGCCAACACGTGTTGCGAGCCATATTTCCAAGCCGCTATGCCTTTGGCCCACGCCAAATATAGCGCCCTAGGTTTGCAAGACTTGCAACTAGGTCAACATGGCCGCACGTGCCATTGGCACATGCCAACACGTGTTGCGAGCCATATTTCCAAGCCGCTATGCTTTTGGCCCACGCCAAATATAGCGCCCTAGGTTTGCAAGACTTGCAACTAGGTCAACATGGCCGCACGTACCATTGGCACATGCCAACACGTGTTGCGAGCCATATTTCCAAGCCGCTATGCCTTTGGCCCACGCCAAATATAGCGCCCTAGGTTTGCAAGACTTGCAACTAGGTTAACATGGCCGCACGTGCCATTGGCACATGCCAACACGTGTTGCGAGCCATATTTCCAAGCCGCTATGCCTTTGGCCCACGCCAAATATAGCGCCCTAGGTTTGGAAGACTTGCAACTAGGTCAACATGGCCGCACGTGCCATTGGCACATGCCAACACGTGTTGCGAGCCATATTTCCAAGCCGCTATGCCTTTGGCCCACGCCAAATATAGCGACCTAGGTTTGCAAGACTTGCAACTAGGTCAACATGGCCGCACATGCCATTGGCACATGCCAAACACACACGGTGGTAGCCTAACTTGCAAACCGTGCAACCTACCACCAAGGCATTCCGCACATGCCATTGGCACATGCCAAACACACTGGGTAGCCTAACTTGCAAACCGTGCAACATACCACCAAGGCATTCCGCACGTGCCATTGGTACATGCCAAACACACACGCCGGTAGCCTAACTTGCAAACCGTACAACCTACCACCAAGGCATTCCGCACATGCCATTGGCATATGCCAAACCCACACGCCGGTAACCTAACTTGCAAACCGTGCAACCTACCACCAAGGCATTCCGCACATGTCATTGGCACATGCCACACGCGCTACTAGCAGGCGCCACTTGCACTCAAGATGCAACCAACACTCGAGACATCAACACAAACCGGGGATGCTTCTTTAGGGTTTTGGTTTGGCGGTCACAAAGATGCGCGTACACTACGCTCACATTAAGAAAGCATGAAAAGGAATAAAGCGGTCAAATAAAAGAGGAAATAATGGTAAAAAACGTTTTCACCCATTAAACCATGCGTTACCACATCCTCCCATTATTTCACCCTTTACTCTCTTCCTTCATGAGGCCAGTGCGTTTCAATCTCGACTTGTATAAATAGGTCTTACCTATTTCCACCGTTTTAACAAGTCTCACAAAGAGAAAATACTACACTCTCGGGAAAGGCAACTTTGCAAGCTCTCCCAAAAGCTTCCACCTCTTGCAAGCTTCCTAAGCTTTCACTTTACGATACAAGTCGAGATACTACTCTCCTCAACACCTTTCTTTGCTTCCCTCCCCAAATCAACCTTTCTCCTCCACTTTGTGACCGAAGCAAGTCCGGAACGGCCATTTCTTGGTTTAGGCGGGACTTGTGCAGTTGATCTCTCGAACCTATAAAGGAAGGTACTCACGTGCAGCACATTTGTTTAGGGTTTGAACCGGTTTCTCACTCACCTACCGAATTTACCGAAATCGGCAGAAACGATTTTTACCCATAAACAATACCACAATTATAATTAAAACTGTAACTGCATTAAGTTCATAACCAAATTAACCAAATTAAAACCATAATTATCCAAAAAAGTGTAAAGATTAAAAACTAACAACAGTCTTAAAAAACTTAAACTTATAATATCTCAAATATCTAGCACAAGAGAGCATCAACATCATGGAGTTGCAAAGATCTGAGCACCAAAGATCGGAATAGCAACATCACCATCAACAACAACACCAATGACAGTAGAAACTTCTTTTTATGCTTCAGCCACTTCTGCAAATAGAATATTCATATGTCCGTGGTATGACCTCTCGAAATCTTCTAAATCATCAAAGGTATTATATATTATTTTTATTCGTAAATTTAGCTTTTTTAAGTGTTTCAAAATTGGCACTTTTATTTGTTTTGGTGATTCATGTGTTTGGATTTTGTATCTAGATTCTAGAAAACTATAACTAAAAAAGGGCATTGGTTATCTTCTACTAAAAAGGATCACTGATGAGTCGATCCATGTTGAGGTTTTGGTATAAATATCTTTAAAATTAGATGATTACCGAGTAAAAGGACTTGATAATCTTGATTTGACCTACATAATTTGTTGGAGAAAAATGAGTTTTAATAAATTGATTTTGTTCTTGGTGTGTTTTGATCTAATGACCTAAGGGTCTAAGGATACTCACTCATTTTTTGAGTGAATGAAATGGAACCTTTAGTCCCACATTGTGGAAAACTAAAGAGGTGCTCCACTATAAAACCATATTCTTATGGATCTATTTTAAGAATTTTAGGTGTGTTTTAAAACAAAATTTCGAGTTTATTTAGAATTAGTAATTGGGGATATGAAAACTAATTGGGGATATGGCTACGGGACAAAAACGGTGTCCCAATAGCAATTTTGGGTGACCCCCTATGTAATTATTTTTTTAATTCCTAATCTAGCCCTCACTAATCCTAATTAGTGATTAATTTTAATTAGTAAAATCTTAAGTATTGGGGGATATATTAGTTTGATTTTTTATTTTAATTTGTGTGAGTGAGGAGTAGAAGGAGAGGAAAAAAATTTGGGTGGAAATTGTTTTTTGAAAATGGAAGATGATTGTGATAACGAATTGCAAAGAATTGAATCTTTAGCTCAACTACAACAATCATATCTTCAATCTTCGGTGTATGATAACAACTCACAATTGGAGTTATATGATGAACCAACACCTTTGAATCATGATTTTCGTGACCATGAAGTGTTTTGTGAAGAACCAACTCGAGAAAGTAAACATGTTCAACATACAAGCAACCCCAACACACGGGGTAATGCTTCAAAGAGGTCGAAAATTTGATTTTTTTTTTTTCGAAACCGCCATTTCGGCCGAAAAAGCTTAATACGGCATGCTCGTTGTATGAATACTACGCGAACCTCTATAACCGGCATTGTATTCATACATCTTTGTATGCCGGACAAAATATCCACAACTGTTCAAGAACATACGGGCGTGGTATTCAAACCAAGATTGCATGCTTGGGTTTTCTGTCACATATTTAAGAGTATTTGGAAATTTGAAATACACAAGCATGGACGTTAGCAAACACCACCATGCCGGTACATGTCAGTTTCTATACAGAAACCAAATAATGTAAACTGATTGTTCCGGCATTGAAATTTCTATGCCGGGACGAGGTACCGGCGGTGTTTTGAGCATTCCGTATATGTCGGGATAATGCAAGAGGCAAATAAATATGCCACCTTAAAGCGTGAAGACATATTAAAGATATTGGACTACCAATGAGTAAGAAAGATATTCTTGAACACTCTTTATATCGATCCAATTAAGTGAAAGCTAGATATTACTCAAAAATCTTTCTTGATTTTCTCATTGTCACCTCCAAAGAGCCGTTCACGGTCTTTGCATCTTCACCTAGTGTACAACAAAATTCATTGGCTTGTTCGATGATTTGTACCTGTCTTTGTAGTCCTAGTTTTGATTGTTAGTAGTAGTTTGGTGTAATTCAAATGCATTATTAGTAGTCGAATCAATTGATTGTAAACGAAAGATTTTCTTGGAGGTAGTAGTTTCATATATATATATAGTCTTGTCAATTCTTGACAATGAATGGCAATACCAAGTTGGCATTGCAATATTCCCCCTCTCTTTTCTGACTTCTAGAAAGATCTTGTAAAGTTTCTTTTTACTACCAAACTATCCTGATTCCCATGCTTTTAATCTTACTACCAACTCTAACCCAGGGGTATGCCGTTAATAATTTTAGTAGTTAAAGATAGACAGAGTAAGAACTACCAGCTCTATATGAATGCAATTAAGAACAAGACGTTGTAAAAAATCTAACCATAAAGCACTAAACTAAAAGAATATAAATTATACCTCTTGAATCGTGCACACCATTGGAATTTACTTGCGGTGAAGAACATTTGCAACGGTGTAAAAATGGAATTTGGACTTGTTTCAGTTATAATCAATTGCGCCTCATCAGCTACATCGACCATGCATTCCTTGGAAGTTTCTACACCAGAAACTCCGTTCTGCAAGGCTTTCAATGTTGCATTTTCTTCTTGCAATTTTAAAATCCTTGTCTCCAATTCCGTAAACCTCTCTATTTCATTAGTACTTTCCATTTTTTTTTTTTTTTTTATTTTCTATTAGTTGATTTTGATAGTGCAAGATATTTCACAGAAATTACTCCAAGTCCAAGATATGCTTTTAATTAGAACATAAAATGCTAAGTGTGTCGGTATGATTTGGGGTACAGAAATGTTGAACAAAAAGACATCACCAAACTCATTTCTTGCCACAAATAGCTAGCTTATAAAAAAGTATGTAATGAACTAAAGTTTTTCTAAGGTATAACACAAATTCAGAATGATTTTACTTCTTAGCTAAGCCGAGTTAGTTTAATTGTTTGAGTATGAAGTTAACTTAACTAGGAGAACGGTTGGGACTATTTATCTGTAAATTTTGAAATACTGTCCGTTAAGTCTATGGTAAATTCAAATCCTTTTTAATACAACAACAAAGAAAAAAACATCAATTGCGGACCGATCCAAAGCTGTAACTGTACTGAAATATTCTTTAGCTACTCAAGGATGAATAGTGGTGTTGAAGATATGTAAGAAAATGGTGTCAAAAACATAGCCCTTAAACACATCAAGTGAAAAAGAAAATCGATATAAACAAAATTTTGTTCTTGAATTTATTTTATTTTCGGAAGGCAAAGGGCAATGTGTTAAAAAGGACCAACACTCATCAAAACAATGAGCATTAGTCAAAACACGAAAGGTTACAATTTTTCTAGCGGTTACAAATTATGACTACCCGCCCTTTGACCAATAGTCAAAGGGCGATATTTTATTCTTGAATGATCGTCATGAAATTTCCAGGAAGGTATTCGGGTTATGCTTCAGATTTCCTGGTTTCTATTGTTAATATCCATGACACTGTGTTGGGTAAATTTCATCACTCGAGAACCGGTGGTGATGGATGCATTTCTTGACTCGAAAATCTCTATCTATTTTTTTCACTCAAGAATATATATATTTTTTTTTTTGAAGCATGCAATTAAGTTTTTTTCACTCAAGATGTTGACCCTCTGTGATGAATATACAGAATAAAGTTTCAGCCTTGTCTGAATAAACAATGATGTTGAAATCTATAAAAGAAAGAAAGAAAAAAAAAAAAAAAAAGATGTTGACCACACTGATACCATATGTTGTTGGAGCTTTTGGAGAAATATAGACACTCCTTCAGAAGAATACTCCCAACTCATAGAGATAATCAATATATTTTTGAACAACTTAGTCTTATTGATACCATTACTCAATTTACTCCAATGTCTTAATGGAATTTTTACTCTTTAATACTTAGAAGTTTCATTTTGTAGAAAATGGGATTGGGTAGAAATAAAAAATTTAACCAACTTGATATATGATAATGTGAAAGAAATGAATTCTTTTATGATATATGATAACCAACTCATTAATTGTGAAGAAGAAGATGAAACAAATGCGAATTTATTTTATGATTCTTGGCGAACTAAGAGAATTTGGCATTATTTCTCCGAAGGATGCAACTTCAATTGGAGCTACGTTGGTAATATTTCGGCAACTATAAAAACTTGGACTCATGATTGGGGTGATGAAAGACTTAACCGTATATGGAACAACTTACCGGTTGTAATATGGTGGTGCATTTGGAAAGAAAGGAATTCTAGAACTTTTAATCATAAAAAGAGAAATTTGGAAAGCTTAATTCGAGATATAAAGATTCAAGCTTATTTTTGGGAGGAGTCAAACATTAAAATGTTGGGCTTGACTGCTAACATGGTGATAGCTTTATAAGACTCGTATTTCTATCGGCCACTTTGAGTTGGATATGAGTCGTTTTGGTGATTGTTTTTTATTGTTCTCACTTGGCTATTTGTCCTTTTTCCTTTTCTTTGGGTGATCGATTCCAAAAATCGGTTTCCTTCTTTTTTTTGTCGGTTGTATTTTTTGGGTTGAGGTACCCCCTTAAGTACCTTTTTTTCCAATGAATTCTTTCCTTTTGACCGATCAAAAAAAAAAAAAATCTGAAAGAAAGGCGTTTAAGGTCTATTAGTTATCTGCCGCTTCATTCAGAATTCATTGATCATGCCGATATGTTGTCCTTGATAGACGAAGGCAAACATGTATGAATATTGATTTTGGTATGTCTTGGTTGGGACTGAGATAACATGACAACTTTATCTTGCGGAGATTTCGGTAAAATTTATGAGTAACTACTAGGGGTTTAGTCCCCGAGGGAGTTGGGGGAGTTGAGTGTTGTTTCAATTTTTACCCGTTAGTCGTGGGGGAGTTCGACGGAGTCTCTCAAAATCCCCGTTAGTTGCGGGAGAGTTTAAAGGAGTCTCACAAACTCCCTAAAAAAACTCGTTAGTCATGGGGGAGTTTGAAAGAAACTCTTGAACTCCCTATTAGTCGTAAAATCTAGAATGCTAGGGAGTTGGTATGTTTTGGGGAGTTTGTAGTGTATTTTTGCCTCACTACAAATCTCTCAAAAGAGTAGAGATTTTGGGAGAGTTTCTCAAACTCCCTACACTCAAAACATCAAACTCTCTCAAACTCCCTACACTCTCTTACACTCCCTCAAAATCCCAAAGATCCAAAATACACTAAACTCCCCCAACTCACTTGTGGACTAACCCTTGTACCTTTATGTTTTCACATTATACACATAGTATATATGTTAACATTTTGCATACATTGTATCTATTAAGTTGTATATAGATATAGATACAATAAAATACCATCAACTTTTAAGAAATAACCAACTCTCTATTCAGAAAGATAGGAAATCCAAGATCCATACAAATTTCAAACTAGAAACCCGAAAATATAAACTTCCAAGATTACTAATAGGGGTACCAGATTAGATGGGGGTGTACCAAAACCAAGATAAGACAAAACAAATTTGCATATAGGACAAAACAGATTTTTCCTTGGCTTGGTACACCCCACCTAACCTCAGCGCCTATTAGCAGCCTTGATTTCAACTGAGATTTCCGCTAATCTTGTTAGAATTCCATCTTGGTGAAAAATCAAACATTTCTGGCGAGATCTCGTCATTTCGGCCGAGACCGACTACATTGAATATGAAATATCATAAAATTCTTCTCTTGAAACTTAATTCAATCGCAGAATCTTTTACGGACGATGAAAGAGAACTCATCACCACTCTTCGAATGAATTTTTAAGCCAATAATTCGATCAAGACTCAAATCTAGCATGTGTGCAAGCCGATATATTCACTATTCACCCGAATTGTGGATGTCATCAGAATCTAAGATATTTCTACCAGCACAGCAAAACTGAATATCAAATTCATTTTACTTGGAGCAACAAAATCAACTTGCAAACAGCGGGAAATCATTTCTTCTCTCTTAGTCAGGACTCAATTTCCCTTCTCAATTTGCATTTGTTCCTGTTTAGTTTACCCCAACATTCAGTTAAAAACCAATGGGCCAAACTACCCTCGAAAATGGTGATGGGCTAGCAAATGGTTATGCCGTTATGGGGTGCCAAATTTCACAAAATGTCTAATTTACCCACATTAATTCCTAAAACTAACTCATAAATATCAAACCATTACTATTTTCAGAAAAATCCCAAAACAGAAAAACCTATACCAAAAAAACTTCCTATTTTCATCTTAATCTTTCTAAATTCTCAAAACCCTCCCTCTTCTCCAACGATCTTCGATCCAACCAAGAAAAAGGTAACTCTCCATCAACCCTTTCTAGTATTCGCATTTCTTTATTGATTTACATGTTTAAATCTACAACTTTTGAAAATCAAAATCTCCGATCTTACCTGAGATGTTGACATATCGTATAAACCGGAATTTGGGTTTTGTTCTTCTACCATGAAGAGCATGCACACACGGGTTTATATGATGATTAACATAAACCGATTATGGGTCCCGAATCGGAATATGATAAGACACCACCGTAGTCGTGTATATAATTGCATTAGTATAACCCATTCGGGTACTAAATTATTTTGACCTATGGGTTTCCTTAATCGGATTCTATTTGCTTGTTAATGTACCGATTGTGAATTGTCTCTTCAAATTTCATTCACAATCGGTTTTTATATATGTACCACATAAACCGATTGTGACTGTTTGACATTCCTACATGTTTTGTTGTTGAGAATCGGATTACATATGTTTAATTATGTAGCAATTGTGAACTAGATTTTTTTTCTTTTTTCTTTTTTGTAGATATGGAATTCGGCCACCTAGCATTTTACTCTCAAGAGCTCACCCATGAGAAATTCACAGGGCACCACAACCCGTGCCACAAAGAAGCCTTTACAAATTTGCATATGGGCGTACGTGAGACCCGTCTAGAGGAAACCCTCGCACTGGTAGACAAGCTTGCACTGGAAGAGCTCGTCGAGGTCATCAGGTTTGCAAGGAGAATGAGGGATTTAATTTCAGTTGAGAGAGGTTGCCTCAGACATTTGGAAGGTATGTTTGAAAAAATGGCCAAATATCAAGCTATACCTGATTTAGAAGTTGCTGCTTCTGCTGCAAATGCTCCTGATGTTGTTGTTCCCCGGATTCTTTTGGTGCTTCATGATTTATTAGTTTAAGTTTTATGTATTAAAAGTTTAAGGTTCTAAGACTTGGTTGTTTAAGTTTTAAGTTTTTAACATTCTTTTGGGATGTTTAAGGTTTATATTTTGGATGATCCTGGTTTGAACTTAATGCACTTAAAATTTTACTTATAATTATGTGTATCGTAAAACAAGTTTATGCATGCTCAATAATTCTGTTAACCAAACACATGCCAACAATCGGGCTACTCGATATGTCTAAACCGATTGTCTAGGGTCTATAATAGAATCGGTTTATGTGTGGGGTCAGTATAATCCGATTCTTCATGCCTTAGAAATGATGTTTTTTCTGTATCTTTTTCCAGTTAGAATCGGGTCACATATAAAGTTATATAAATCGATAATTGTCGGTGAAAATTCTAATTTTAACTTGTCTTTAACCGGTTTATATCGGCTAAACCGATTAAACCGATTGTGCCAAACTATATCACTTTTTTTCGGAAAAAAAAATAGTCGTTGGGGTCTTTCTCTATAAATATAGACCTCATCCTTGGACCTTATTTGCCCCAAAATTTCTCATTTTATTCTCTCTCACTCTATATACTCCACATCTACTCATTTCATACCTCCACATACAAGAAATGGCATCGTTTGACTCTGTCAAAAATTTGGAAATCACAAAAGCATGGTACGCCAAAACTCGAACTAAAAATCATTCCTCCGCAAGGGTAGATGCCGAAACCTTTTGGACAAAGGTGTAAAACAAATATAGGCAAGATTTTGGGAATCCTAACGGAAGAAGTGTTCAACAAGTCCATGATAGGCACTAAGTCATCAAAAATGCGATACTTGCTTATTTAGCTATCCAACACCGGATTTTGAACGCTAGACACTTTAGCTTTCCATTGAACAATTTCCAAGTGTTTTTGTGGTTTATTTTATGTAATCCATGTGGTTTGATCTTCCAATTAAACACCACTAACAAAGTAAGTTTGTGTCGTGTTTTTTTACCACCAAGTCGTGAAAGCGCGCTACTTGGAGGGATAGGGGGAAGAATTCACATTTAATGCAAGCTATCAGTTCACGGTATCCAAAATTCCGGAGTATGCCCGGATTTCATGGTAGGTGAATCGGACTCGGATTCCTCCGGCAAAGATTGATGGTTTTAGAAATTTTTATGTAGGTTTTGTGGGTAGATATCTATGTAAACCCTCACGAGACTATAACTCATCCACTAGGGATTAACGGCTTGATGCATGTGCTAAATGCATCCGTGATTCCTATGATAATGAAATGAATGAAAAAAAAAAAATCTTATGAAAGATAACAATCGGTTTATATATGTCGCACAAAACCCCGATTTTAGGAATCAGATTTTAAACATGCACACGTCAACCGATTCTGGAAGTCCTCTGTTAATTTTGAAAACAACAACCTAGAATCGGTTTACAGGTGCATGAACATAAACCGATTATGGGTACTGTTTACGAAAAGAAATAAAAAATTAAGTTGTTTGATGTTGAAGATTGATTTAACATTAATTTATCTCACAACTAAAATATAATTAACACCTGATACGATTAATTAATACTAATTGATCATGGATAAATTAGGTACTTAGATAATAGTTGGATAAAAGGTTTTGTAAAATTTATTTCTAATGACCTTTTTGTCGTCTACTAACAGGCCAAAATAAATGGACTATGCCCAAGTTAGCCGTATTTATTAACCCTTGGTTATTTGTCACTCATGGACATTGTAAAGGTATTCACATAGGGACTAAAGCATGTGTATTTATTTCTTTTCCCATAATTCTTTATTTTATATTATTACTGGTCAATAATCTGTTGGGCAGTAGTGCAGTACTTCAAGTTCAAACAAAAAGAAAAGAGAAATGATAAACAATTCGTGGGAGAAATCTGGAACCAAACACCGATGAAACAGAAATGCAGACCCATTTTTACACACACTAATCCCAGTGCTAAGCACGCGGCAGAGACCTCTAGATTACTTCTCGGAAATTTTTCGATGGGAAACTCGGTGGGTGTAGCGGCTCAAAAAAAAAAAAACTGTTGTACACTTGAATGGTTCAGCTTTTTTCTTCAAAAATTGATTTTCTAAAGCTTTTTTCTAAAGCTTCAAAAATTGACCTTCGCTACCTTAGGGGAGTTAGGTGATGGTATCATAGATTTTCTGAAGCGTCTGCGCAATTATATGGCTAGCCATGATGCTAATGTTCGGGTTGGAGAGTTTCTTTTTCATAGGTTAGGTGTGGTTATTCAAAAAGGTGTTGGAGCTCAAATTAGTGCTAGGCTTCCATCCAATTTCTTACTAGTTGATAGTCTTTCTGATTTGTAAGTTAATTAATTTCAAAAATAAAAATAAAATAAAATAATTTAAATTAAAAAAAAGAAAAAAATAGTGAAGGAGTTCGACTTTGGCATTTTTTCGGAGAGGCGACTTGGGCGATTTTTTTTGCGATTGGAAAAAATAGTGAAGGAATTCGAGTTTCAATTGATCAACTCCGTTCTTCCTTGTTTTTTTTTGATCTGCAATCCTCTCGGCTGTTCCCTCCTCTTTCACATCTTTTTCATACCCTACTCCAACAGTTTTCATCTGCTCGAGTTTTTCAATTCTCTACAACTCGTTTAGGTTTTTGTGTTTAACCCTTATGGTATGATTATCAATGGTTGGCACAAGACGATCGTCGTTGATTCAATCCTCTGCATCTTTTCAATCTTCTGCAAATCCTTTCAGGAGTTTATCTTCTACGTCGACAACCACTGCAACTTTTATTGCAGCATCTGTTTTTCCGGTCGATTCTCACCCCGGCTTTCAATTATCTGCATCGGCTGCATGTGATCAGTTATTGGCTGAGTCTATCACGCCTGTAGCTGCTGATCCGACTGCGTATCATGGTACTCCTGCAACCCCAGTTGCTGCCATTGCTGGTACTCAATACTATGCAACCCCAGTTGCTGCTAAATCTGTTGCTGGTACTCAAGTATCTGTTATCCCATCTGATGCCAGGCCTGTTGCCGGTACTCAACCCTTTACACACTCTGCATTGTCAGCTGCCACGCCTGGTATTTCCTCTACCTTCTCAGTAGATGCTGCTCCATTCGCGAACACTGGTTTTCAATCGTCTGCGTCCCCAGGGGCTGTCAATTCTGATGTTGTTGGTTCTCAACAATCAGCAACTTCTTTTGTTATGCCCATTTCGCCTGGTACTGCCTCTAACTCTTTTTTTCTTGCTGCCGATGACTGTGGGGAGCTGCATCGATGCCCCTTTGCTGGTTTCGATGGTTTCAAAAATGGGAAATAGGGGAGGGGATACATGAAAGGATACTTGCTCACTCACATGAGAGACAAACCTTATCCTACTGCTGATGCCAAGGAGAAGTGCCGCGTTCGAATTATTAGTGATATTGTGGTCTACAGGGATTGGGAGAGTTCTTTGAGAGGCATGCGTATGTGGCTGTGTTTTCCTTGTATGCACATCCACTCTTGGAGCAAAGCTTGTAAGTTACATAGTGGCGATCCTACGCCTTCACCTCTTAAAGGAAGGTGCGTTGATTTCCTGGTTCATGGTGTTCAATGCCCTGTTGTGGCTTGTGTTTCTGATGTGCGCACGGTTACTGTATCGCCTGGTGATGATGGGATGGTTCCTGTGGTTCCCGTAACCTTGGACCTTTTGGACAAAGTGATGCAATGTCAAATTCCCAATGTCTCCAGTATTCCTGCCAAGTGCAAGCTTCAGTTTGCTCGGACCTTTGTTGCTGGTATACAGAAAGTCTTGGGTAATCCTTCGAATGTCTCTCTTTGGGTTCAACTGTTGTTGTTACCTATTTTCACATTGCGTTTATACGTCCCTAAAAGCACTGTTGAATAGCGCTCTAGCACAAAGAAGAAATTACAGACAGCTGCGATTCTTTTGGCTCTGAAAGAATGGTCTGAAACCGATGGTTGTGCTTCATTGACCCACCGTGCCATAGAGGAAACACTTGCTCTACAGGAACTGCGACGCAAGGGTAAGAAGAGAGAAATCTATGGCAAGTCTTCGGAAGAACAAGAGAAGGCCAACATAAGGTTATGTCGTAAGAAATTGAGCTATGGATTATATACGACTGCGATTCGGACCTTGACTTCCAGTGGTGTAGCGCCTCCTAATGAAGGTACTTTGCAAGAGCTGCAAGATAAACATCCTTATGCGACACCCCCTTTGATACCTTCTACGCCTATCAAGCAGGCACCTTTCATTGCTTCTAAAAGCTTGGTCCTGAACAAGCTGAGAAGCTTCCCCAAAGGGACCTCGTGTGGGAGAGATGGCCTTCGGGCTCAACATTTGGTGGATGCTTTGAGTGGTTCGGATGCTACGGTGTCGGACGAGCTTGTCACTTGTATTACTGATCTTGTGAACATTTGTCTTGCGGGGGGATTCCCTTCGATTTTGGTGAGTTCATAGCTTCTGCACCTCTCACTCCCTTGCTTAAACCAGATGGGGGTATTCGTCCGATTGTTGTTGGTACTATTTGGAGGCGTCTAGTTTCCAAAATTGTTGCTTCTCACATTGGTAAGGAATTGGAGAGTTACCTTAGTGATTATCAGTTTGGAGTTGGGGTGCCCTGTGGAGGTGAGGCCATTCTTCACGCCGGCACCGACTTTCGGAAGTGAAGAGGGCATATACATCTACTTCTATGCTTCTGGTGGATTTCTCTAATGCCTTTAACCTGGTGAGTCGTTCCGCTATGATTAATGAGGTTAGACAGCATTGTTCTTCAATCTCTTGCTGGGTAGAGTTCCTCACATGCAACCCCCGCTAGACTTTATTATATGGATAAGAAGCTTTTGTCAGCTCAGGGTGTACAACAGGGTGACCTGCTTGGGCCTATGTTATTTGCTTTGACTTTGCACCCCCTTATACGTAAGATTGCAGAACGTTGCTCCTTGGATCTCCAATCTTGGTATTTAGATGATGGGACACATTGATGGTTTCAAGAGCCTTGGAAATTATCCAGCGGGAGGAGGATCCTTTGGGCTTACACCTCAATGTCTCGAAGACGGAGCTTTTTTGGCCTTCAATTGATAGCAGAGGCTTAATGGAGGGGTTTTTCCTTCTGAAATACGTCGGCCTTCCATTGGAGTTAAGTTATTGGGCGGACCTGTTAGCTTGGATCCTCAGTTTTGTAGAGATATGGTGGTTAAGAGAGCCAATAAGACTATTGCTTTGATGGAAGCTTTTACTTAAACCGAATGATCCTCAAGGGGAGTTGCTTTTGCTAATGAACTGTTCTGGTGTCTCTAGGTTATATTTTACCATGCGAACCACTAAGCCTGAATTTTTGGATGAAGGACAATTGGTATTTGACAATCACCTCAAGAAGTTCCTTAGATTGTTAGTTACTGGGGATGGGCCGGGTTTTGGTATTTTACAACATAGGTTAGCTACACTCCCCCTCAAGGATGGAGGGCTGGGTATGTACACTATGGAAGACACGATGTTGTACTGTTATTTGGCTTCTTGATTTCAGACTAGTTCACAGCAGAGTAACATTTTGAGACATACGGGGGTGTCCGGTCCTAGCCCCAGTTTCGAGCATGCCCTAGTCCTCTACAAAAAGGTATGTGGTATTAATGATTCTTCTTTGAACATTGATGATATTGCCCCCCAGTCTATGAGCTCCTTGGCAATTAAATTTTTTGATGTGGTAAAGAAGAACATACCCACCTAGTTTGTTATGACTGCGCGTGATTCAGCTCTTTGGCAGAGTAATAGAGTCAAACATGCACAAGATTATTTGTTGGCGATTCCTATTGATGGGCTTAACCAAACAATTGGGGCCAGATGGGTTTGTGGCTGTTCTGTGTTATAGGCTTGGAACCCCCCTCTTTGAGGATGGTGATTTGTGTTCTAGTTGTGGAAAATGCATGGATATCTTTGGGGATCACGCCTTGCATTGCAATAAATGGGTTGGGCTCAAATACATGCATGATCTTGCCCGTGACACCTTCGCGGATATTTGCTATCGAGCGAGTGTTCCTGCCAGAAAGGAAGTGGATTTGGGGCTCCTTGCAGACAATGGAGTGGCCCTACGCCCCGCGGATATTCTTGTATATGGCTTGGATAATGGTCATGATATGTGTTTGGATGTTACATGTGTCTCCCCCTTCACGGGTGACTGGGAGCGTAATTTTGTTCTTGGTCGTGCAATTGATAACACGGTTCTTAAAACAAAAAAGGCCAAGTACCTTGAGAAATGTACTGGTCAGAGACTGGGGTTTGGTGTTCTTGCTTTTACTACTTTGGGCGGATTAGGGGTGATATCGTAGGTTTCCGAGAAGGCTATGAAATTACATGTCTAGCCATGACGAAATGTTACTGTTGGAGATTTTCTTTTTTCATAGGATAGGTGTTGTTATTCAAAAAGGGATTGGAGCCCAGCTTGTGGCCAGGCTTCCATCCAATGCTTGTAAACTCCTTTCTATTGATGAAAAAATAAAAATAAAATAAATAAATAAATAAAGTGGGAATTAGTGGGAGCTGATTTAGGAAAAGAGGATCCATAGGAAAGTTGCATCTAGTTGGATAAACAAGAAATATGGATTTGCTGGACAATAATAAGCAGAAATAACCTGAAAGTAAGTGGTCAAATATACCAGTTAGCGTTCTGTAGCCATTTTATCACAAAACTTGTTTTGTACTCTATATCAAAACGGGATCAAGCCCTTGTATTAGAATCAGTTTTATTTCACGAATCACGATTAATATTTGGTTAGTTCACTCCAACATTTCGTTTTTTTTTTTTCTTTTTTGTTGTAATCTCATTGTTGCTCCTCCCATCGAATCTCACTAAGATATTATTTTACCAGACCAAAAGCAAATCAGTTTTTTTTCGCTGTCTCACACGTTTTCTTAGTTACTAGTTTGTTAACACATTTTTCGACTTTGAGGAGACAATTTATGAATTTTGGATTATAATAAACTCACACAAAATAAACTGCAGATTTTTGTTGTGCATGTTGCATTTCACCTGGAACTCATCGATCATCTTACATGTGCATCTATCATATATACCATCAAAATTATAATCATAAAGGTAGACCGAACGGTGGCCACATGCCTAACCGGTGACGCAGCCAGAATTTCTAATTCGAGGGACAAATATATAAAGTTGAAGATAGCATCAATGGCGGATGAAGCCCACACTTTAGCAGCTTTCTAAAATTGTTCATGCATTCGTTCACACGCTGTGGCTGTCGAGCTCGCACAAGTATTATGTCAAGCCCGTTGACTAATTGATGTCCGACATTAGGCCCGTTGTAGCCTGTTCGGCTATGCGAGAAATTTTCTATTTATGACACTAAGCCCACACTTTCCTCATAACTAATGAATTTCATTTCAATCAATTCAGATCATTTAATCGTTCGTAATTACAAAGTGATAACCTCAGTTTATTTCTTTTTTAGTTTAGATAATTTGATATAGTTGGATCGTCAATCGTGTGAACCACGACTCGTTAAATTTTTTTTGTTTATGATGGAAGCCTTTTCGTTGTGTGGTCTATTGTGTTCAAGAGCTACCAGAGTTTCCCCTCAAAATCGCATGCTGCTAATACATTTATTAAGCGTGAGATGTGAAAACAACCAACAGTTATTTCCTCTCTACATAATTTACTGGGAATTCATTTCGTTTAATTTCCAAATTACAATAAATTTCACAGCACTTAATAACCTGGCAAATTTAGGGGCGCCTCCAAACGAATTAGGGACGACACAAAAGGACAAAATAAGTCATAATCGGAAGGTTAATCCATAATCCCGTTTTTTTAATGGCCAAACTATCCTATACAATCGGTAGGTAACTATACAATCGGTAGTTAATCAACAATCGGGAGTCAATTTAGTTTATATAGCTTACGAATATAAAGTATCCCCAAAATAAAATCCTCTATCTTTTGAATTTTGATTATCCTATAATCTGTAGTAAATAAAGTTATCTTGACTCCCGATTAAAGTAGACCTTTGGAAAATATCCTACCATAACCGGTAGATCTCCAATTAGCAAAAGCACATTACCAATTTTTATTTTCTAAAGATATGCATTTTAACTGCCGGAAATTAAAAGCATATAAAACTAAAAACCTTAATTAAAAGATTCTCAATTTATTTCGATCTGGGATTCTCCTTTGGCTATTAAGGAATATCTTTAACAATAAAAGATAAGCGTTACTGCACATGTACAAACTATGTCGACATATTTACTTAGTAAATCATCTTTCATATTTATTATCTTGGAATCGATTTGCCACACTTCCAAACAAGTTTAAAATTGGTTCATCTGACTTCCAAGAACTATGTGATTGATTATCCTATCAAATCACCAAACATGGGTTTCACGGTTCTACTAAAACAAGTTTCGGTTCTACCTCCATGTGGGTACTAGAATTAGTCACGCTAGTTACCAAAAGTTGGTTGACTAGGTACTAGGATCGGTTCCCACATATATATGGTATTTAACTTGTATTTGTTGCACATGTCCATAGGATCGGTTCTCAATAACTAAAAACGTGTTGCACATGTTCATAGGATCGGTTCCCAATAACTAGAAACTTGTTTCACCTCTTACAAGGATCGATCCCCTTTTGTGATCGGTTGCACCTCTTACTAGGATCGGTTCCCCAATGACTATAGTTGGTCATACCAATTATAACAAATCGATCATACCATCTCGGAGTGATTACTTCGAGATCGTTTCACTAATAAAAGTCATACCAATACAAAAGTCAGGACTTGTGAATATTTTTACAAAGAACATAGACAAGTCATGAGCGGTTATACTAATCACACATATTGGTAATTCAAAAGATTTGCAATGAATAACAAATAACAATAAGCCTAGCGATTTCCCTTTTGATTCACAAAACAAGTTTATGAATGTACTTCCTTTAAACGAATATAAAACATTGTTTCCTGACATAAAATCTTCACCTCATACCCATACATAATCACAATAGCATTCAAACGATTATGTCGATGTCTTATATACGAAGTTCAAAAGATAAGCGTTATACTTCGTATTGTATTCCTTAATACTACGTCTAGCTAGAGTATAATCATTCATAACTTCGCAGTTATGTTTTTCAATATGCACGACTTGAAAGATACGTTAGGGAATGAAACAGTTCAAGTCAAATATTACTAACCTAAAGTGGAAGGATGATGTCTTCGTTGTAGCTCCTTACTTCTTCACTTCTACAAGTCTTCACGTAATACTTGTAATGTGTCATATTCTAATACTTTCAAGCTAACATATACGAAGTTGACTCTAGTAAATAATCAAGCGACTCTTTTAATGGGTTTTGGTTCACTAAAATATGACAACCAAACTTAACATACCAATGCTTGGTGGGTTCAACAGAGCTATGCTCTAACACAATCCAAGTATCTAACCAAATTTTAATTTTATCACCTTTCCCCACTCGTCATCTGCTATGTTGTTTAATGAAAGGAATCTACTTATGCACTCCAATCAAACCCAAGAACAATTTGTCTTGTTACTAGCATGAAGAAGAGAAGTACCCGAAAATATTTGGATCGCATGGATTTGACCCATCGAGCTTCGAGTTCATGCAAATTCTCCACGCTTTGCTCTAGCTAGAAGAGCCTTATTAAGAATTTTCGATCACGAAATCCTAGGCCCCATAAATTTTTGTGTACACCGAGACGCTTCCATGATGCAGTGTATGTCCCATTTTTCTCCTCAAAACCCCAATAGAATTTCCCGTGTATACTATCAATTTTATTATCTGTCTATCGGAATTTGGAGGTGTTTATAGGTGAAAATCGTTTCGTCAGTAAATTCGGTAGGTGAGTGAGAAACCGGTTTAAACCCTAAACAAATGTGCTGCACGTGAGAACTTTATAGATTCGAGAGATCAATCTGCATACAAGTCCGGCCTAAACCAAGAAATGGTCATTCCAGACTTGCTTCTGGTCACAAAGTGGAAGAGAAGGGTTGATTTGGGGAGGGAAGCAAAGAAAGGTGTTGAGGCCGAATAGTGCGGGAGAGTAGTGTCTCGACTTTTATCGTAAAAGTGAAAGCTTAGGAAGCTTGCAAGAGATGAAAGATTTTTGGATAGCTTGCAAAGTTGCCTTTTCCGAGAGTGTTGTATTTTTCTCTGACCGAGACTTGTTGTCTCAGTGAAATAGGTAAGACCTATTTATACAAGTCGAGATTGAAACATATCCTGGACTCATGAAGGAAGAGAGTAAAGGGTGAAATAATGGGAGGAGGTGGTAACCGCATGGTGTTTATGGGTGAAAATGTTTTCACCATTATTTCCCTCATTTATTTGACCGCTTTATTCCTTTTCACGCTTTCTTAATGTGAGCGTAGTGTACGCCGTAAGTCTGTGACCAAACCAAAACCCCGGAAAGCATCCCCGTTTGTGTTGATATCTCGAGTGTTGGTTGCACCTTGAGTGCAAGTGGCAATGCCGAGCTTCAAGTGGCGTGTGTGGCATGTGCCAATGGCGTTTTTGGCCATTAGAGGCTGTGGCACAGTAAGAAAAGCTACCGATGCGATGCGTGTTGGCATGTGCCAATGGCATGCGTGGCCAACTTGGGTTGCGCCCTTGTAGGAAAAGCTACCAAATGTGCGTGTTGGCATGTGCCAATGGCATGCGTGGCCAACTTGCGTTGCGCCACAGGTAGAAAAAGCTACCAATGAGCGTGTTGGCATGTGCCAATGGCATGCGTGGCCAATTTGGGTCGCGCCCGGTAGAAAATCGCTACCGAGCGAGCGTGTTGGCATGTGCCAAAGGCATGCGTGGACAATTTGGGTAGCGCCTTGGTAGAAAAAGCTACCGGCGAGCGTGTTGGCATGTGCCAATGGCATGCGTGGCCAACTTGGGTCGCCTGGTAGAAAAAGCTACCAACGAGCGTGTTGGCATGTGCCAATGGAATGCATGGCCAATTTGGGTCGCGCCTTAGTAGAAAAAGCTACCAAATGAGCGTGTTGGCATGTGCCAATGGCATGCGTGGCCAATTTGGTCGCGCCACGGTAGAAAAAGCTACCGACGGCGTGTTGGCATGTGCCAATGGCATGAGTGGCCAATTTGGGTCACGCCACAGTAGAAAAAGCTACCCGCGAGCGTGTTGGCATGTTCCAATGGCATGCGTGGCCAATTTGGGTCGCGCCCTAGTAGAAAAAGCTACCCGGCGAGCGTGTTGGCATGTGCCAATGGCATGCGTGGCCAATTTGGTTGCGCCCGGTAGAAAAAGCTACCCGGCCAGCGTGTTGGCATGTGCCAATGGCATGCGTGGCCAATTTGGCCTAGGTTGCATGATTTGCAAGCCTAGGTGCGGGCGCTACTTTGGCATGGCACGGCTAGGGCCAAGGTAAGGGTGTTTGGCTTGGAGTGGCATGGCCAGCGTAGCTAGAGCCAAGGCAGAGTGTGTTTGGCATGGCGCGGCTAGCTCGGGCTAAGTGTGGCTGGCATGATTTGCCATTGGCACGGAGGTGCTGGCTAGCATGGTTGGCATGCTTTGGCGCGTTTGGTATGGTCAAATGAATTACCATTGGCATAGAGGTGCGGCTAGCTTGGGCTAGGTGTGGCTGGCATGATTTGCCATTGGCACGGAGGTGCGGCTAGCGTGGTTGGCATGCTTTGGTGCGTTTGGTATGGTTGGCATGATTTTCCATTGGCATAGAGGTGCGGCTAGCTTGGGCTAGGTGTGGCTGGCATGATTTGACATTGGCACGGAGGTGCGGCTAGCATGGTTGGCATGCTTCGGCGCGTTTGGTATGGCTGTCATGATTTGCGATTGGCATAGAGGTGTGGCTAGCTTGGGCTAGGTGTGGCTGGCATGATTTGCCGTTGGCACGGAGGTGCGGCTAGCATAGTTGGCATGCTTCGGCCGCGTTTGGTATGGTTGGCATGATTTGCTATTGGCATAGAGGTGCGGCTAGCATGGTTGGCATGCTTCTGGCGCGTTTGGTATGGTCGGCATGATTTGCCATTGGCATAGGAGGGGTGCGGCTAGCTTGGGCTAGGTGTGGCTGGCATGATTTGCCATTGGCACGGAGGTGCGGCTAGCATGGTTGGCATGCTTCGGCGCATTTGGTATGGCTGGCATGATTTGCCATTGGCACAGAGGGGAATTAGGGTTTTGTTCGTTGTAACCCTAATTTGAAAAAAAATACCCCTATTAATTACGACTACATGCATTAAATGTCCTAATAAATGTGTCACTTTGGTGACATTAGGTTATTTGGGGTTTCTGATTTTACCCTTTGTTTAAAAACCACCATCAACATTAAGTCCCCTGCTTAGCTCGGAACAGGAGCTTTGTTGCGAGGTAAGCATAAAATGGTGACAAACTATCAACAGCAAACTGTAAAGAGAATTGAGGAGGATCGTCTGACCTTTTCATAAATAGGATTTGGAATCCTTGCCTCTGGTAGTTTTGCGCAAATCGGGAGGCTGGCACAATTGGGAAGTTAGCGTCGTGAGAGACAGAAGTCAGGCGGCATTGAGAAGTTCTTTGCGAGTTGTAAACCGAGCGCAGCTAGCTGGTGGGACCGGCGCAAGGTGGGGAAGTCTGTGCGAGCCATGCTAGCGCTACTTGGGCGGTCATTGGGAAGTTGGCGTGAGTTGGGAAGCGAGCGTGCTAGGCTGGTGGGGCCGGCGCAAGGTAGGGAAGCTGTGAGTGCTTGCCGGCGTGGCTTGGGCGGTCATTGGGAAGTTGGCGCAATTGGTGGGACCGTGCAACTTGGGCGGCATTGGGAAGTTGGGCGCAATTGGTGGGACCGGTGCAACTTGGGCGGCATTGGGAAGTTGGGCGTCCTTGTGAGCCCGCACGATTTTTGGTAAAGGTAAATCCTTCCCTATTTCGGAATCTTCACGCCCATATATAAAAACCCCTTTCTCTCATCTTGCACCTTATTCCTTTCATCCTTTCCTACTAGCGCGGGAGGTTACAAAGAAAATCACTTTCCGTATGTCTTCCAAGATTTCCCTTGTTTCCCTTTTCATGTAGGTGCAAACCCTAAGAGTAGGCGTTTTTCTTTATAATCCTTGCAATGATATTGCGCATATAATTTCTTGGCGTGCTTCTTGTAGAAAATATTGTATATATGCACCCAAGGGAAATACTGCATATATTATTCAAACCCGTAGGAAAGTGCTCCATATATAATTTTGAACCCGAAAAAGGATATTGCAGACGCACTTGAACCCATATAAAATATTGCGTATATAATTTTGAACCCTGAGGAAAATACTGCGTGTGCAGTTTTGAACCCGTAGAGAATACTGTATATGAATCCCGAAGAAGAATATTGTATATGTGCTTCATATGACTTGAACCCATAGGAAATATTGCATATATGAATTTCGGTCCCGAAGGAAATATCACAAGCGTGCGATTTTTGAACCCGTAGAAAAATGCTCCATATATAATTTTGAACTGAAGAAGGATACTGTGACGCACTTGAGCCCGTATAAAATACTGCGTATAATTTTGAACCCTGAAGAAAATATTGTGTGTGTAGTTTTGAACCCGTAGAGAATACGCCCTCTCCCCTTTTTTTTTTTCTTTTGTTGGGTGCGATTATGTGTCAGGGAGATAATTTCGTCTTTCTTCGTGTGCAGATATCTCGTTACTAAACTGTTATGAAGAAATCCGACAAGATGTTACCTAAACAAAATTTCGCCTCATCGAAGGATGTTCATAGTACCAAACCAAACACGGATGATGAATTCTTTTTCTAGAACCCTCGCCCCTCGCTCGGAAGAATCACCCGGGTTTCGTGCCAATTTTGTTAACCTTAGAAGATGAAAAGAGAACACGTTCGGTTCGCCAGAGAACATCATACGGTTCTGCCTTCATAAAGGGGTATACTCTTCTTCCAACATTGATTTCAGGATGTGTCAAAGCCCATTGCGTTCTTTTGATAGATGGGTTGAGTTCATGGTGAGTAGGGAGCACATAAATACCAACTTGACTCGAGCGCAGATTATTGATGCTGTTAGAGCTTCAGTAAATATCCAGATTAGGAAGGATATCCCGAGCTTGGTTGCTTTCATCTCCAGATGGTGTTCGGACACCCATACGATCATATGTATATGGGGTGAAATAAATTTCTCTTTGGAGAGTGTGGCTCTCTTGTGAATCTTCCGGTAGAACCGGGAATCTTAATATCCGATTATCGAAGGTGAGGAAAAGATGCGGGAAGACCTTGCCGCTAAGTTGGGAGATTACGCTCGGAAAAGACTCCCACCGCGAAATCGAAGGATTCTTTGTCCGGAAAGAGGATAAAAGGTGCTTTTATAGTCGGGTGGATATATCAATGGTTTCCAGACGAAATGGAACCTAAACAGAAAAGCATTGATCTTCATGTTGCAGCATTTTTGGCTCTCTGGTTGTCTAGAGATATTTTTGATGACGGTTCTGGCAAGAAGGAAATAAGACCAGAGTTGCTAGTGATTGCTGTGAAGTTAGTAAAAGGTGAAGTTCTTCCCATTGGCAAGCTATTCCTAGGTTCCCTGTATGTGCATCTGGATCACCTAGTTGCGAACATGCGAGTTTCGAATGGTTTCATGAAAGTGGATTCATATGTGCACGTTGCTTTTCTGCAAGTCTAGCTATGGGAGCACTTTGAGAAGTATGCTCCTAAACCGATGCCTTCGATTCCCGCGAGTTGGGGCGGCTCTCGAATTCTTCGATGGGTGAATAGGCGTCCAAGAGTTGGCGTGATCTTGGTTAGTCTTCTCGATAATTCGCATGAAATCGGTTTTTCGCCCATGGGAGCCGGTCCATAGGTCGGTGACTCAAATTGACACCTTTGCTTCTACTCAACATGTCTTTGTCTTCCGACTACAACTTGAGTGTTGGTGAAAACTTGTTTATTCAAAGCCGCATGTCCCGCTATATGCCGTCTTTCTTCATGGGGTCTTTCCGAATAGCCGCTACAATATTGACAACCGCTTCGTCACATGTGTTTCGATCAAGGGGTACCTCTTGCTTACCAGCTGGTGGTTCCTAAAGATTCATTGCATTTCGCCCTCAATGCCAGTGCCTTTGAGCCGGGTATCCGCCTTCCCTTCTTTCAAACGGGAAGAATGACTTCGATGACTTTTGGCTATAATGAGTTACGGCGCGATGAGTTTATTATGATCCAAGATTTTGTAAAAATCGTGGTGGAGAATGTTCGTTGTAAACCTTCCCAGCTTTTGAAGAAGTATCCGATGTTGAGAGATCCCAAGCGAAAGTTTCTCAACTCGGAAAGTCCCGAGGCAAAGGAACAGAGGACGAAGAATCGTCTTTGGCGGGTTCCAAGCGGTTTCAAAGATCCTCCCCAGCTCTCGTGACTTTCAGTTCTTCCAATAACCAGGTACGTGTCGCCTTCTCGTTGGTTTGTCTCAACACACGTGAATTTCTACTGAAAACATGTGTCTTGTTTCTTCCAGGGCTTCGGTAGTGTTAATGCTTTCGCTACCCTTGCATGTTGCCGGAGACGGCAATTTCTTGAAGAATTCCGGCGACCGAGCCTCCTCATAGCGGTGATGAGTCGAGAAAGAAGAAAGTTCGACAAGTAAGAGTGATTCCATTTGGAGTAATTTTAGTTCTTTTTTGGAAGTGGTTCGGTGAGTTTCGCGCTTGTTTTTCTTTCTTCTTCCGTTTTTCTTTTGAAAAATGTCTAACTCAAGTTCGCGGCAGGAGGAATGCTGTTCGGAGGGCGATTCTGGGGTGGAGTCACACGAAACTTGCCTTTGGCGACCACCGCTGGTGACTTGGAGATGGGAGTTAACCAATTGCCGGGCACAGATGTGGTTCAAACGGTGGATGATTCTCTAATGGTTGCTTCCGTAGACATGGAAGAAGACCCTTTGCGCGTCGTGAGGTGGTCGCAGGCGCCATTTTTAATCCCCCGTACTTGGTTCCTTATCCGGTCATGTCTTTGGTTGGCGGTTTTCAGCGTCTTTGGCTAAGTATGAGGCGTTGTACACCAGAATTTGGGAGAAGCATGGACATATGGCCACAACCAAGAAGATCACTAGTCGATTTGCGCCGGTTAAGCGTGTGGAAGAGGCTTTATCTTCCATTGAGGACATGCGTGAGGTGACCCAGCCACACCGTTTTACAAGACGTTATTGCCGACCGGGAGCACCATCGCGACGTGTGTGTAGAAAAGGAGTTCAACGCTTCGTGGTTTGTCGAAGGCCTTGCTGAAATCCGAAGTCGAAAGATGCGAAGAATCGAAAGCCTTTACTGCAAAGGAGATTGCACGACATGAGTTAGAACTCGAAAGCTTTCCAAGATGTTAACTATGAAGAGAGCGGCTCTTGAAGATGCAAAGTTGACTTTCTCCAAGAAGAGCAGACCTCTGTTGGATGATTTTCCTTGAATGTTTCTCTATTAAACTTTCATTTAGGTTCTTCTTTTTTTTTTTTGAAAAACATACTGGATGTCTGGTTCAAAGTTCGACCGGTTTTGATAGACAGCTGGTAGCTTTTGAGGATATTGGATTTTTTTTTTCTGGGATGAATGGTTTTGATAATATAACTCTGATTATGTTTTGTGAAAGGAATATTGCTTTTGTGAAAGTGTGTGCTAGCAATAGGCACAAGACGCAGTGTATGACGATTTTATTAAGAACCTAAAATGATCATTATATCTTGTCTTGTCCTAAATTTACTCACTCCAGAGGTTTTTTGCGAACACGCCCCTCTCCATGTAAGAGGCGGCTTCGTTGGTAGCATCGCCAAAGAAGTCCCCAATCGCCGGTAGCATCTTGACGAGTCACTAGTTTTTCGGTGTAGTTTTAACAACTGCACAGGTTGTCTCGCGGTTGAGTCGGATTGAGTCGCAAGTCCCCAATCGCGGGTAGCATCTTTCGGTGGGTCCCAGTTTTCAGGTGTAGTTTTACAATCGGTAACCGGGTTGTCTGGCAGTTGAGTCGGATTGAGTCGCCTTCCCTACCATCTTGACATCTCGGGTCGAAGAACGAGATCGATTGTCCGACATTGTAGCCGATAGATCAATCCTACCAGCGGTGTTCGCCAATTGTTTATAGGTGAAAATCGCTTTCGCCGATTTCGATAAATTCGGTAGGTGAGTGAGAAACTGGTTTAAACCCTAAACAAATGTGCTGCACGTGAGCACTTTATATATTCGAGAAAACAATCTGTACAAGTCCGGACTAAACCAAGAAATGGTCGTTCCAGACTTGCTTCGGTCACAAAGTGGAGGAGAAGGGTTGATTTGGGGAGGGAAGCAAAGAAAGGTGTTGAGGCCGAAATAGTGAGGAGAGTAGTGTCTCGACTTGTATCGAAAAGTGAAAGCTTAGAAGCTTACAAGAGATGAAAGCTCTTTGGATAGCTTGCAAAGTTGCCTTTTCTTAGAGTGTTGTATTTTTTTCCTGACCGAGACTTGTTGTCTGGTGGAAATAGGTAAGACCTATTTATACAAGTCGAGATTGAAACGCACCTCGCCTCATGAAGGAAGAGAGTAAAGGGTGAAATAATGGGAGGAGGTGGTAACCGCATGGAGTTTATGGGTGGAAACGTTTTCTATTATTGATGAGTGCCAAATAGTGCATATTTATACACCTTTTTATTGGCATTTTACTCATCTTTGCGCTTTAGAAATCGAATATTATCCCGTATTCTCGTATTTTCTTTGTTTTCAAGAATAAATATTTGTATTAATTAATTTTGTGTTTTTAGGTAATAAATAAAGCTCGGAGAAGCCGAGAGCCCAAAGAGCGGAAGAATTGAGTCGAGCATCTATGGAGCAGTAAAGCCAAAGCTCACAAGCGCAAATCAGCTTGCAACCCAACAAGTAGCAACTCATCCACAAGACATGGGCTTGAGCTAGACCCGACCGCGACCCGGATCCGAACCCGTCCATCCCGAGCCGTTCGTATCTTCCCGCTTGCATCCAACGGTCGCCGCTCCACGCGCATCGGTTCATTGCTCCCGCTCTACACCAAAACTTCTTATATCCCGAGCCGTGAGATTGCCGTCTCCCAAGATCCAACGCCGCTCCGCTTTGTTCCTTCAACTCTTGATATCCCCCGCCTCACAACGAATCGACCCATACCCTATACCTATTCGATACCCCCATTCCTATCTTCTTCTTCTCTTTCTTCTCCTCCTCACCCCGACAGAGCGAGCTCTTCTCGTCTCCACCATCCCACTCACCCGACACCACACGACCATACCATGCAGACAACCACACCGCCTCCATCACCACTAGCATCTCGCAACAACACCAACAACCACCCTAGTTTTAGTTATCTCTCGCCTAGCCTCTCTCATAACCCTAGAGGCTATGTAAGAGATAAATGTAACTAGGGTTTCACGACAGAGGAAGGAAACATCAAATCAAAGCTTCACAAGCAAGAGGAGAGCTCGATTCGAGGCTATCAGAGTATGGGTTTGATTTAATTTCTGTTTTATAATAAATTAGGGTTTGGTATTTGGGATTTATTTGCATGTATAAATAGAAGATGTAGAAGATATTTTTGTTCATGCCTGGGCTAGCCAGTGTATCAATTAAGGTTTAATTTAGGTTAATTTCAATTTGTATCATGTTTTAATCACTTTGGCTAGAGTTGAGATGAAGCCCATAATCTGTTGCTAAGATTTGTTCACATGTTGATAATTGTTCTTGATTGAGCTTAATTGTTTAGGATAAACTTAATTTGACACTTCAAGATATTACTTTCACAAATTGTCTATCAAGTATTCATTGTAGTCGAGCATTTCTATGATTGAATGTGTAGCAATTCATACTTCGTGTTTATTATTGATCCTTAGACTAATTGTGCCCGAGAAGACAATTAGTACTATGGAAAAATACTCTAATTGCAATTAGGATATCCATTCTCGGGATAGGATTAGTCATCTAAGTAATAAAATCAATGTGATTAGTTGTACTATGACAAGACAAACTAATACTAGGGGTTGTCTAGTTACCTTAGTTGATGAGAGACTACCCATTGAAACCACGGATGAATGGCAGCCTTGCCATTACACTGACGAGAACTTTATCAACCATTGAACTGATTTAGCCAGACTAGGTGGTGGATTCGACACTCTAGTGCTTTATAATCTAGTCATTCCTTAGAGTCACTTCACTACAATGTCACCGCTTTGACAACAAACATTTGTGTCACTTGTTCTGTTACCTCTTAGAATTCAAGAGAGTAAGCTTTGATCATTAGAAAAGCACCACAAGTCTCGTGGTTCGACCCGTACTTTGCCGCGTCTCCGATAGACGCCGTGCACTTGCGGTATCACTCGTAGGCCATAATATAAAACATCTTTCCAGGCCTACCAATTATTTCCTCATTTATTTGACCGCTTTATTCCTTTTTACGCTTTCTTAATGTGAGCGTAGTGTACGCTGCAAGCTGTGACCGCCAAACCAAAACCCTGGAAAGCATCCCCCAGTTTGTGTTGATATCTCGAGTGTTGGTTGCACCTTGAGTGCAAGTGGCAATGACAGAGCTGCTAGTGACGTGTGTGGCATGTGCCAATGGCATGTGCTAATGCCTTGGGTGGTAGGTTGTACGTTGAGTGTAAGTGGCAATGCACGCACTAGTGACGTGTGTGGAAAGTGCCAATGGCGTGTTTGGCCATTAGGGTTGTGGCCTGGTAAGAAAAGCTACCAAATGATGCGTGTTGGCATGTGCCAATGGCATGCGTGGCCAACAGGTTGCCCCACTGGTAGAAAAAGCTACCAGCGGTGCGTGTTGGCATGTTCCAATGGCATGCGTGGCCAACTTGGGTTGCGCCCTGGTAGAAAAAGCTACCAGCGAGCGTGTTGGCATGTGACAATGGCATGCGTGGCCAATTTGGGGCGCGCCCTGGTAGAAAAAGCTACCAGCGAGCGTGTTGGCATGTGCCAATGGCATGCGTGGCCAATTTGGGTCGCGCCTTGGTAGAAAAAGCTACCAGCGAGCGTGTTGGCATGTGCCAATGGCATGCGTGGCCAACTTGGTCGTGCCCTGGTAGAAAAAGCTACCGGAGCGTGTTGGCATGTGCCAATGGCATGCGTGGGTAATTTGAGTCGCGCCCGGTAGAAAAAGCTACCAGCGAGCGTGTTGGCATGTGCCAATGGCATGCGTGGCCAATTTGGGTCGCGCCTTGGTAGAAAAAGCTACCAGCGAGCGTGTTCGCATGTGCCAATGGCATCCGTGGCCAATTTGGGTCGCTCCCTGGTAGAAAAAGCTACCAGCGAGCGTGTTGGCATGTGCCAATGGCATGCGTGGCCAATTTGGCCTAGGTTGCATGGTTTGCAAGCCTAGGTGCGGGCGCTACTTTGGCATGGCGCGGCTAGGGCCAAGGTAAGGGTGTTTGGCTTGGCGTGGCGTGGCCAGCGTAGCTAGGGCCAAGGCAGAGTGTGTTTGGCATGGCGCGGCTAGCTCGGGCTAAGTGTGGCTGGCATGATTTGCCATTGGGACGGAGGTGCGGCTAGCATGGTTGGCATGCTTTGGCGCGTTTGGTATGGCTGGCATGATTTGCCATTGGCATAGAGGTGCGGCTAGCTTGGGCTAGGTGTGGCTGGCATGATTTTCCATTGGCACGGAGGTGCGGCTAGCATGGTTGGCATGCTTTGGCGCGTTTGGTATGGTTGGCATGATTTGCCATTGGCATAGAGGTGCGGCTAGATTGGGCTAGGTGTGGCTGGCATGATTTTCCATTGGCACGGAGGTGCGGCTAGCATGGTTGGCATGCTTGGCGCGTTGGTATGGTCATGCATGATTTGCCATTGGCATAGAGGTGTGGCTAGCTTGGGCTAGGTGTGGTCGGCATGATTTTCCATTGGCACCGGAGGTGCGGCTAGCATGGTTGGCATGCTTCTGCGTTTGGTATGGTCGGCATGATTTGCCATTGGCATAGAGGTGCGGCTAGCATGGTTGGCATGTTTGGCGCGTTGGTATGGTCGGGCATGATTTGCCATTGGCATAGAGGTGCGGCTAGCTTGGGCTAGGTGTGGCTGGCATGATTTTCCATTGGCACGGAGGTGCGGCTAGCATGGTTGGCATGCTTCGGCGCGTTTGGTATGGCTGGCATGATTTGCCATTGGCACGGAGGGAATTAGGGTTTTGTTCGTTGTAACCCTAATTTGAAAAAATACCCCTATTAATTACTGACTACATGCATTAAATGTCCTAATAAATGTGTCACTGGTGACATTAGGTTATTTTGGGGTTTACGATTTTACCCTTTGTTTAAAAACCACCATCAACAGGAGGCAACTCATTGAGTAGGCTGGTATGGTACTGGTTTCGGTTTGAATCATGAGAGATTTGTTGCACTGATTCATCGTCTTACCATTCCAGTTTGATAGTCTATGTTTGACTTTGTCCACCATAGGTGTAAAATACTCAATTTTGTTCTTACCAATCAAAATAGGGATGTGCAAATATTTTTCATTGAAGTTCATCTTGGGTACTTTCAATCTTCTAGTGAGCATCCTTTGAAAGCATTGTTTGTCCAAATGCGACACCAAAATATTCAATGATTTTAAGCAGATTGTTGACGTTGTAGAGATCAGCATTTATGAAGAGTAAGAAATCGTCCGCGAAGAATAGATGAGAAATTAGAGGAGCACCTTCTGCAATTTTGATACCCTTTATTTTCTTTTTTTGTTTAGCTTGAATCAGTAGACGAGAAAAAGCTTGCATGATGAAATTTTTTGTTTCTGTCCATTTCAAGGTAAAATTCATCCATTGCTTTTTGCCCCCAGAAGTCATTTTGAACTTGATGCCAATGCTCGATTTGGTTTTCCACTTGTTGTACTTGCATATATGTGTTATGCCCATGATTTCCAGATTGGAGCGATTCAATTTGCTGATGAAGAAGAAAAATGTTGCTCTGAATATTGCCAAATTTTTCTTTGTTCCATTTCGAGACATACTTTTAAGGCATTATCAAGTGTTTTGATAGTTGAAAAGCATGAGATCCATTAACTGGTTGTCTCCAAGCTGTATCTACTTCCTCCTTAGGAGTCTCATCCCTTTCATAGCATTGAAAGTATTTCCAGTTACGCTTCCTATCACCATTTAAAGAAGAAGAATCTTACATAATCGGACAACGGTCAGACCCCAATTGTGGCAGATGAAGAAGCTTAGCATCCGGGATGTGTATAACTACTCTTCATTGGTGATTTCTCTGTCAAGTCTTGAACGCCTAACACCTGTACCATGAACATTACTAGACCAAGTAAAGGATCTCCCTGAATATCCCATATCCTCTAAGCCTGTTTCATAGATTAAATTGACATATGAAGAATCTCGAGAAGAAGAAGTATACGAATTTGAAGTACGAGAAGTATTAGAAGTACTTGGGATGGTAATAGATGCAGAAAGCCTATTTTCATTACTGAAAACAAAGTTTAAATCACCCATAACAACCCACGGATGATGTATACTATGACTTAGATCCTTAATATATGTCCATTGCTTCTCTTTATTGTTTGGATAAGAGGAGCCATACATACATTTGAGTAACCAAACTGGTTTAGAAGGGTCATCCTACACTAAACAGTTAATAATCCAAGAGTCTGCATTTTCAATTTTGAAATAAAACCCATCATTCCAAAGTTAAATTAACCCTCCTGCCAGACCTACTGAAGGGATTAGTTTACTATTTGGGTATCTATATGGTCTGATAAGTTTTCTCATTTTGTCTTCACCCATTTTAGCTTCAGAAAGTAAAATGACATCTGGATCATATCTATAAACTAGGTCTTTAAGATGGTCCCTAGTGGTTTTATTAGCAAAGCCCCGAAAATTCCAAGCAAGCACTCTCATGGTGTTTGAGTTATGAGTAAAAGAAAATAAGCAACAGTAATAGTAAAATTCAAATAAGGATGGAACTACTGAATAAGAACAAACAAAATTAAAATTATGGGAATTAAGAGAAAACATATATGTTTTTACCTTAATTGCACACCCCCCTTGATTATGCATCGTATTCATCTCTGTACCGGCAGTAGTTGTTTCATGTTCGACCATTTCTACCCTATCCATAAATTCAGCAGATGCATTATTGATGTTTTCATTGTTAATGTTCCCTCCATTATTGGCTAGATAGAGTTGGGCTTTGGATAGAAGGGTTAGACCCATTGTATTGCGATGGTTGGTTTCTTTCTATTTTGACAGTTCTAGACTCTTGTGCATCACTAAGTAACTCAGTATCTTTTCCTACATGGACATAGTCAGCATCCTGTCCTCTTTCAACATTTTCAACTCGTGTTTTCTTACTGTTATGCTTTGCATTGCAATGTGCTTCATATTCATCTTGAGTCATTGCTCTTTCACGTAAGATCTCCGAAAATTCTTCACAGATAGCATCGTCGTGGTCCTTAATGTAGCAATGATTGCATAAGCTATGTGGCTGCTTCACCCAATGATATCTGAGCCATACTGGCTCACCAGAGTTAGAGTTCCACCATGCTCCCCTTTTGATAGGATGCTTAAGATCCACTTCAATACGTGCAGTAATCATATTACCAAATCTTGGCCTGCAGTTTTTAGGCTCCGTTGAAATCTTCCTCCCCAAGTCTGCAATCGCTTCATCTACTACTGCTACGTGATGGTGCTCAAGCAGTAGACCTTTGAACTTAACGTTCCATGCTTTCTTTGTAAAGACTTAATCCTTATATGCTATTTCAGTGGAATATTCTTGTAGAACTAATAAACTCTTTTGTGTTACAGGGCCTACAGCCCATGGATGTGCGGTCCATCTAGTTACCTAGTGTTTTCCCTTTATATATATTGTATCCATGTAACCCTAAGAGACTGATGAATGAAAACTCTCTTTCCTCTTTGTCTTCCCTACATTTCCACTACAATACGTTATCATGCACGAGCTCTTCCCTGCCGCTAAAAGATTTTGATTTTTTTTTTTACGATCTAGATTTTGATCCTAGCCAAATCTGTGTTAGAAAATCTCCCATTAGCGATATGGTAAACCAAATCTCTGTGAAAAAAAAAAAAGAAAAAAAAAATTGTACGCGAGCGATCCCTGTCTCTGTTTGCGTTTGGAGGTGAAGAAATTCCGTGAAAGAAAACTTCTGTTGATGGATCTGATCCCGTCTGAAAATCTAATCTGTTTGCATTCTCCTGGTCGTGGAAGAAACTGCAATCCCGTCTGTTCATGGTGGAACCAAACTAAACTGCAATCCCCTGCGTTCAAGAAGGGTCTTCATCATCAATCAGTTCTAAAAGGACAAATTTCATCTCTAAATCTTTAATTTGTTCTAAATGTTTCAGATCCAGTGATTTAAAACGATGTTTTGTCCTTAAAATCCTTAATTTGTTCTTCATCAAAACTTGATTTTCTCTTGAAAAAAAAAAGTTCAAAAAGAAATTGATAAAAGATCTCAAAGGTCACCAAAGCCGAATTTACTGAGACCTATGTATTGAACTTCCGAAAAAGTTGAGCATTGAGATTTTTTGGTCTAACCATTCGCTTATCTCTTGTTTGTGTTAGTTAACGAAGAAGGAATCTGAAAAGTCTTCTGTTCGCGGTAGGAGAAAGTACAACCCGACCCGGTCCCGCGCAATGAGCTCTTTACCCACTGATTTTGTTGGTTATCATCAATTCAACAACGAGATCTGCCTCCTCCTCCTCCCTGTAAATCAACAGCTAGCATAATCGTGAATTGATTTGATTTAATTTCTTATATATCTATGCAAATCCATCCATCGAGTGATTGCATTCTATCATAATTAATTCTGTGTATGTTTGTGTAAATCCATCCATCGATTGATTGCATTTTATAACCTATATAATTATTATATTAAAATTTTGTGGATGTTTGTGTTACGATTGATGAATCGTGGGATATTAATCCGCCGCTGCGAATCCTTTTGAGAATCCGAGGAAGAAGAACCTTCTGAAGGGAACCTCTATTCGGCGGTCCTGTTTTTTTGTGGGGAGGTAGGAAAATATTTGGCCCGGTTCAGCCCAACCCAACCCGGTTCCAGCCTCTGTTCCGTTTCAGCCTGTTATTGGTTTTCTGGCGTGCGCGATCAAGGCTATTCTTATTCCACCTATATACGGTGGGAACCAAAGCTCTAGGTATGTAACTAATGGAACGTCTATTGGGCTTATTTATTTGTTTTTAGAACATTTTTTTTGTCTTAGAAAAGTCCATATTATATGAAGGGTCAATTTCAATCTTGAATATGATATTGGTCATAGTTGAATGATGTTTTTTTGTTCAATTGGTTGTACCAACTCGATTCAAATACATTTATTTTGGGTTTAGAAGTACTTGAACACCATTATTACATGATATTTTCTTCCAAAAATTTGAATGTTCCAAGAAATGTAATTCCACTTGCTCGACTATTAAAGAGTCGGTAGTTTCTAAAGAATTGCAAATAAAATCACATGTATTACAGTTTTTGTGGAAGAACTCACAAAAGACGATATGAGTTAGACAATTTCCATTTCTCTACTTCATCCATTATACTAATGCATCCGTATATATTGAAGTATGACAACAAGAGATCTATCTACGTAATCTAGTCACCCTAAAGTAAGTGGTTGACATGTGTAATGAGATTCTCTTGGCCTATTGAGATAAAGATTTTCTCAAATTAAGCTAAATGTAGCAAAATTGAAAATGGAAAGAACCCCAAAGTAATGAGGGTTAGACCGACTCATATAAAGCATGTGAAAAGGGACATATATATCATGAGACAATTTTTTTTTTCTCCCCAGCAGTAATGACACCAAATTATAGGTATCGATTGAACATGGGATCATCTAAAATGTAATTCTAGCTCCCATCATAAATAAAAGAGTTGGAAATGCACCTGGTCATAGGTGTTGGTACATACAATGTAATGTGTACGTTTATCATTGTAACAACCAATTTTCACATCAACTTTAATGGCAACAAGAAATTTGCCTGGCCAATTGACTATCTTATCGAGCGCAGCACTGCTCATTTTTTTTATTTCAAGAGAGAACAAAGACGTCGCAAAATCTCTAGATGTATCAAGAGATAATCACACCTTGTTAAATTCCTAAGTAATCCGTTCAAATGGATATCATGTGGAACATCAAAATGATGAGAATGTAATTGATTGCATCTTTTATAGTCTCTAATATATTTGGAAGGAAATATATTTTAGAGAAACTAATGAGTCAATCCAAAGTGCAATGTAATTCACTATAATATTTGGATTATTGAATCCATTTTGATTCCGACGATGAAATGTTGGAAACTGACTCATACAAGATTTGGGTATAACCATAAAGAAACTTTGGTTATGACATGATGATTGTTTTGAAAGAACTCATACAAATATCACTTTATTTGAGTGAACGAAAATGGGAAAAATATTGACGTAATGCAAAAGTGACGGCATATCTCTCAATATGTGTTTTCTAAATTACTAGATGCACAACCCCCTTTCCCATTATGCCTTTAGGTAAGAAAGCATATCACTCATTTTTACAAAGTCTTCAGTAAAACAGGATTGAGACCATCCTAAGATGTAAATGGTAAAAATCCATATTACAAAGAAAACAAGGTGAAATTTAGAAAAATATTCATGCAGAATGCGGACCATTAAAGTGACTTATGGATCTGGTGAATGTTTTGACATTTTGGACTAAATGTAGTTCCCAAGAAATTTGCGTTTGGAAAACTACTAGCACATATTTTACATGTAAGGGCTCACCACCCCTTGTAAATGCTAGTGAGTGTACATCAAAGGACTTGATGGTTATTGCATGTTTAATAGGATCAATGCAGTATCCTATACCCCAAGGTCTCGCAAAGGCTATCATCAAAGGTTATAGATGGTGCCTAAGGCATGGTTATGCGTACAAACCTACCTTTAACCGCTTGGGGAATTTACAATATTAACGCATCTTTACTTAATTCCTTTTAGAACCCAATATTAGTCAACCTTTTTATGCGTACCGGTTGGTAATCGATTTAAGCCCGACATTTGTGTTCTTACGCATTTTTGGTTGCACTATATATGTGCCATTACGACTCCACATCGTACTATGATGGGTATTCAAAACTGTTAAGTAGTTATGTTGGAAATGGATTCCCAACAATTATCCGCATTTTAAAACCTTTGGCAGGAGATCTCTTACCGCTAGATTTTCCGGTTGTCATTTTAATTAGACAATCTTTCCGTCGTTAGGGGGAGATAAGAAAAGTATTTTCTATGAGAACGACAGGAATTGTCGTGGTGTGTTCCAACTGTGTCTCATATTGATTCTTGTACTCCACAAATGTAAATGTGAAATGACAAAGAATAATCGATTTTCAGAATGTACACTGATGTCGCTAAAGTGACAAGATCACACATACCAGTGCAAATATTCCTGCAAGGTTAGAAATCCTCGGATGGGGTACACCATAGCCTAAAAAGGTGTTGCAACTACACTTGGTGGAAGTGTAGTTGAGGGCCATGGCTCCATAAAGGAAGATGGAGAGACCACTGTGTTCGATCAATGCTCACCTATAAAGGAAGTAGATGAGTAAGGCACAACCTAATTTGTATCATTAATGAAATCATCTCATTTGATTGTCTCGACTATGTCCATGAATCAATACCGGAGGACGCTCCGAAGTTTTAAATGATTCTAGAGAACAATGAAATCCCGACGGATTATGAGAATGCACATGAGTCAATGGAAGGATCATGCGTGCAATGATGACATAATCCATAAATAGTTGCTCTAGAAGTAGAGCATAATGAGATCGAACCATGCTTTATTTTGATTAATTTCAAATAAATAGCATATTTGGCCTACACAATCCGGGTAGAACTTGGTTCTTTGACAAATATACGGGTATTTGGTGTGGTAGTGCTAACCAACCAAGTGTAAAGCCTATTGGACATACATGATTAATTTGTCACAAAGCATAATGAGAAGAAAGCAAATCTTAAAGTATAAAGACTCGCCTTGTATGCGAGGTTTCTCTCACAAAGCCCTAGAATTGTTCTCTTGTAATGAACTTTATAGTGTTCCGCTACTTAGTTAGCTTGGTAATTTCAAAAGGACTTGAAATGCAGCATATGTATGTGGTTGTTACGTATCTCTGAAAGAATCAAGAGACAGAAGATATTTACAAAAGTACTTGATAGCCTTTTGTTACCTAAATCAAGTGAATCTAAACCACATAGTGCGTTTACAGTTAGATAGAACGCTCACTTATAGATAACAATCAGGCGGATGTGGTATACCCGTCTAAGTGGCTATTTGATTTGGAGGGGATAGACAAGTAAGTTATTTTATCTTGCGTATTCACAAGAAAGTTCCTGATTTGGAATTGTAGCTATTTATGTCGATGGTATAAACATGATGGGTACTCTTGATGTAATAAGATACCTTAAAAGCTATTTGAAATCCGGAATTTGAGATGAAAAATCTGGGGAAAGCTCGACCGAATACTGAGCTTGTGGTATATTATTCCACCAGTTTGCATATGTCTAAAGTTCTCAGGCAATTTAGCAAAGACATGCATCCTGATAGCACTCCCACGATTAGTCGAGGTTCAAATGTAAGTAAGTGACCATTTCGTCTAAAGGAAGATGACGAAGATGTATTGGGAGATCAAATTCTCATATCTAAGTACAATATACGCATTGTTGTACTTAGTATAGTAATATACTCGATTAAATTTTACACCCTCATGGAACTTGTTAGCTATATATAGCTCGGCGCCAACGCAATGCCATTGGAATGGTACAAACAATGTAATCATGTACTTAAAAGTAACCACCTACATGAGTTTGTTTTATCCTACAAAGACATAAAAAGGAATGCTAAAGGAACTGCAATCCAGAGGTTGTTGATTATGAAGGAACAATAATCTTGTAATCGGGGGAGATATGGTAGACTATTTTCTAAGTCATTCTGATATTGATTTGAAAAAGTATATGACTAAAGGAACTGTCTGGAAAAACTCACCGAAAGTAATCGGGGGTGAGATGCCCGACATCGGGGGAGGATCCAAGGATATGATGTCGACATATCTTACTTCGAAATTGAAGTTGTGTTGTACTCTTTTTCCCTTCGATCGAGAATAGTTTTTCCCAAAGGGTTTTGTTACTCGAAAAGGTTTTTAGCGAGAAAACACTAAAAACATCAAGTATGTTGAACGTTGAAGACATAAAGATCGCGTTGATATTAGGAAAAATATCTGAATCAAAGAAATGAAACACGATAGTCTGTTAAGCGACGTGACTTCCAGAATCAACAACATGGTCTTATAAACATTCAAGTCACCAAAGTAAAGTGTGATAAAGTCCCTTTTAATTGCATTAGACTAATGAAACTCGTCTGACATCAGGGGGAGCAACTAATGGTGTGTTGAACTATTTTCCTTCATCGAGGTTAACTTTTCCCATAGGGTTTTGTTACTCGGCAAGGTTTTTAATGAGATAACAATAAACACCGGAAAGTAATTTCCCAACTAAGGCTATTGCCTTTCCCACGAGGATTTTCTGTCTTAGGAGTTGTGAAGCAACTAGTCAACTTCAACTGAGCAAAGTGATCATCTGCAACTGATCAACTTTACTTGCATCTGTCACGTTGTACTCTTTTCCCTTTGTCAAGGTTTTGTCCCATTGGGTTTCCTTATCAAGGTTTTAATGAGGCAACGTATGCGAGTCCATCTATGTTCTAAGTTTACTTAATATTGCACTCTTTTCTTTAGTTCGGGTTTTGTCCTCTGGTTTTTCCTGACGAAAGTTTTAACGAGGCAATTAACTTAGACTCATCGATCTTTGAAGATCGTATTGCATGTGATGAGCTACATGTAAACTACGAGACAACATGTGAAGTACTTATAGCATGTAAAGAGTTGTACCAAGGTTTTATCCTTTGGGTTTTTCCTTGTCAAAGTTTTAGTAATTAAGGAAATTGATTAAAGCACAAGTCATCAAGGAGAGGACGACATTTGAAGAACTACATTCGAAGCACTATATGTGAAGCAATATGTATAAAGTTTTGTTATTGAACCGCACAAGGGGGAGTGTTACGGGGCCTCAGCCCCATGGATGTGCGGTCCATCTAGTTACCTAGTGTTTTCCCTTTATATATATTGTATCCATGTAACCCTAAGAGACTGATGAATGAAAACTCTCTTTCCTCTTTGTCTTCCCTACATTTCCACTACAATATTTTGGACATTCCAAGGAGATTTTTTTAGAATATCTTTCATATCTTTCTGGGTGTTAAACTTGAAAACAAAATGATATTTTCCCACAATCTTAAACTCCCTCTGCCTGTAGTTCTTCCATAGTATGTTCACATCATCTTTGATAGCTAATGTTTCTATCTCATCATCAGTGGTGACTAGTTTTCCGATTAAACTATTAATTTGACCATGCATCTGCAGATACATTAAGATTCCCTATTGTACCAATGGAACTTCTGGTCTTCCTGAATGTTGCAGTCCTCATACCTTCAGTGATATCAGAGATGTTATTGTTGTTATTTGCGTCCATTTTTTCACGAGATGAGAATTTTTGTTTGGAGTTTAGGGTTTCTTCTGCAGAATGAAGATACAAATGGTAGGCTTCTCTTTTATTTAGGCAAAAATTCAGGGTAGTTATATCGGATAATCTTGTTTCCCCGAGTAATATCGATTTTGAAAAGAGGAAAATAATATTTTATGTTATTCGAAAGATGCATGTGATCCGAAAAAAATATTGACTCTCACAATATCGGAACTTAAAGGGCGGAAATTTTTGAATTTGAATTTTGGACTGCTGAATCGGGTGTTGAATCGGGAATAAATTTTGATTCATCATGGATACAAAAGTATGATCAGGGAAATAACAATGTTTCTCATACTTAGAATTATACAAGGCTGATAAAAATGGTTTTTGCAATATAGCATGATGTGGTAGAAACGGATTTGGTAATATAACCAAGGCTGACAATACTGCCATGAACAAAAAATAATAGTTGCGCACAGAGATCCAATACTTGGTAGAATCCATCATAAGAATTAACAAGCGCCTGCAAAATAAATTAGAAATCCATTAACTAATAAAGAGAAATCAAAAGACTAAACAAAAGATAAAAATCGTCAAATTTGTCAAAAAGAAATATGAAATGAAAAATAATAAAGCACAAGAAAGCAATTTTGATGGAGATTTAGGAAAAAATATATCATGTTGGTTGTGTTTAAGGATCAGAATACGTAAGAGAAGAAGTTACTTCGTTGATTGTATAGTCATGCTGATCAAAAAGATACGAAAGAAGAACAAAAAAATATAAAGCTGAGTCAACTCAGTTTCGCCGATTCCCATAGCTCAAATCCTCTTACTTGCAATAAAACTTTAGAGAAAGGTAATATATCTTGTCTTTTTAACTTGTCATAAAATAAAATAAGATTGAACTTATTAAGGTTAGAAAAGGAAATGAGTTATCCTAGAAAATAAAATCCTACAAATTTTAAGTACCTAATAGCATTGCAATACTCAAGGTACGAAAGATATTATTATACTAATCGTTAACTTGTATACTGGGATACAAATTAATAAGACTCATCGACCAGAGAAGAAGAAGAAAAAAATAAAAAAACCCTTAAATTCTGACAATGCTTGGTTGACTAAACTAAACCATTTAGTTCATTGATAGTCGGGAAAAAAAATTAAAGTAAACATCATTACAACCTACAAAGTTCTTTTTTCTTTAATTCTTTTTTGAAGCATTACAAACTGCATAGTTAAAATGGGCTTCAATTACGGTTACCGATATGAAATTACTTTTGTGCTTCATCTATGTCAGTTGATTTCTGTTTTGTTATTTTCTTCTTTGTTATTTTACCCAGAACTTATAAACGTTTGTTTATATTTGCAAAAACCCACAGCCGAACTTGAGAGTAGCAAAATAGGAGATTAGTTGGACTGAAGTACTGGTAATCAAGTCTATGGTAATTTGAAAATTTTATTTTTATAACTTACTGAGGCGACAACGGCCTCGAAATATAACTAAAAAAAATTGTTATTTCGACGTTCAAGTAATATTATCTTTGTTATTTAAATTTTTTTGAAAAATTTGATTTGTTTACGATGTTTTACTTAAAGGTGAAAATTGTGTAAATCATTTTAGTCAAATAGCAACTATGATATAACAGTTAAATAACAACTGTATAACATGGACCATATCCGTTTCATCGAGAAAATAGAGAATGCATGAGCGGAGAGATTTATGCTCGAACTTCATATATCATTTGTTATGTTCATCATAATACATGATCACGCGAGTAAATACATTAAATGTGGAAGTGAAAAAAATATACACCCTCTATATAATGACCTGGCGGTGATCTTCATTTGCTTTATTAGGAGTACAAGATATTATCTTGGACATTTTAAGTAGCTTTCCTACTTTTGATGATTTTAATGAAAGAAAAACACAGTATGTGATGGTGGAGGAAACTAAAACATGTGTACCATAAACAGTCTCTTATCATCTATGTTGAAATACGTGGGAATATATATTCTTGGAGCTTAAGACATCGAAGACCGAGAAATTCATTTCGCGAGTTAGAATCTTGATTAATACTTTGGTCAACGTGCATAAAACCCATTAACATGTTAGACACAAAAGGTGTTATGCATGCAAGAGTAACGATGTTCTCAATTTAGCATTGGTAAACATTTGTTACAAGTGTGTTTAAGAGTTTTGATTCCAGTTCTACTGAATCATGTAACACAAATCTGCAAGAAATCGATTTGGAAATCCTTAGGAGAATGGAGAAGATAAGCAAATGAATGACATTGTATATCCATGTCTTCACAATTTTCTAGCTAACCAATTAGGACGTGTAAGAGGTTTAAAACCAAAAATGCATTTGGTGAGCCATAGACCATCAATTTCAGTGGTTCTTTTTTATTTTGTTGCTCGATTGTTCCCCATTTTATTTTATATTAATATCTATGTTAGCAAGAGATGTCAAGGGACTTGAAATTAAATCAGCTCAAAGAATTAAAGGAAGGTAAGAGAGTTATTGACGAACATTGAGCGTGCGGTAAGTCTAAACTTTCCTTTTACGTTGTGGATTGGTTCACCTAAACCAAAATGTACTCATGCTTTCTGATTTCTCGACACAAAATATAAATAGTTATCATGTTACTCAACACAAAAAATTTACCTCTTGAGAAATCAACAGAATGAGTGATGTTGGTATACTTTGAACATAAAATTGGTTAAAAAGACCAAAATCAATAATTGTTGGGTGAAAAAGACACTTAGATTTTGATATTGTTTAAATGGACAAAAATATAAAAATAGTCAGGATGTAACCAGTTTCATCCTACCCATTTTCAAATTCTTTTTCTTATTTTTAATTTACATCAGGATGCATCCAGCATCCTCGCCATCCTCGCTATTTTTTTTTAAGTTTAAGCCAGGATGAATCCAGTTTCATCCTTGCTATTTTTTTTGTGTCCATTTCACCCATAATAATTTTTACTCGTCCATTTGAACCATGTTTTAAATTTTTTTGGACAAATGACCCATTTTCCGTACTTTGAATAGTTCACTTATTTCTTTCTCGAATCTGAACACAAACTTGTCCAAGAAATGCCTCTCAGTCATCGTTGCAAATGTACTTGGTTTGATTTGCTTCTCAATTAGACCCTTGGAAACTAGCATTCGCATAATATAACACCTCGGGATAATCGTATAGTTCAAGGTAGAACCAAAAACTCGAGGACTACTAGCAATGTCGGACAGACTGTAACCCATTTCGTTGACGAGAAATCCGCTATCGATGTTATCTCCTTCTTATAATACCTCAAATAATTAGGTAGTTTCATAAATGAAACAACTTCTGTATCAGATCAATCGAACATTAGAAAATAGAAACCCTCTCGGTCGAGTCCTTACAAACTTAAGAATGTCAGATTCCTTCATTTCTCAAAACATCAATGTTGAGATTTAGGTTCATGGCATGACCCTATGTATAATCCCATTACACAACGTTTTAACTTTTAAGGTAACAATGACGATTTCATCGCAAAAATCTTCCATCGAATCATATTTTTTTTCCAATCATGTCTTGTTAAATAATGACTTGGGATTTTTTTGCAACTGAAATTAATAATTTGTGAGGAGGTTAGTCATTGGTGATTTGGAGGTTAGAATCATATGTTTTTAGTTTGTAACAACATTATACATGTTGTAAGTGATTATGGAAGCAACTAACAAGTCTTTGTTGCATGTCTTTTTCCGTGATTATAAATGTGTAGATTACATCTTCAAGTTTAGTTGATACACTTACTTTCTACCAAATGTTGATAAGATTCAAAATCACAGTCAAGCTTCTCCTTTTAGAGGGATGGAAATTTGTAGTAAGATGTTGGTGTAAATTGAGTTTTGTTATCTGGATAAAACAAATGAGTAATGATGGTCTTTTGACCTGGAAAAAGTGCTATCGTCTCAGATAAACGATACCTATAAGGGCTTCTATTGATTTCTGATTGCATGTTAATCTTGCATGAATCTCGCGAGATTGAATCATATATTCATGAGACGTTTTGACTGGATTTATTTCCATGGTATTTCAGTTATCACATATGATAAAGCCGTAACCGCATTGTCTTCGAGTAGAAATATACATCTTTGAATCTTGATATTATTTTGAGTATGGATCATATGGATGGTTTCAACTTTCAAGCTACTTGAGAACATCTTAAAAGAAATAGATATATAGTAAAATGTTTTCTACAAGTGGTACCAACTAAAATAAAAATAAGTGTGGGATATACTCTCGGCGTTTTAAAAAAAAATACTTTCATTTTTTCATTTTAACTTAAAAATAAGCCAAATCGAAAAAGTGAAAGTATCACTTTTCAAAAAACAGAGGGAGTAACATTTTTTTGTTAAACTTTTTTTTTTTTTTTTTTTTTTTCCTGGAGATTCAGTTGAAAAGGAAAGATCACAAAACGGTTTAAACCAGTATGAAATAATGAGCCAAAAGAAAAGAAACTATGAACACAAAAAACAAAAGGGAAAAACCCAGATGATTTGGAAAGAAAATAATCATTAACTCAATGAGGTTCAAACACAGATTGTATCCTAGTGGTGAAGCCATAGTTCAAAGGGGATGTCTATGTTAAAATGAAAGAGATGGCTTATAAAGCAGTTGAGATAGGATTGTATATTCGTGGGTTAAAGCACTTCCGTTTATATTTTTTTTGTAGATTTGTCCTTTAACTGTAATCCAACATGCAGTGATGGCGAGTGAAGAACACACCGAAAACGTCATCTATTTTCAAAGTTTGACTAAGCGTGCTGTTCACCTATTTTCTAACTAATGGTTCTTGATATACTCATAAAATTATAATTGTAGATATTAATCCACCATTTCATTCTTCTCAATATGGTTCCAAGTTTACTCCAACATTTGAAATTTATTAAAAAAAACTTGAAACACGTTCATCAACCTTGCTAAAATCTAACTACAGTGGAGAAAGAAAAACAATCCCTTCCCTTTAATCAGTCTGTCAAAATACTCACCAACAGTGCATAGTTGGATACATTTATATTCATGCCGGAAGGCCGTTGCGGTTGGATAACCCACCCAAACCCGGCCCGTGCACCCTTATTTATGCCCTAACCAAAATCGTTCACAACAATGTAGGTGGTTGATGGTGGTTTTTAGCTCAGGGTTGAAATCGTAAAACCTTGCATCTGATGTGACGTCACTCTGTTAGGAAATGGTGCCGTGAGTGCTAACCTCTCCATCGGCATATTTATTGAGTCGTCCAATATACTTACATGAAATTTATCCAGACTGGCGAATGTAGCAACCATCCCAGTTTTACAGAAATTTCGGCGCCTCGCCTATATTCACTTAATATAAGTTCCTTTGAATGCCTTATATGCTATGTTCTCCTACTTGAACCATTAATGTTGATATGGCATGACGATTTGTGTTCACTCGCAAGCAGAGTAGCACGAATTTCCAAGTATCAAGGATAAGGTCTTTGCATAAGGTTTTCAATCGAAAAAAACATCTTTGCTCTCTTCGGAATGAACTTAAAAGAACTCTATGTCAACACATAGAATTCAATCAATTTACCCGACTAACTTGCGAGAAGTTAGGGTTTTGCGCCTCGCCTGAGATATCGAACCTTGCTTGTCGAAATTAAACCTAGGAAAACTAGGTAATTAATCCTCCATGGATTAGAAGGTGCAAAGCCTTGCTCAGAATCAGAAAACAGGGAGCCGCAACAGCATAGGTAGGCGTGGCCATGCCTTAGGCCAACTGGCGCCAATTGCCATTGGCCACGCCCCTTCCTAAACCGGCCCTATTTCTCTCGACCAATCGTGTCTTCTCAAATTATCCACGCACACATAAGTTGTGGATGGTCCCATACTCGCCGGCCCCACTTCCCATCTACCAATCAGGTCGCTCTAAAGCCGCCACACTCTCACCAGAAGTGTAGTCGCGCCTTATGTTTGGACGGCCCCTTTCCTCGGCCAATCAAGTCGCTCCAAACTTGCCACCATACATTAAAGGACAAACCCACCCTGCCGCGCCACCATACTAACTAACAAGCCAAACGCGCCTTACCACAACAACATATTGATTGGCATGCAACATGCCACTCTGCCGCGGTAGCATGCTACTTTAGCCTTGGCCACGCCAAACCCTAATTCTTACCACGGCGCCAAAACCTAGCCTTGGCCACGCCGTCAAGCCCTAATTCTTACCATGACGCCAAAACCTAGCCTTAGCCACGCCGCCAAGCTCTAATTCTTACCACGACGCCAAATCCTAGCCTTGGAGACACCGCTAAGACCTAATTCTTACCACGACGCCAAATCCTAGCCTTGGCCACGTCGCCAAGCCCTAATTTTACCACGATGCCAAATCCTAGACTTGGCCACGTCGCCAAGCCCTAATTATTACCACGGCGCCAAATCCTAGCCTTGGCCACGCCGCCAAGCCCTAATTTTGGCCACGGAGCCAAACCTTAGTTTTGGCCATGCTACAACGCCACGGGCGTGGCCATGACACAACGCCACTAGCATGCCGCTATGCCAAGGCTCCACCAGGCGCTACTATGCCAATGATGCCACTTCGCTATACAACAAGATGCGGCCATAATCGATGGACACTCTTCCTCATGAGATGCAATCTCAGCCATCCAAGTTCGCCACTCAACTGACGGACTTGCGGCAAGTCCTAGGAAACCCTCTACGCCAGGCGCCACTATGCTAATGGCGCTACTTTGTTACACAACAAAGATGTGGCCATAATCAACGACTACCCTTCCGCACGAGATGTAATCTCATCCATTCAAGTTCGCTACCAAAATGACAGACTTGTGGCAAGTTTTAGGCGGCCGACCAAGGCAAGCCTAATAACATCACATGATATTTTCCTATGGCAAAGTCACTTGACTTTGAATTGCCACACATAGCAACTTTGCTACACGTTTTCCACGAAAACACTCGAGACATCAAACATGTCACAAGTCAGGGGATACACATCGGGTGTTGGTCCAGCGGTTTTATGACATGCGGCGTGCAATGTGCCGTTACAAGAAAGTGACATGAAGTAGGACAATTAGTGACGGTGAAAAGTAACGGTGTAAACAATTCATTTCCTTCATCATGGAAGCGTAATGACCGATTTTACACGAATTCACTTCCCTCATCATGGAAGCATAACGTCTGACGGTTACACGTTACTCTATTCTTCCACCACTCAATCGTTTCCACTTCCTACGAGACAGGGTACGTTTCAATATGACTTGTATAAATAGGCTTCACCTATTTTCACCGAAGGACAAGTTTTGATCGGCAACAATACAATATTTGGAAATCAACTAGTAGCTTTCCATTCTGCTAACCAGTTCTACTTCCGATACAAGTCATAAAACAAACCACACCTTCAGAATCAACGATTCTGGTCTCAACACTTTCTTCGCTTCCCTCCCTAAGACCAACCCTTCTCCTTCACTTTGTGACCAAGTAAACACAGGAACGGCCATTTCTTGGTTTATGCCGAGTTGTGCAGTTGATCTCTCGAATCAAAAGTACTCCCGTGCAGTGCATTGTTTAGGGTTTAGATTCGTTTCTCACTCACACACCCGAAATTATCAAATCAGCAGAAACAGTTTTCACCCACAAACAGTAGGCTACCCACTATTGATGTAAGTTCGTGAGTTGTGTTCCTTAGTTATTCAAATTTACATGTTGGGTATCTCCTGGAACATTGCTAGATTAATTTGTTTGAAGCATGGAACATTGTTAGATGGTTGCAATAAGTGTGTTTTTTATTTTCGTCTTTGGCTCCCTTGAATTCTTATGCTCAACCTCATACACATTCTTACATTTTTGTCACATTATCTAGCATGCCAATAAATTTATTATATGTGTGAAATATGAAAGTATCATTAATCCATTTTATTTAGTTTCCAAATTGTAGAAAAGTTTCTTTCAATTTTGTAATAGATATAACTCGCTTTAAAAAACCTAAATAAGATGTTGGAGTAAATTGAGAAGCTTATACAAGCTAGCTTTTTCTATCGAGATAAAATATTGTGAGCATTGTTTGTAAATACACATTAAATCCAAATGGTGGAATTTTAAGCTAGATTCTAAGCACCAAGGTATGTAAAATGGCATCTTTAAAAGGAAATGGTTATCCGGATTACAAAAGATTTTTGTCCTTTTGATTATTGAGGCCCATCATGTACCAAGCAATTTCACTTCTTATTTGATTAGACCCATTGTGTTGTTTGAAAGCCGATTAGGCCTATTAGGGAGACCGCACAAACTGAATTGCCAAAGAGTGATTCAATAGCACTTACAAGCTATACAGCCTTTTGGTTTTCCTGTGTAGCAATTTTAGAAATAAGAAACAAGTCTGAAAAGGGAAAAAAAAATTAAAAAAAAATTCTATTACTCAGTTAAGGACAAACCCATCGTCAAAACCACTTTCCTCATTTGGGAGTAACTCTCTAAAGTAAGGCAAAAAAAAAAAAAAAACCCTTCAGTTGACCAATGTAAAAGAATACCCTTGTTTCCCTGAATTGGAGACTCAAAACTTGCCAAGTTTACCATGGGCTGGTGACTACATTAGTCTTCTGTGAAAATGTTCTACATATCATTCTTACAGAATCAGCAAAATCAGTTATCCTGCGACCTAATTAATGTCAAGGTGCTTAATGAGTAAAAAATACCAAGGATTGCCATCAGTTCAACTGATTGCGTTGCAGAGTCTGCTTGCAGTCAAGCTACTGATCATACATGCCTAATTGTGGTACTCCACATTTCTTGTTGACAATCATGATTCTAGAATAGTGCTTCCATACTACCAACAGGCACACTATAGATTCTAGGAGAAGAAAACGATTCCATTCTATATGCGGCTATAACTCCACCACAAAATCAGCCTGTGTGACTCTTGTTGGCCAGTTACAGGATCAGACATCAGAAATTTAAAACCTGACAACACCAGATACATAATGCAGAATGGAGTACTAAATATTCTGATTTGACAATTAGCATTCCCAGATAACAATTAGGTAAAGATCAAATGACATTAAGAACAGTGCTAAGCTTATTACAAATTAACAATCCAGCAATTCCAACAGCCTCATGAGGTGAATTTACAAACAATGAATGTTACTTACTAAACAAACTGATGATAAAATTATAGAATTTGTAACCAAATTGACATCTCTTTCATCTTCATAGTAATAAATCAGCATTACCTACCTACTTTACTACCTCACACCAAATCCAGAACATTCACAGATCCAGGGAAGCACCTTAAACAACACTCCAACATGACAGCAAGGGTCACACAAAAAGAACCTACTTTAACTAACAAGCACGAAATAAGAACCGATTCGTTTCCGCAGACAACTCCTGCTTGCATTACATATAACACAGTTTGTATAACATTTACAATAACTTGGGAAAAATTCACAAATCATTGAATGGAAATGAATAAAATTTCCCAAAACATGATTCATAAAGCCAATATGATGGAAACTTCAACACTCTTTTCCAATTATGAAACCTACCCTAGTTCATGTGACTCACCAGAGTAATCCATCTGAAACCAACAGCTAAAATTCCTAGTAAAATTGCGGAGATTTGAATCACAACCACCATCCAAACTGAGTACCCTTAGTCGCATTCTACTCCCCGGTTGGTACTAAAATACAGTCCTTGAATAATGGTTTTCAACACAGCCTCTGAAACACTAAGAAAACTAATAGCCATACCTATGTTTGCACAATGTGAAAACTGACACAAAACCAACTGTAGGTTGGAAGTGAAATTGTAAATGTAACACCATTTAAGGTTAGAGGTTGTGGAGCATTAAGTATCTGCTTTGGAAAATGCCTTTCAGAACTATTAGGAAAAGATCAAATGACAATAAAACCAGTGCTAACCTTAGAACAATCAAGCAATTCCAACAGCATCATGAGGTGAATTTACAAACAATGAATGTTACTTACTAAACTAACTGATAACAGAATTATAGAATTTGTAACCAAATTGACATCTCTGTCATCTTTGTAGTTTGAAATCAGCATTACCTACCTACTTTATTACCTGACACCAAATCCAGAACATTCACAGATCCACGGAAGAACCTTAAACAATACTCCAATTTAGTGCAGTTCTTCAATATCCATGTGAACAATTCTTTAACTAACAAGCACGAAAAAAGAACCGATTCATTTACTCAGACAACTCCTGCTTGCATTACATCCAACAAAGTTCGAATAACATTTTCAATAACTTGGGAAAAATTCACAAACTTTGATTTGAAATGAATGAAATTTACCAAAACATGATTCATAAAGCCAATATGATGGAAACTTCAGCACTTTTTTTTTTTTTCCAATTACGAGACCTACCCAAGTTCAGGTGACTCACCAGAGTGATCCATTTGAATCCAACAGCTAAAAATTTTAGTAACATTGTGAAGATTTGAATCACAAACACCATCCAAAGTGAGTACTGGTAGTCGTATTCTACTCCCCGGTTGGTACTGAAAGTCAGTCCTTTTTGAATAATCGTTTTCAACACAGCTCTTGAAACACTATGAAAACTAATAGTACACAGACCTATACTGGCAGAATGTGAAAACTGACACAAAATGAACTGCGGGCTGGAAGTGAAATTGTAAATGTAAGACCATTTAAGGTTAGAGGTTGTGGAGCGTTAAGTACGCTGCTTTGGAAAATGGCCTTCCAGAACTATTAGGAAAAGATCAAATGACAATAAAAACAGTGCTATCCTTATAACGATCAAATGGTTTTCATCTTCATAGTTTGAAATTAGTGCTACCTACCTACTAAAAATTACCCAAGATTCAAATGTACAATTTATGGAATTTGTTGGATGCATCTAAATTCTTTGGGGAAATCCACATAACATACAATGCAGCCTACATTCTGACTAAAAACCGAACATGGTTGTTATATAAATAGTTATCATGTTACTCGACACAAAAAATTTACCTCTTGAGAAATCAACAGAGTGACTGACCTTGGTACACTTTGAACAGTTCAGTTGCTTCCTTCTCATACTTGAACACAAACTTGTCCAAGAAATGCCTCTCAGTCATTGTTGCAAATGTACTTGGTTTGATTAGCTTCTCAATTAGACCCTTGGAAACTAGCATTCGCAAAACAGAACACCTCGGGATAATCGTATCGTTCAAGCTAGAACCCAAAACCCGAGGACTACTAGCAATGTCAGATCGATTATAACCCATTTCGTTGACAAGGAAATCCGCTATCAATGTTATCTTCTTCTCAGAATACCTCATACAATTTGGTAGTTTCATAAATGAAACTCGAATTTCTGTATCGGACCACCCCAATCTCTTGTAAACTAGCAATTTCCTTTCCCATGACAATTCGCTCATACTCAACAATACCTGTAAACCTTCAATAAAATTCGAGGAATTAAAACAAGGTTCGAAACCCAATCTCTTGGCATTCTCTACTAGCTTCTTGAATCGATCATTACAAATCAGTAACCCTCTCGGTCGCCTGGTTACAGACTTAAAAATGTCAGATTCAGGAACACCTTCATTTCTCAAAACATTAATATTGAGATTTAGATTCATGACATGGCCTTGCGCATAACCCATTACACATCGTTTTAAGGTACCAATGACAATTTCATCTGTATGAAGAATGCCCTTGAGGGCATCATAGAAAGGGATGATCAGGTTCAAGCTTGCTTTAAAGATATATGGATTACAAGTTACGAAATTAGCAAGTTCAACTCCAGAAAGCCCTTTGGAATTGAAAAATTCCAATTTGGGTTTCAGGGATTTGTGTGGATTGATTAAGAGAATAGATGGAGACCTGGTAATGAGTTTAGAGATTTGAGATTTGTCAAATCCATAAGTTTGAAGTAAGGTTAGGGCGTCATCTTGTTGTGATGAGATTTTGAGTTTGATTTTCTTACCTGCAGTGATAGCTTTGTCTTTTGATAAACCACATGAATTTATCAAGTAAGAAACTACATCTGAAGATGAATCTTGATTTGTGGTGGAAGAAATGAATCTAATGCCCTTAATTGGAACAACAAGAAGAATAAGAGATTGATTTTGTTGAATTAGTGAGTGATGAAAGAGGGGTTTAATTGATGAAGAAGAGGCTCCATTGATGTTTTTAGTGTGAAGAATTACAGTGTTGAGCAGAGACCGAAACCCCATTGTTGCTGAGAGTTGGAACTCGGAAGAGATGAGTGAAAATGGAATCGGCAACTGAACTTGACCTAAGAGGTGCCTCAGTTATACTGGGCAAGGCCCAATAGCTGATTTTGGGAGCATAAAAGTGGAACCGTTTTCTGGGACCAGCTTTTTTTTTTTTTTTTGGGACCATGGTTTTATTTTTGGTAAAGACATTAGAAGTAATTCTAGGTCACCTCATATCTAGTTATTTATTTAATATCTAATCTACCTTCTTAATTAATTTTAGGTTATGATTAGTGAAATGATTTAGTTAAAAACAATTAGTGAGATTAAATTAAAAGATGGGTTTATTATTAGTTGAGTACAATTATTGCGAGAGTAGAGTTAGAGAAGATGAAGGAGAAAAACATGAAAAATAAAATTTTTTTTTCCAATTCACCCCTTTGAGTATTCAAATGATGGATTTTATCAACCACAACCGGAGGAAGAGTATTTGGGTGAACAAGTATGCTCCAAACTTAGATAATGTATGTTGAATTGGTAAAAACTTCCCAAAAAATGTAAAATTTTGAACAATTCGGTTATTTTATATGAAGAACAAGTAACCGAACTCATATGAAGGTGTAGTTCGGTTGCTTTGTGAGGATGAACAAGTAACTGAACTCATCTGAATGTGTAGTTCGGTTGCCTTGGGAGATAAACAAGTAACCGAACTAGTTTGAAGGTGTAGTTCGGTTGCTTGATCCAAACACGCAGGTTACCGAACTCCATATTAATGGAAGTTCTGACATGCACCGTTATGTTCGGTTGGTTCGCAACTAACCGAACTTTACGTACAAATAAATTTTAACCAAGTGTATAAGGTTCGGTTGGTTCGCAAACTGCATGCTTTTGCGATCCAACCGAACTAAGTTTAATAAGTTCGGTTGTTTCGCAAACTTGAGATCAATTGCACAACCAACCGAACTTAACAAACAAAATTTCTTATGTTTTTAACTGTAGAGTTCGGTTACATGGGAGTTTTAAGATTTTTGCGAAATAACCGAACAAAGTTGATAGAGTTCGGTTATAAGAGAAATAAAAATAATGGGAAAAACAAGTAAGGTTGGTTACATGGCAACTTTTTTTCTTATGTTTTTAACCCTAGAGTTCGGTTACATGGCAGTTTTATACATTTATGGGAAACAACCGAACTCGTCAGTTTGGTAACATAGTTATAAAGCATATAGAACCGAACTCACCTGAAGGTGTAGTTTGGTTGCTTTGTGAGGATGAACAAGTAACCGAACTCATCTGAATGTGTAGTTCGGTTGCCTTGTGAGATGAACAAGTAACCGAACTCAACACTGTAACCTCCATTAAACCGCTCCACAACTTCCATTTTCAACTCATTTTGATGATTACTTCTCAGTTTTTCAACCAAAAACAAACGACAAGTAATGGGTTTGTGAGAATATCTTTGCTAAAGATTTAAATTAAGCTATATATATATATATAGAGAGAGAGAGGTGGTGGTGGTTGTTGGTGGTGGTGGTAATCGGTGGTTGGTGGTGGTGATAATCGAGGGTGGTGGTGGTGGTAATCGGCGGTGGTGGTGGTGGGAGGAGGTGGTGGTGGTAATCGGCGGTGATGGGCGGTGGTGATAATCAGAGGTGGTGGTGGTAGTAATCGGCGGTGGTGGTGGGAGGAGGTGGTGGTTATATATAAAGTGAGAGAGAGGTGGTTATTAGGTTGGTTTTAAATTAAATTAGGTTAAAGGTAGGTTAGTAATTTCAACGCATTAGGACACCCCTTATAATTAGAGGGAAGGTGGCCTAATAAGACCATGGTCCCCTCGAAAAAACCATGGTCCCAAAAAATGGTTCTAAAAGTGGAATACGAGGCCCAAGTAGAATCCAATATTTTTTTGTCTAATTTGCTAGCTAAGTTAGTAGTTAACTTAGAAGTTAAAACTAATGATTCACTCATCTAGGGCATGTTGGTACTAAGCAAACCAATATCCCCAATAGACTCCTGGAAATTAGCAACTGCTAAACAGGTTTGGTGTTGTTAGTTCAATTTTTAGCGCTGCTTTGAGTATGCAATCCAAAAAAAAATCAATTTTATTACTACTTCTTTAGGTTTGCAACCCAAAAATAAAAATTGATTTGACTTGTGCTATTAGGTGATGGAATTTTATATAGTGGTAAGAAGAGTTGTCGTTCACTCGGACTTGTTGAAATTGATTCTAGGATTTAATAAATAAAAATAGAGAAAATATACAATTTATGTCACAAGATGAAGAGAGTTCTTTGGGACTCTCTGGATTCCACTAATTCTCACATTCATGCGGTTCATCTATTAATTCCGGACAATTAAAGCTCATAAAATAACAAACATCGACTCTAATTCTTTGCCAAGGTAGATTTTATAAAGAATTATATGTATTTCACAAGCATGACGCATCTAAAGTACCTAAGACTAAGCATGCGACATCTAACGAATTCACAAATAATCAAGAAAAATCATAAATCAATTATAATAGTGCAAATAGTCATAAAGGAATTAAATAGAATTACCACATGGGTGCAAAACAGCTTCCTCCGTCGTCCCAGTGATGGGTTCTAGCTCCGCATGGTAAAAAACAGACTCAAAGGATTTTTTATTGCTCAAAAAGGTGTGTTTACAATGGTGAAAAGGAGAAAAGTAATAAAAAACCGGGTTTATATGATTATAATCGTTACAAACGGACTGTCAGAACGATAAATGTCAAGTGTCGCTGCCATTTGTAGTTTTAAGACTGTCTCCAAAACTACGACCCACAGCTGTGAGTCGTTATCACTGTAGCATGTACGACGGTACGCCGTGCGTCTTATGTTCTTCGTGTTCTTCAATGGCAGCAGCAGCAGCAGAAAAGTTCTCTGCAACTCGATTCTCGCCTCTGTCTTCTCCCAATTCTATCCCAAACTCTCCCCCCCTTTTCTGAGACTCGTACCTCCACTTTTATACAAAACAACGCAACAAAATCTCTGCCATAACTCACAAAATCTCCGTAATAAATAAAATATTTTCTTACGGGAATATTTTTTTCTATTGATTCTTCACGCGTTTGCTGATGTCGACACACTCCAAACATGCTTTCAACATATCAAGTATCGATTAAAACCTTCTCCAGACATATACGGATGCATAGAAATCTCGTGTAGGAGTGAAAATATCTCGGGAGTTCTCGTGTTCCCTGTTTTCTTGAAGTTGTGAATCAAACCCCTTTTTTCTCGAATCCAAACGTATTACCAAGCCTGTTTACCCTTAACAGGCCCAAACCAAACTGAATCCACGGGAAAGTTTCATGAAAATCACGTCCAAATCCATAACAGAAATACCACATGTGAGTGTTTTTATTTTTTCCCGCCAAATTCTGTTTAAACGAAGAAGAAAGGGGGGTCCCCTTATCCGAATTGGGGTGCAAATAGCACTGGGTTGCCCCTTAGCAATTAGGTTGCCCCTTATCCAAAGTGGGAGTCCGAATATCAAATGTCCTCCAAGGGTTCTCCGAGTAGTTTTTTGAGCCGATTTTTCCAAAAATGTTTATTTCCCAAAAATACCTACAAAAACACAAAACACCAAAATTAGTACAAAATCGAGTGCCAACAATATATAGTATTGAGATCAAATTTGACACAAAAATGTGTCTATCAAATACCCCCAAACTTATTATTTGCTAGTCCTCGAGCAAATTTATTCTAGAAAATAAAATTCATTTGAACCCCTAGATGGCCCTATTGGCGGAGTGTTGTCTCCGGAGGGTTTACCAGAGTGTACCCACAAAACATTTACTCCAGACCTTAGCTATCTACGCAGAACCTTGGAAGGCACTAAAGAATCTCCTTGGTTGGTATACTTATTGACTACGGGAGGAAGTACCCTGATGCGAAATTCCAATTGTTGTATACGAGTTTGCACTCAAGCATACTAAAATTCATATAAAGTGACAGAGCTCTACTCAGATAGTTTCTAGACATCATAAACCGGAGTCAACCAATCACATGGATAGATTAAGAAGATGGATGTAGAAAAAACGTATATGATGTTGACTAAGGTGAACCTATCCTAATGGACTGAGATACTGGTCTGGACTAATATCAATACACTGGAATATACAAGGGAACCAATGGTCGATAATCCTAACTCTAGGTCAACTCAGCTAGCATATACAAGGGTACCAGTGGTTGACTTTATTGTATTTATTCCGGTTGGTCTAGTGGTCTGGTCTCATTTTTTTTTTTTTTTTTTTTTTAATCTCAGTCACTCTATTTCACCCTAGCAATGGTAAAAACAAAAAGAAAAATAAGTGATCAAGATTCTTTCGATGTTTGCATCATGAGGATATGGTGAAACTACCATGTTTTCTTTTCTAACACCTGAGCTCTGTGCTTTTATGAATAGACTCTTCTAGATGTTTCTATCTAATCAGATTGGTTCCTTAACTCCTACAACCAAGATGTTCCCATCCACTTAGATTAGTTAGTGCCAACCTTAATAAGCATAAATTTCTAGTATCTGGAGTTTATTTATTGCAACAAAAAAGTTTCTCCCATACCCCCAAACTTAAATCTAACATTGTCCTCAATGTTCTAAAGATGAAATTAAAAACATGAAAAAGGAGAAACTGTTACCATTTGAAGCAAAAGAGACAAGGAAAGATATTACCGTGTCGCATGAATATTGGGTTACCTCCCAAGAAGTGCTAAGTTTAAAGTCTTCAGCCAAACATTGGAAGAGATTAGTCACCTCGAAGAATCATAATGCGGAATTTAATAATCAAGGGTTATCTGGATCAAAAAGTGCTAACCACAAGAAGAGGAAACTGCCACAGACTAGGAAGATATCCAACACACCCTTATATATTGTTTTGTTTAAGACAACTACATCTAGTTGTGGTTCGGGTTCAGGTTCTATAAAAGGGTCTAGATAACATATTTTCATGGGTTGCGTTTCCTCATGAGTTAGATCCGAATGTTCAGGTTCTAGAGTATGGAAAAACTCAAATAAAAACTTTGAAGCACATAATAATAACCTGAATAATTGAGGATCCTCTAAATCAATCAGTTTTGACTTACATACCTGACCACAATAAGATTGGTGGTCTTCCTTAAGCAAATGTGTCGACCCTAATATCCACTACAACAAAACACATGTTTAGTGACAAAATTTTATGTGACCAATAAAATTTTGTCTACAAATCTAGTGTTTAGGGAGGAATATTTTTTTGGTCACCATTTATTTATCTTTCGCGACAAACGGTAAGTTTAGTCTTTAAAGTTGTCACCGAAATTTTTTGTGACCAAATATAGTGACCAATCCTGCCTCCGTCTCTAAAAAAAAAATTTTGTGACCAAATATAGTGACCAATCGTGTCTCCGCCTCTAAATATTTCTTTGTGACGAATTATTTCGGTCACGAAATTGGTTTTCAGCGACAAAGGTAAAATACAGTCTCCAAATATCTTATTGCCAACTATTCGAAACTTTGGTCCCTGAATGTATCTTATGCCGACAAAACTAGTTTGTTGCCGAAATGATTGCATGTCAAATGAGGATTTAGACGTTAGAATTACTAGTATCCAAACAATTGTTGTCGCAAATGGATAGTTTTTTCTAATGACGGAAAAAATTGGTCCTTGAATTTGTTATTACTGACAACGTATAACTTTTGTCCCAATATCTATTTATCTTGACAAAAGCTGATTCGTCACCTAAATGAATACGAAGCAAATATGACAATTTGCCATGAAAACATTGTTAGCGGAAAAACACGTTGTCTGCAAATCGAATGTTATTGTTGAAAGTGAATTCAAATTCAAATCAGAATCCGAAACTGAAACTAAAACTAAAATTAGGAATGATGCCAAACAACACAGACGAATAAGAATTTCTGATGACAAAGCTCAAAAATGCTAACTGAACTCAGTCTTATGACAAACTTTTTTTTTTCCTCAATGCTCATGAGATCGGTAAAATGAGCATAATGCCAGATATAGCCAGAAAACTAACTATACTAGTTATACAATATTACAAATCACAAAGACTAGAGAAGAATGAGGGAGAGATAACTATCATGTTTCTGTTGCTTCTAGTTCAACTGTATGAGAAGATTTGGAGCCTCTTAAGAAAGACCGACGTTGCAAAATTTGGAAGGCCGAGCTCAGATTAGGGCACTCTGTTCCATACTTAGAATAAGATTCAAACCACTCCATGAATAACATGTGTTGATATTTCATTGGTAGCATAAGTGCCTGCCCCATGGATTCCTCCAAAACTTTTATATCTCGGCCCTTCTTGCATCTGTGTAACCAACAAAAGTCTGACAACATTGGCCTAAACCACGTCTGAAAAAAACTACATAGACTCTGATGGGAAAAGCATCATACTTTTCCCAAGAGCAATGAGCACTGACGCTGAAATCAACTAACTTCATACCTGACCATCAGTGAAACAATTTTATGCATTGCCAGTAAAGCTTCCTGTTCTGTCCAAAGATTGACAAACTCTTCGGCCATTTGTTTTCCCAAAATCTCAAATAGCCACTTGATGTTATCAACTTGCACTGAGATTCGCTCTATGAAAGGCTGTTTAGAAGTTCCTACTTTACTTGACGAACCTCCTTCCTCATGTACAACAGAATCAGCGGCCTCCTAAAAAATTTCAACCAGTGAATGCAGACAAGACAGACAAATTTGATAAAGATCCTCCTTTGAGAGCAATTAGGTCTTTTCATAAACTGAGCTCTTCAATAAGAGACCTTTTACTGCAGGACTTGACCTCTCGCCTTGATGTCAAATTGGTACAACATGTAATCGAATTAATGAGTGGACAGGCGTATAAGGTTGGGAGTTGGTGGACTCTTCTCCGGATATAGTCTTCCTAATGCATGGAATAACTTCAAGGTAAATAGGCTCTTCGACTTGGTTTTTTGTCAAATGTATATCCGCAAAGAGGCTCTTGACTTCTCCTCTTCATCCTCACTCCAGGGAACATCTTCAAGGTACTTCAAACATGATAATACACCCCTAGTAAACATGATTCCTGCTGCAACCTAAAGGGCATTAACATAGCCAATTAGTTACTCAGATGAAAGAATGAGCAACATCAGATCAAGAATTAACCAAATTAATGGATAGTTTTCAATATGGTTGAGAACCCTTAGGTGTTGATACAAAATGAAAAGATAAAGAATTATAGGACTAGACTCTCGACTACAAGAAAGAACAGAAATCAAAACAAGACAGCTCACGGTACAACCGGCAATGGAAAGATAACCTACATGTGGCTGTCCAAAACGGAGAATCATGGAGTGATTCCTACTAGTAGAACAATATATTTTCAGGTAGCACTTAAAAAATCAGAGTAACAAAACCAAAGGACCCCCAAACTCCAAGATTGCATTTAATGTTCCAAAATAGGAACCTGCAGCTCACTTAAAATCAACGAGGCGGTTTTGAAAGCATCGCAGGGCATTCACTTAAAATCTACGAGGCGGTTTTAGAAAGCATCGGTAGGCATCATACTTAAAATCATAGAACTAAAGAGTACCTTATAACTCGTACAAAACCTAATTGATTTGTCATAAATCATGGCCTATTTGTGTTCATTTCTGTATTTGTCCTAATTGACTTCTACGAAACATGACCTACCTATATCACTAAATCCGCGACGCAGACTGATAAAATAAGAACAAAAGTTAACAAAACAAAGACAAAACAAACACCCTTAAAACTACATTTCATTTCAATTGATTTCAGATCAAAAAAGAAACATAAATCAGAGCGAAGTTGGTTGGAGTTAATTCGGCCCTTACTCAGGGCACCATAGTGCTTGTCCTAAGTAACATCTCGATTTCATAAATGAACTAATTTTTACTCCTTTTGCAACCTCTGATATTGTAGCAATGGATATTGAGGTATTACTGTTGCTTAAAGGGATGAGAACAAAGAACAAATACCCTTTGAATAGTCCAGGGAGAAAAAACAAATCACTGAAAGAGCTTTGTAAACAAGATCTTTCCTAAAGTATTTAGGAAGGAGTTTTTAGGAGTTCTTTGTAACATAATAAATCAAACTAGCTTTTGGACATCAAAAAGATACCTTCCGTGTCTTAACTCGTGGAACATAAAAAATCGGACATCCAAATTCAAAAATTAATTTTGAAAAATATTAAATGAGTTTCGAAGTTTTTGGACATCAATTGAGACATTTAGCTTTGTCCAAAGACATCAAAGTTTAGTTGTTTTTAACTTAGAAAAAAGATTGGACTCATTTGTTATGTTGTATGGTTCATCTGGAAGCATAGACAAAAACATTTTGTCGATGTACAATTTAGATTAGATAATTTCATTTTATTTGATAAATGGTTTATATTTGATCGTGAGTGTGCTATATCTACCCAAAATGATAATACTGACATGCATATTTCAGTTTGGAAACCTCTAACTGCTTTTTTGCTATATAAAACTCAACTTCCATGATTCTTTTATTAATAAAACATTCTATTTGGTTGGCATTGGAATAATTGCTAAATATGGTGCAGGCATATCCCAAACAGCAAGCAGAGGTGCTTTAGCTGGACTTCTACTTTGTCAACTTCGATGATTTTTATGAAGCATTCTATCTATTCCGGATGGTGTTGGACTAATTATTAGATCAGACAAAATAAATGGATTGCATGAGTTCGCTTTAGCAAAAAAAAAAATAACACACTTTTTTGAGTTCGCTTTAGCACAAAAAGTATACACACTTTAAACCATCTGGGGTTAGCCTAGTTGTCTAGGAGTCCGATTCTCAAGTAAGAGGTCAGCAGTGCGAGTCTCCCCTCAAACATTGGAGATCTCGTGTAATTACTACTAGCTTAATGTCGAGAAGGGGTTCGAGTTTGCTCGGGGGAGTAAGCCGGTGGCTAAATGTGGGGAAGGGGGGCGAGTTTGCTCAGGGGAAGTAAGCAGGTGGCTACACTGCCAGGGGCAGGACGGGCCTATGCCTAGTTTTTGGTGATCATGCCTTACATTGTGCGAATGAGGTTGGGCTTAAATTTAGACATGATTTGGTGCGTGACACTCTTGCAGACATGTGCTACCGTGCAGGCGTACCTGCTAGGAAGGAGGTTGACTTGGGGCTTCTCGCTAATAATGGCACCGCTCTGAGACCGGCTTACTTACTTGTGCATAATTGGGATAATGGGAGGGATGTGTGTTTGGACGTGATCGGTGTTTCGTCTTTTACCGGGAGGAGTTCGTACCTTTTCCCCGTGTCTTGCCATTAAGAATGTTGTTTCTCGCAGGAATGCTAAATATTTGGAGAAGTGCACGTCGCATGGCTTTGGTTTTGAAACTTTGGCCTTCACTACCTTAGGGGAGCTAGGTGACGGTATCGTAGATTTTCTGAAGCGTCTGCGCAATTATATGGCTAGCCATGATGCTAATGTTCGGGTTGGAGAGTTTCTTTTTCATAGGTTAGGTGTGGTTATTCAAAAAGGTGTTGGAGCTCAGCTTGTTGCTAGGCTTCCATCCAATTTCTTACCAGTTGATAGTCTTTCTGATTTGTAATTTTCTTCATTGTTTCGAATTTTTGATTTGATTACTAAATAAAAAAAAAATAATAACACACACATTACTCCATCCATGTGAGAATTCTAAACAAAATCTCCACCGTCCAACATTATTCTTAATCCGGACGACCATTCTCATTCATGGTTCAAACGTTCTTAGAAAACCCCTAGGTTTATTTTTTCCCTTCCCTTTCCATATTTCCCTTTCTCTTTCTTTTTCCCTTTTCGCTCTCTCTAACCCTAACTCACAGCGGCGGCCTTCATGTCTCTGGTGGCTTTAGTGGTGATAACTGTAGTTTTTTGTTAAACACCCAAGTCCCTAATTTGAGCTACAAGAAGAGTTCTTTTTCTCTTCCCTAATCGGAGGAGCTATGTCGTCCAGGGCGCTCATTGTACCACAAAGAGGAGGAAAAAGATTAGCTCAATTGATCCCTGCTTCTGTGTTGATGTTGTTCCTGAATCATCACTTGTTTATGAGTAAGATTCAATATTCTTTTAATCATTAAACTGTTTTTCTAGATCGATTTTTTTTCTAGATTGATTGTCTGATTTTTTTTTTTTTTTTTTTTTTATTTTTTTTTTTTTTTTTTCTTTCTCAGATCTGAAGTTGCTAGAAAAAATCAAGGAGGTCTGTTATCATCTTTCGATATTTTTTTGCTCTTCTTTGTCCAGCTTGCTTAATTGGTAGATGCGAACATTGAGTGCTGCTGTTCAGCAATCTTCGTTGATATTCTTTCGAATTGCTACTCTGAAACAGAGTTCCAGCCTAACACTAATTTTCAAATTTGTCCCGGTCATCTGCGAGAAAAATCCGGTATTCCGATTGATCAGTATTATACCTATCTCTATCCAAGTCCCTTTACTTACTACTCAGTTTATTTTGTTGCAGAGAAAAATTAAGAGAAACATTAGAACAAAACTAAGGTGCAATGGTTTGGAACAGAACTAAGGTGCAATGGTTGGGGAACCGAATCGACTAAGGGGAACAGAATCGTGTAACCTTTGAGGGGATCAAAATACCCGATTATTTTTATAAAGGCCTAAGCTTTGAGGGGATCAAAGTTAGATATCAATGCAGGTTGTTCGACGTCAATCCTCACGGTTTCTAATGGATGTAGAAATCAGTAGGGCTTTTGCCTCCTTATAGTTGTTTAAATTACATGTTTTTATTGATGCTTGTTCTTGTATGTTGCAACTTTATTATATGTCGTGGAGGTAATATGTCTGAAGGTTCTTTGTTGCTTATCGTTGGCGCCCACCGTGGTGGCATCTTCCACTGATTCATGCATATGTTTCGCAATATGTCATGTCTTTGGTTGCCACTTCATTGCTTGTTTGAACTCTCACTATCACTACATCACACTTTTTCGGACAGATTGCATTCGGCTGATTGCATACTTGTTTTGTTGTGCATCAGCATGCAGCTTGTCCCCTATTCTTGTCATTGTATAGTATTGTTTTTGGGACTATGTGCCAGTACGTGTGTTTTCACCTTTTACGATTGAGCAGACTTATGCAACAGTCTCCATGTATCACTCGTCCTATTCTTGTTATTTCAGTCAGCTTGTCACTTGTTATTTCAGTCAGCTTGTCACGTTTTCATGCTTTGCACTGCATTAGCAAATGTATGTTTCCTAGATGTGCCATTCCTTGGTTGTGTCAGTCCTTTCGTTTATGTAATATGTGTTCCTTTCTTTTAACCTGTAATCTAACAGGAAAATTTATGCATACATGAAATTTTATCAGCTCCAACAACAAAGCACCACTGATGGAGAGCCAAGAGATGAAGTTTGGAAGCATTAAAAAGAAGATACGCGGGTATTATGCCTTCTGGAGATTTGGTTCAAAGGCAAGCAACAAGCATACAATGCAGTATTCGATGAGAGATATTTTTTCAAATGATCAAGTTTTGTATAAAGTGTTGCCAGTTTTTTGCGTTTAGAATGATAGATTAAGATATTTCATCTGTACATGAATTTTAGTTTTTGGTAGTTTTATTATTTTAGATTGTTGCTTTGCTTTCTGAATTTTATTAATTATTGAGTTAATAGAATTTAAATCTTTTGTCTGATTTATAAGTTTTAGGAAAGTTTAAATTGAATAAATTTTTCTTACAGTTCTTCTTTGCCGTGAAAAGAATTTAAGCTTGTAAAAAGAATATTTTTGTATTTGAAAGTCTTTTCTAAGGAAAACAATTAGTCCTTAATCAAGTATTCAGGGACTAAAAATACCTTTTTAATGAAGGCAAAATGTATTGTCTTTGATACTTATAAAAAATTTAGAGACAAAAATAACATGTTTCAGAAAGGAGGAAATTTGTCTCCGAATTTTTTTCTAAGGAATAAGTTTGGTTGCTAAAATATTTAGAGACGAACAAGTTTGCCCCAAAATTTGATATTCAGGGGCTATTAGTTTTGTCTCTGATTAAATAAATTAGAGACAAATTTTTTTGTTTCAGATAATTACTATTAAAGACAAATTAAATTGACACAAAACTTTCGCTTTTGAGACAATTTTTTTGGTCTTAAATAGTTATCATTAACGACAAATTAAATTGACACGAAACTTTAGTTTTTGAGACAATTTTATTGGTCATAAATAGTTATCATTAAAGACAAATTAAATTGACACAAAACTTTCGTTTTTGAGACAATTTAAATGGTCTTCAATAGTTATCATTAAAAACAAACTAGTTTGTCCTGGAATATACATTTTTGCGACAAAAATCTTGCTCGCAAAAAAATGCGTTTCGGTGTCGAATTTTTCCGTCACTAAAATAACTTTCGCAGACAATTTTATTTCATTGGTGAAAGAGACTTTTGTTGACAGTAAATTTTTAGTCGTTAATTAATTTTTCTCGTGACCGTTCGGAATTTTGTCGCGAAATACTTTCCCAGACGGGGAATTTGAGACAACTTCGTGACAAATAAAAATCCATCTCAGAAAATATTTCGAGACAAAAACAGGGGATTTCCTGACAATATTTTTTGACACTAAATCCCCATTTTCTTGTAGTGATCCTAAAGTAATTAGGTTTAGTCTAAAAACTTAATAATTGACACATCTGAAACTTAGGGTTAGGGTTTCTTCACAGTGGGAGAAAACATCATTCCAGAGGCAAATTAGCAGAGGAGACAACAATTCAGAGTTTTGGGTGAGTGGGTTTACATTTATTGTCGAATTGGAGTGTTAGAGAGAACTAGGGTTTTGCATGTATAAATATGGTGAGGCATTGTGATGTATGAGCTTATGCCTGGATTATCCAGAGCACCAACTTTAGTTTAATTTGTATTTTAATTATGTTCTAAATTAAATTGCTAGGGTGTTGATGAAACCCCAAATTTTCATGTCAGGCATGTTTATCTTTGGTTTTGTTTTTGTTGTGTTATAGTGTGTTAGGATTAGTAGTTAACTAATGAGCTTGTGAGCCTGTGATGAGTTGTACTGTAAGAATACAACTCATACTAGGGGTGAATTAGTGACAAGTAGTTAGTGAATATCCAGCTGAGACCTTCAAGGGAAGGCACAAGAGCATAACCAGAGGTATATTGCCTTAGCATAAGATTAGAAGGTGAATTCAATCACCCTAGTACCCTTCAACCTGTTTACAATCTACATTGCTACCTTAGTTTAAAGTCACAACAATCCTTAGTCGTATCGACACCCAACAGCTCACATTTGTGTTACTCATATAGAAGTCAGTTTAGTAAAGCTTTAGAATCAACTTCAAACACTCCATTTCTCTGTGGATCGACCTGTACTTGCCCTGCCTCCAATAGGCACTGTGCACTTGCAGTTTAACACGTAGGCGAAACATATTTCCTAACCTACCAAGTTTTTGGCGCCGCTGCCGGGGAATTGGTAGTGTTGCCTTGTTACTTACTTGATTTCTTCACTGAATTTTAGTTCTCCCCTGTACATATTTGCTTTGAATTATTTTTTTTTCCTTTATTAGTGTAACTCAGCTGAAATTTTGTTTTTTCTGCAACTTTTTACATTTCTGCCATCCGTTGCATATCTTAGTTATCCCATCTTAAGTGCATATCTCAGAGACTCTTAGTGTTTCTTATGAGTCGCACCTCATCTCGTGCATCTCATTTAGCATATGGTTTAGCTTTGAGCTCAAGTCTCGCTGACTTGAGCGGTCACTACTCAAACTACATTGCAAATCCCTGTGATTACTTGCTAAAATCATCATCTGTGCTAGCTGAATCTGCTGTAGTGATAGGTGCTACTTGAACTGCATTCTTTCATTTCTTTTCATTAAGTTCTGCATCTCTGCCATGTATACTAGCTTAGTGTAATCATCTCATAACATGTAGTGGTAGTATAATCATCTCACTGCCCTTTTTGTATCTTTCACAATTTATAGTGACCTGCATCTTAGTGTTAGTTGTAACTCATAACCCCTGTCAGTCCAAATAAGCATCACAGCCTTTTATTTTCCCCTGTAAAATATCAATCCATTACTCTCATGCTTATGCTGGTATCAATATTGATCTTTTTGCTGTAACATGCACACTTCTGGGAACTAAAACTCTCTCTTGAGTAAACAGGTGCCTGTAACCTCCGCTGAGCAACCCAAGGAGGAGAAGGAAAAGGCGCAGAACTTGTGCTTTACAAAACCCTGAGCAGCCCCTGCAATTTATAAGATTCATGTGAGTGGTTCCTTGCTAGTTGAATGTGCTACATCTTTGTGCTCCATGTCTGCATGCTAAACAAGTTCCACTGATTTGCCTCACTGATTTAAGTAAATTTCATGATATTTGAACTCATACATGCTTGCTGAATTTGCGATATCTTTTTGATAAGCATCTTTGTTTGTGAGCCATCACTCCCTGAATGTATGCATAACTTGTTTGTGGCCAACCTGTGTGAATACTGAGCCTTGTTCACATGATAAACCAGCTGCCATCCCCAGTGTTGCTCCCTAACTAAAACATGTGCCTTATGTGTTATGTATTGTGACCCCTTAGTTTCCATCTGCCCTGTGCTTGACTCCATCCCCCTGAAGCTGTGAGTTTGAGCTACAACTTAGATATCCAAGTCTGCTGCAAGCCTTGTGTGACATCAACTGGGCTGGTTGAATCAACTGACCTAGTTGATTCTGACAACAATGAGCATAACCCATCTGACCCTGTTGCTGCTTTACTTGGCTGATTGCTAGTGGTGCTCAACCCTGAACTAGTGCTAGATCATACAACCTCTGGAATCTCTGAAATGTGTGCATGACTCTGTGACTTTTGAAACAAAATTGTGTTGGCTGAAATCTTTTGCTCTTGTGTGATTTATGCATTAAATTCTTGGCTTTAACAACAACTGTGCTTAGCTCCAGCCCCTGCAGCTGTTGAGCTTGAGCTGCAACCTGGTCAGCTCAAGTTAGCTGTAGCCGAAAACCCAAGTTGATATCAACTGATAGAGTTGATATCAACTGAGAAAGTTGCCCTGCACCCTTAGCATGTTTTACCCAGTCAACTACATCTGTGAGACTCTCTGTGAACTGTAATCTGTCACATGCTAAGTCATGGTCACCTGTGCAAGCCTGCAAACCAGTTGACAGACCCACCTGCCCTGCAGTTTTTGAGCATAATCTGTGAAAATTAGATGTCAACTGACTTTGTTGACTCTGTCACCTCTTTGCTTAACTTGTGAGAAGTGAGATCAACCGACCCAGTTGATACTCTGTGTGATGTCAAATGTTGAAATATTGTATATCAGCTGTTGTTTCTGATGTTTTGAATGTATGCCATGCTCACATGAGGGATTAGTTTCCTGCTTTGCTGACAATCCTGTTGAACCTCTTCACATGCTTGCATAACCACCTGTGTTGCATACCCTGCCGCTAGTTTACCTCATAACAAGTGCCCACGGATCAGTCTTTGTGCAATGTCTGTCTGTGCATAAGCCGAGTTACAACTTAGCCTCTCTAGTTTGTCATCAACTCGAACCAGTTGACCTAACAGCCTACCAAGTTTTTGGTATCAACTTGGAAAGTAACCCTGCCACCCTTATGCATGCTCCATTTTATTGACAACCTGTGCAAACTTGTTGACAGACTTGTGTGCCTACTTATTGTGCAAATATGCAAACCTGTTAAACTTGTCGAGCCATCGGCCCTGTGTGATTGTGTGCATACATTTGTGAATCTGTGGCCGTTTTCATTCTCGGGTATATGCATGTGGTGTCTATCTCTAACTGCAACATAATGTATCTGTGAACAAAACCTGGTGATCTTGATGTAGCTCATTGCATGTTTTCTTAGCCGCATCTGTGGCCTGGCTTGTGCACTAGTTACCCATTTTGGGTGTTGTTTGGTATTTGGCATGAATGTTAGGCTAATATTGTTTTTGTTTTGTGACCAAAGTTATTGCCTGGCATGATAGGATTTTGGGATGCAACTGGGGATGAAAACAGATCCATCAGAGAACTCGCATACGGGCATGACTCATGTTATAAAACCCCCACAGACCATAGTGATTTTAGGGAATATTATGAACCTTCTCATGGCCCTGACCTTGAATACTCATACCCTAATCATTATGACCACATGTATCATCAACCACCATGGAAGGATGAGCAATTCTATCCTCCAGTGAATCCATGTATGCAGTCTATAATGGAGAACCTCAAAATCATTGAGCAAAACAATGATATACTTGAATGGAAAACACTGCATGATCATCCATATAGCAACATGTCTGAATTTCCCTTTGCTAGTGAACCTTGTGCACAACCATGTTATGAATATCCATGTGAAGCATGCATACCCACTAGTGAAGACTCCCCTTCAATTGAACAGCTTAACATGTTCTTAAGGATGAATCTCAGTCATTTACAAAATGAAGAATGGAAGGAATCTCATGATAGGATGCTTGTTGTCCCCAATAAAGTAAATTTTGAAAATAGTGTTTCTATTCCTACTCATGCAATTGACACTGAATATGAACCTAATCAAGAGGTAAATGAGTGCACTAGAAATGCTACAATTTTGAATAGGGAAATGCATTTTTGTTATGATGATGATGATGAATATGATATGTTAGAAGAGCATGTGTATGATGAAAGTATGGTGGAACCTTTGGGTTCAGAGACATTAAGCTTCTCTTCTGTGAACCCTGTGAATGATGCTTCTTCTAATATTCATACATGTGATGCTGATTTGGGGTTTGAACAAGTGTTCTGTGAAAATAAGCATGCTGTACAACTTGTATCTGACCTAGGGATAGCTGAATTGTCTGTTGACACAGATGATTCAATGCATGTAATTAATGTGTCTGATTCCATGCCTAGGTTACAACATGATGTTTCTCCTGGTTATCTTATGCATGAGACTGAAATTTTGGATAATGATGATTATGACATGGAAATTGATGAATTGTTCTATGCAAGTGAACATGGTTTACCTAATCTCTTTCCTAAGCCACAGATTGAAACTCCTCCACCAAACCTAGATGTGGTTTGTAACAAAATTGCAAAACCAACTTTTCTAAGAATGCCTAATCTAGGATTGGAACTTTGTGCTTCCCAAGTCCTCTTGGACTATTTTGCATCAAAGTATAACACCTTTAGGGAGCCACAGTTGGAATGTGTATCTCTACCCGTTCCTAAAAGTGTCCATTTTGAACTAGACCTAGTGCATGATCTGCCTTTAAGATTGCAAGATTTTGTGTTCAAAAACACATCTGTTGACAAGTTTAGGTTTGGGGGAAAACCATTCACTTATACAGTCTTACTTGTACTCTCATGTTATATATGTGTAAGGCTGTTGGTGTCTCTGCATATCTTCTTTTGGGTTGATCCTTAACTCTTTAGATTGTTGGTGTATGGTGAATTTTCATTGTATATAATCCAGTAGGACTTGTTAAATTTTCTATCTTGATTCGGTTGAGTCTTCTTTTTATTGTGCTAATCCGATATGATCTCCTCTGAGAATTTTGGATTCTAGCCTTGACTAATGAAGCTCTAACATTGCTCTGCCAACATACCGGTAATCTCTTCCCTTTTCTCAACTCAACTTAGTTCTCATGATATGTGACTTTTTGAATTCTTATTATCTGTTGACACATTGAGGACAATGTTTGATTTAGGTTTGGGGGTGCATTTGCATATAGAGTTTTTAGTCTTTTATTTAAAAAAAAAAAAAAAAAAAAAAAAAAAAAAAAAAATTCAAAAAATTCAAAACTCTTTGTAAATATGTACATAAAAACCTCCAACTTTTAGAGATCTTAGAGTCACTAGCATGCTTCTAGCTATGTTTACATAGAGAGTCTGACCGAAATAACAGAACTTGGAAGTACTTGGAGAACACAATCGGGTTTCTTAGTTGATTAGAGCGTTAAAGTTGGATTTAACCATACCGGAGGGCTTAATTAGGTGCTTTGTTTAGATATTCGGTAGTAGAGAATTGTGATCACCCATAGTGGAGACTACCCATTTTTACATCAAGCGAGGCACCGACCTTCAATTTTTGTGACTTTCTAAAAAATCTGTTAGAGTGTGTGTCATCGTACGTCAATTCCGGGTAGGAATGGTGAGCTACCCAACTTCGCACCACTTTCAGCACTATTTTTGATCTCTTGAGTGCTAATTTCGTCAATCATGAGGGTGACGTTTAAAGATGAAAACTCCTTCTTGTAGTTCGATTTGCAGTTAGCATCACTCTCTCCCTCTCAACAACATCAACACATTCATAGAAACACATCATCGTCAGCAAGCGGAGCATCATCAGAATATTTGAAGAAAATTTGAGATAGTCCAAGGTTTACATGCAACAAAGAAAAGAAAAGAAAATAAGATGAGAATTAATGAAGTTTGTGAAATCAAGACAATACAAGTTGTGAAAATTTTAGTTTTATTGTTATTTTCATTTCAAGTTAATCAAAAAACAAAAAAAAAAAAAAAAAATGTTTGTCAAGTTTTTGTGAAGTTCAGAAGTTCGTCATCAACAGTTGAAGACCGAAGACCGAAGATTGAAGACGTTTCTATGAATGCTGAGAGAGAGTAATGTTAATTTCCGATCGGGTGAGAAGGTAAGTGAGTACTCCCATCCTTGCTAATGGTTGATTTCCTTTCTTAGAGATCATCGTAAAAGATTCTTTTTGTCCACATTTCGTGGAGTCTCCGTAAATTATTTCGGAAGGTTATCCTTCTCACCTTCAACGTGTGCGGGATTTCTCTCTTTATTCCCGCCCGCACACATGAGAGACTAAAAAGCGATCTTTTTGAGTGCAATTATCATAAAACCTTATTGGTGAGGCGAAGTCGAGGCTTGTGATCACTATCGAATCCGAATTCTTTCATATGGTATGGTTACTTCTCGCTCAACTCTTAAGGATGAGAATGCGTTCTTTGGTAGTTCTAACTTCGTGTTACTAGCATGCGAAACTCTATGTCCTCATAGCTCCTTGGATGCTTGAGACTCTTTTACACTCGAAGTTGGAGAAGGTTTTGTGGGTACACCTCTGGTAAACCCTCACGAGACTACAACTCGTCCACTAGGGACACCTAGGGGTTTAAAGGCTTAGTGCATACGCTAAATGCATTCGAGAGACTGCGACAGGGGTATAGTTAGGATTTCCTAATTTCTCGTTTCACTTGAGGACAAGTAAAATTCAGGTTTGGGGGTATTTGATGAGTGCCAAATATTGCATATTTCTACATCTATTTATTGGCATTTAACTCATCTTTTGTGCTCGAAAATCGGATATTATCCCATTCTCAGTATTTTCTTTGTTTTCAAGAATAAATATTTGTACTAATTAATTTTATGTTTTTAGGTAGTAAATAAAGCTCGGGGAAATTAAGGAGCCAAAAGAGCAAAGAATTGGAGACAAGCGTCAATGGAGCAAAAAGCCAAAGCCCGCGCGCGCAACAGTAGCAACCCAACAAGGAGCAACCCATCTACAAGACACGGGCTTGAGTTATCCAAGATCCGAACCATAGCCCGGATCCAGGCCCGTTCCATCTGAGCCGTGAGATTTCGCCCCAAGATCCAACGGTCGCTCCAACCATCCCATCAATGATCGCTGCACCCGCTCAACACCACATCCACCTATATCTTTTCCCATCGACCAAAACCTAACTTCACTTTCTCTTTCTTTCCTTCTCCCCGACAATACCAGAGAAAAACCATTTTTCTTCCACTCTCTTCTCCCGACCCAGTTTGCAGCCACCTCCACCGTTTCTCCCGACACCACAGCTGCTCAGCAGCCACCATCGCCTCCTAATCTCCCTCTATCTCTTCCATAGCTCCTTCCCTAGAGGCTAAGTGAGAGATAAAAAGAGTTAGGGTTAGGGTTTCTTCACAGTGGGAGAAAACATCATTCCAGAGGCGAATTAGCAGAGGAGACAACAATTCAGAGTTTTGGGTGAGTGGGTTTACATTTATTGTCGAATTGGAGTGTTAGAGAGAACTAGGGTTTTGCATGTATAAATATGGTGAGGCATTGTGATGTATCAGCTTATGCCTGGATTAGCCAGAGCACCAACTTTAGTTTAATTTGTATTTTAATTATGTTCTAAATTAAATTGCTAGGGTGTTGATGAAACCCCTAATTTTCATGTCAGGCATGTTTATCTTTGGTTTTATTTTTGTTGTGCTATAGTGTGTTAGGATTAGTAGTTAACTAATGAGCTTGTGAGCCTGTGATGAGTTGTACTGTAAGAATACAACTCATACTAAGGGTGAATTAGTGACAAGTAGTTAGTGAATATCCAGTTGAGACCTTCAAGGGAAGGCACAAGAGCATAACCAGAGGTATATTGCCTTAGCATAAGATTAGAAGGTGAATTCAATCACCCTAGTACACTTCAACCTGTTTACAATCTACATTGCTACCTTAGTTTAAAGTCACAAAATACTTAGTCGTATCGACACCCAACAACTCACATTTGTGTTACTCATATAGAAATCAGTTTAGTAAAGCTTTAGAATCAACTTCACACACTCCATTTCTCTGTGGATCGACCTGTACTTGCCTTGCCTCCAATAGGCACTGTGCACTTGCAGTTTAACACGTAGGCGAAACATATTTCCCAGCCTACCAGGTTTTTTGTGGGAAAACAAAGTCAATCGTGGTATCATAGCCTGGGTTAACCACATCAACCAGAGGATGGGTTTCTAACAACTGAACTTCTTTATGGACACAACTAGGTTTAGGAAAAAGTGTATGAAGATAATCTTTTAAAATGGTTGAGGCACATATGTCAAGTCCCAAGTTAGGGACCTTTCTAAGAGTTAAGGCACATGGAGAATGATAATCACCCCCAAACTTAGAGTTTTCAGTGTCTCTAGAAAGACTAGTCACAACTTTCTTAATTTCAAGGTCATCTGATTCCTGAAAATGGTCAATTGATTGTTCTATGTCAGGTACATCCTCACTCATCTCTACGAGTTCATTTTCTTTTTATAAGTCTATTGTTTCTAAATCGCTAGACTCAAAATATACTCGTTCCTCTAAACCATCATTGGCTTCGTAATCAAAAGGAAATACTACATCGTCTAAAACGGGGGTATCTCTAGTCAAATCCTCATCCTTTTGAATAGGTGAATAATTATTAAAATTATTTGGATTTGAACTATAAATATTATCATCATTAAGCTCAATTGGAGTAACAAATTCCTCATCACTATGCCTACTGATTTCAAATTCTTCATCAACACTATCCTCATCATAATCATCATTATAATAATATGAAAATGGTTGAACCTCATCTAGACAAGTAGTGTTACCAATTTTATCCTCGTCATCTTGATTATGTAAATAACTATCCTCATTTCCAAGGGTATTATTGGAAACACTAAGATTATCTCGAGCAGTTCCGTTCTGGGCCTCTAACAAAAGCTTTCGAATCGACTCATATGACTTCATTATGGTATCGTGACTCGAATCACGTGACTTCCTTATTGTATCGTAACTCGACTCACATGACTTCCTTATTGAATCTAGGAAAGAAATTTCACTCGTTACATTTCTTTCGTCCATAACTAAGTTATTCATTTCTGCGAACTTACGTGTCGACTCAGCTAACTTACGTGTTGACTCTAGTACAGAGGAATTTTGCTCGTACGACCGGTTGGCGTGTGGATAGTAATTGGGATCACCATGGTATGACCCATAACCTTCAAAAGTTTGGCGTTCCCAACCACTATTCACACTATGGTCATAAAAAGAGTGATGTCCATATTGTTAAGTTGGATATTCATATTCATTGTGATGGCTATTGTAATACCAGTTTGACATCCTAACTGCAAGGGAATTCTACACAAGCACAAATAAGGCTGACTCGACCACAACAAACCTACTGATTTCTAGCAAACAGAAAGCATGATGGCTCCACTTAGATTGTTTTCTAGACCAACTTCTAATCCTTCGAAAGGGAATTCGTTACAATTTAAGCAAACCCCTCTGGAATCAATCCGAGTCAAAGTAAGTTGAATATAGGCGAGGGAAGCTTTGTGGAGCTTTGATACCCAAGGCCTCACCGCATTACAAGGCGGCGCAGTCACACATTCAACTTACAGAAACCATCATGAACTTCAAAGTATGCTTAAAGAGTAACCAATATTTTTCGAATGACTTTCCTATTAAGCTCGTTACCCTATCGGTCTCGATCTAGTCAAAATTTTAGGCTTAGGTTCGTGTTTGGTTTCGTTTTCCTAAGGCGGGCAAGAAGAGAACGGTGATGAAATCCGAACTCTCATCTTGTATGGCCAGTCCTTTCCCTTTACTAGGAAATTAAAACAGCCGTTTTCAAGTCCCCAGCATATATGCAAACGAAGGAAGACAGTAACTCGCTGGCAGGGGATTCACGAGTGTTTCGACAAACTTACCTCCCGTGCACTGACGGGGGATGAACCGTTGTAGTCGACTCGGGCCACGACTCCTATGTCATGTACGAACCCGAGGGGCCGAGACGATATCGTAATCGTCGTCCTTCTCTGCACACAGTTTATATTTAATCTACCCTTCCGTAGGGTTTAAAAATAAAAGAATGTCCAAATGTCCAAGTCCAAAGTCCAAAAATAAAGTACAAAAGAAAAGGAAAGTCTTAAAAAAAAATAAAAAAATATCTCTCTCTCTTTTTTTTTTCTCTTTTTTTTATAAAATATAAAAAAAAATCTTCTTCTTTCACTCCTTTTGCTTTGTCTTTAACTCCAAATCTTTAAGTATCCACCAAAAGCTTTGGCAAATTTTCCTTTCGCTCCAAATCCCAAAATCTGAAAGGAAAAGACAAAAACCCAAGAACGTAAACAAGAACAAATAAATAAAAAAAACTAAAAAGAAAATCTAAAAACTCTAGCGTAAAGACAAGCCCGCGTCGGCGACGCCAAAAATTGATCGAATTTTATATAGTGGTAATTAGAGTTGTCGTTCACTCGGACTTGTTGAAATTGATTCTAGGATTTAATAAAGAAAAATAATAATAAAAATAGAGAAAATATACAATTTATGTCACAAGATGAAGAGAGTTACTGGGACTCGGGATTCCACTAATTCTCACATTCATGCGGTTCATCTATTAATTCCGAAAAATTAAAGCTCATAAAATAACAAACATCGACTCTAATTCTTTGCCAAGGTAGATTTTATAAAGAATTATATGTAATTCACAAGCATGACGCATCTAAAGTACCTAAGACTAAGCATGCGACATCTAACGAATTCACAAATAATCAAGAAAAATCATAAATCAATTATAATAGTGCAAATAGTCATAAAGGAATTAAATAGAATTACCACATGGGTGCAAAACAGCTTCCTCCGTCGTCCCAGTGATGGGTTCTAGCTCCGCATGGTAAAAACACACTCAAAGGGATTTTTATTGCTCAAAATGGTGTGTTTACAATGATGAAAAGGAGAAAAGTAATAAAAACCGGGTTTGTAACAGTTATAATCGTTACAAACGGACTGTTACAGAGAACGATAAATGTCAAGTGTCGCTGTCGCTGTAGTTTTAAGACTGTCTCCAAAACTACGACCCACAGATGTGAGTCGTTATCACTGTAGCATGTACGACGGTACGCCGTGCGTCTTATGTTCTTCGTGTTCTTCAATGGCAGCATCAGCAGCAGAAAAGTTATCTGCAGCTCGATTCTCGCCTCTGTCTTCTCCCAATTCTATCCCAAACTCTCCCCCCTTTTCTGAGACTCGTACCTCCACTTTTATACAAAACAACGCAACAAAATCTCTGCCATAACTCACAAAATCTCCGTAATAAATAAAATATTTTCTTACGGGAATATTTCTTTCTATTGATTCTTCACGCGTTTGCTGATGTCGACATACTCCAAACATGCTTTCAACATATCAAGTATCGATTAAAACCTTCTCCAGACATATACGGATGCATAGAAATCTCGTGTAGGAGTGAAAATGTGACACTACAAACCATTTTCCCGAATTTAATTCAACCCGTTTGAGATTGAAATCTTAAGAATTTTATTTTGTAGAGAGAGTAACCTAAGTTAAGGTGCTTTCATGAGTATGAGTCTGCCCAAATCCAAAATATGGTTCTTGGAGGGCAACTAATTGTTTTAATCACAAACTTGGGCGCCTAGATAGGAATACATGCACTAAGACACCTTATCCTACACGTGTTTATAATTGAACCCAGCATGGATATTTGAGTCTTTTGACCCGAGGATCAAAAGAAGAAAGGAAGACTTAATATCATTTTTTTTTTTCTATCTTATCTTCATCTTTCTTTTCCCTGGTTCTTTTCTCTTCTGGGCAAATGGAAAAGCAAATGATTGGTCCATACATCTTCTCCTTCTCTGTACCGTGAACTATTTTTGAGGAGAAGAAAAGTGGTGGTGCTGCTGATGGAGAAATCGTTGGGGGTTTCTTGTTCTCCTACAATTGGAACCAAGGAACTTAAAAGAAAAATTTGATTGACAAATTGGTTTATTTGTAAGATGAATCTAAAAACTATGATGATGTTGCTAGAAGTTTGGGACTTGGGAGTGGCAAGAGAGGTAAGGGAAACTTCTTCTATTATTTTTGGTTTAATTTCATGCTTCCCTAAATCCTTGCCAAATTGAAGTAATTATTCTTTGATCTTGAAGAATGGGTAGCCCTTAATCATATTGTTGTTAAGTTTAGTGATGTGATTTATTTTGCTCATGACTTGGAAATCTATGAGTTCTTTAATTTAGGGTTTATATGAATATTTGGGGGTTTTCATGTATAATCATGTTCATATCTAAGTTGGTAAATTAGGAACTTAGTTTAGATGATGAACTCTAACTAAAATTTCAGATTTGTTCTCCTAACTTCCAAAACATATTCACTGTTGGAGCTATAAACTGGAATCTAACCGTTAGAACTCAGTGAATTTTGGATATGTTATTTATGGATATGTCAGGAATACTCGTTTAAAATTTCAAGATGATCGGACATAGGGAAGTTGTATAAACGTATGTAGTACAGAGAGGCTTTTGCACAGGATTTATACAACATGGTAGAGATCTTGAGATTGAAAAGAGGAACTTAGGCTACATACATTTCTCTGAATTTTGGATATGATAAACCCATTTTTGTTATGCTTCATCTATTAAAATTTCAAGAGAAATGGATCATGGTAAGAACCCCAAGCCATGGATGTTTCTGTTTGAATTGTGAGTCGTAATTGTAGTTTATGGATTAGAATTAATTTCGGTAACAAAATTTAGAACACAAGTCCAACTAATTTGGGGTAAGATGTTACAAAAGGATACAGTAACCTGTTGGATTGACAGGTGACTAAATTTGCTTTTGATCACAGGGTTTATGTCTACATTAAATTGTATGTGTAGTACTAGCTAGCTATTGTGGCATTTCTTAAATATTGGAGCTATGAATGGTGTTCCGACCTACTTCTGTGAATCAATTAAAAATTAATGGTGCTGAATTGTTTAGTTCAAAACTAGTATGTATGTGAATCAAATGAAAATTCGATGTACTAGACTAAATGGAAATGAAATAGTTCTGTTAGGCCTATGGAATGTGAAAGTGCCCACTCCTGTGCATTAGCAATAGTGACTTGTTTATCTTGCCTTTTAATTAATTTGATTAGTATGAGTTCGTGTTGGTTATGTCAATTGGATTAATTTTGAGAACTCGAACTAGATTGGAAAGACATTGGTGCTGAACTTAAGTTTAAAGTAGATGAGTTCTTAAATTATTTTGTGTGCTTATCATGTGTATTTGAACTACGATCATAAAGATGCTACGATGAGATGTCTATAATTTGTTGGGACTTTATTTTTGGTAATAGTAGTTACGGGAGCTAAATACCATTTACAATGATGAATTAATGGACATGGGAGGGTATATTTTTACTCGTGTATTAGCATGATTATTTCTCCAATCGTACTGGTTATGTTATTGCTGCCTAGTGGCAGACACAAACATCAATCTGACTCGACCCTGCTCAAGTCTAGTATGAACTATAACTTCCTTCTTACAGTCAAGGTAGCTCTTTTATAAATTACTTTGGACTTGATTTTGAGTATATAGATTGAACAAGGATGTACTAGATTCTTCATGGATCTTTATTACATACTCGGTAATGTAATATCAATGATGGTAACTATTTGTAAATGAAGATTGAGAATTATGTCTGTCCATCTGTTGGTTCTTGACAACTTCGAAAATATTATTTTCCTAGCTTTTATTGCCTTGCGACTGTTTGGTTGGTAACCAATTTGATTCTAGTAGATGAGAAAGGTGATATTCTTATCGCTAGACTAGGATCTATATTGTTATTTTAGAATTTTGTTGGATTCAGTATATCAGCAAATGATGGCACATAGTTTTTAAACAGGGTGATACCATTTATTGTTTGTATCACTAACTTGACTGGCTAAGTTTGATTTTCTGGAAAATCCCGGCATATCTCATTTTAATGTTGCCCAATATATTCCTTTGGGACCTGGTAGTGGACAGTGATTTGTTTCATGGTCATTGGTGGCACTTTGAGAAACTACTGGGCTACGAGGGGCTAGCTAATTAACTAGCAAAAATTCCTTAAAGGATAAATGAACTGGTAGTGGTTGCAGTTGATTGTGGAAAGAATTTTGAACTAAGGTTTACATTACGTTTCCCCCCCTTGACTTCCAAATGTTGTACCTTGTGTTGTTGTAGCTTTGAGTTTGGGTTACCACATCTTTGTTTTTCCAATGTTAGCACAGACTCATGTTTTGAAATATCCATTTCTATGACTATTGTATTTTAAGTTATGTACTTAACATGGAGTGCAATGAAACTGTTGGTGATTTGACAAGTATGAGATAGTTGTGGTTGGGGGAATTCATAATATCTATTCTGCACTTTAATGTTAGAGATGGTTACTGTACAATAGCAGTTCATATCATCTAAGTAAGAGATAATTGCTACTGTTAAAAGTAGTTCATATTATCTAAATAAGTTAGTGACGAACTACGGTCGTGCTTGATCCCTTCGAGCAACGGAGAGGGTACGTAGGCAGCCGCTATGCGGTTCAGCACAAATCTATAAGATTGTTCATATCATCTGAAAGTACTGGTTGCTGCTTTGGCAGTTTATCACATCTATTCGGAGATGATTGCAACCTTTAGAAAAAGCACCTATTTCTGTACCGGTTCCAGAAGATCGAAGAAAGTTATTAGTGGTGGCAACTGGCCATGTTATTAATAGTGGCAACTGGCCATGTTATTAGTAGTGGCAACTGGCCATGAGAGTTATTAGTGGTGGCAACTGGCCATGTTATTAATAGTGGCAACTGGCCATGTTATTAGTAGTGGCAACTGGCCATGAGAGTTATTAGTGGTGGCAACTGGCCATGTTATTAGTGGTGGCAACTGGCCATGGAAATCTTGGTAGTGGCAACTGGCCATGGAAATCTTAGAATTGGCAACTGGCCATATAAGTCTATTATTTTGACAACTGGTCGTCTCTCATAATTGGAGAATAAATACTAAGTGTGCTTGCTTATAATGCAGTTTGGGTGATTCAAATTCGAGTTTCTCAGAAGAAATTGAAGGTCCGGTTACTTGAGTGGTGTATCGGAGAGACAGAGTTTGCTAAGCGGGCCGAAACCCGGTTCGCTGGAAGTACAGATTTTGTTGATCCGTCACAGTTGGTATCAGAGCAGTTCCGGTTCAAACGGGATTGTGAGTATGGAACTCACTAAACTCCTACTTGTGCGATGACTACATGTAAGTCTCTTTACTTATGTTTTTATTTTGAACTTCGGGACGAAGTTCTTTTTAAGGGGTTAATGATGTGACACTACAAACCATTTTCCCGAATTTAATTCAACCCGTTTGAGATTGAAATCTTAAGAATTTTATTTTGTAGAGAGAGTAACCTAAGTTAAGGTGCTTTCATGAGTATGAGTCTGCCCAAATCCAAAATATGGTTCTTGGAGGGCAACTAATTGTTTTAATCACAAACTTGGGCGCCTAGATAGGAATACATGCACTAAGACACCTTATCCTACACGTGTTTATAATTGAACCCAGCATGGATATTTGAGTCTTTTGACCCGAGGATCAAAAGAAGAAAGGAAGACTTAATATCATTTTTTTTTTCTATCTTATCTTCATCTTTCTTTTCCCTGGTTCTTTTCTCTTCTGGGCAAATGGAAAAGCAAATGATTGGTCCATACATCTTCTCCTTCTCTGTACCGTGAACTATTTTTGAGGAGAAGAAAAGTGGTGGTGCTGCTGATGGAGAAATCGTTGGGGGTTTCTTGTTCTCCTACAATTGGAACCAAGGAACTTAAAAAAAATTGGATTGACAAATTGGTTTATTTGTAAGATGAATCTAAAAACTATGATGTTGTTGCTAGAAGTTTGGGACTTGGGAGTGGCAAGAGAGGTAAGGGAAACTTCTTCTATTATTTTTGGTTTAATTTCATGCTTCCCTAAATCCTTGCCAAATTGAAGTAATTATTCTTTGATCTTGAAGAATGGGTATCCCTTAATCATATTGTTGTTAAGTTTAGTGATGTGATTTATTTTGCTCATGACTTGGAAATCTATGAGTTCTTTAATTTAGGGTTTATATGAATATTTGGGGGTTTTCATGTCTAATCATGTTCATATCTAAGTTGGTAAATTAGGAACTTAGTTTAGATGATGAACTCTAACTAAAATTTTAGATTTGTTCTCCTAACATCCAAAACATATTCACTGTTGGAGCTATAAACTGGAATCTAACCGTTAGAACTCAGTGAATTTTGGATATGTTATTTATGGATATGTCAGGAATACTCGTTTAAAATTTCAAGATGATCGGATATGGGGAAGTTGTATAAACGTCTGTAGTACAGAGAGGCTTTTGCACAGGATTTATACAACATGGTAGAGATCTTGAGATTGAAAAGAGGAACTTAGGCTACATACATTTCTCTGAATTTTGGATATGATAAACCCATTTTTGTTATGCTTCATCTATTAAAATTTCAAGAGAAATGGATCATGGTAAGCACCCGAAGCCATGGATGTTTCTGTTTGAATTGTGAGTCGTGATTGTAGTTTATAGATTAGAATTAATTTCGGTAACAAAATTTAGAACACAAGTCCAACTAATTTGGGGTAAAATGTTACAAAAGGATACAGTAACCTGTTGGATTGACAGGTGACTAAATTTGCTTTTGATCACAGGGTTTATGTCTACATTAAATTGTATGTGTAGTACTAGCTAGCTATTGTGGCAGTTGTTAAATATTGGAGCTATGAATGGTGTTCCGACCTACTTCTGTGAATCAACTAAAAATTAATGGTGCTGAATTGTTTAGTTCAAAACTAGTATGTATGTGAATCAAATGAAAATTCGATGTACTAGACTAAATGGAAATGAAATAGTTCTGTTAGGCCTATGGAATGTGAAAGTGCCCACTCCTGTGCATTAGCAATAGTGACTTGTTTATCTTGCCTTTTAATTAATTTGATTAGTATGAGTTCGTGTTGGTTATGTCAATTGGATTAATTTTGAGAACTCGAACTAGATTGGAAAGACATTGGTGCTGAACTTAAGTTTAAAGTAGATGAGTTCTTAAATTATTTTGTGTGCTTATCATGTGTATTTGAACTACGATCATAAAGATGCTACGATGAGATGTCCATAATTTGTTGGGACTTTATTTTTGGTAATAATAGTTATGGGAGCTAAATACCATTTACAATGATGAATTAATGGACATGGGAGGGTATATTTTTACTCGTGTATTAGCATGATTATTTCTCCAATCGTACTGGTTATATTATTGCTACCTAGTGGCAGACACAAACATCAATCTGACTTGACCCTACTCAAGTCTAGTATGAACTATAACTTCCTTCTTACAGTCAAGGTAGCTCTTTTATAAATTAATTTGGACTTGATTTTGAGTATATAGATTGAACAAGGATGTACTAGATTCTTCATGGATCTTTATTACATACTCGGTAATGTAATATCAATGATGGTAACTATTTGTAAATGAAGATTGAGAATTATGTCTGTCCATCTGTTGGTTCTTGACAACTTCGAAAATATTATTTTCCTAGCTTTTATTGCCTTGCGACTATTTGGTTGGTAACCAATTTGATTCTAGTAGATGAGAAAGGTGATATTCTTATCGCTAGACTAGGATCTATATTGTTATTTTAGAATTTTGTTGGATTCAGTATATCAGCAAATGATGGCACATAGTTTTTAAACAGGGTGATACCATTTATTGTTTGTATCACTAACTTGACTGGCTAAGTTTGATTTTCTGGAAAATCCCGGCATATCTCATTTTAATGTTGCCCAATATATTCCTTTCGGACCTGGTAGTGGACAGTGATTTGTTTCATGGTCATTGGTGGCACTTTGAGAAACTACTGGGCTACGAGGGGCTAGCTAATTAACTAGCAAAAATTCCTTAAATGTTAGATTTTGGTTTCTAATGAATTGTGAAAATGTTTCTGGTAAAGGATAAATGAACTGGTAGTGGTTGCAGTTGATTGTGGAAAGAATTTTGAACTAAGGTTTACATTACGTTTCCCCCCTTGACTTCCAAATGTTGTACCTTGTGTTGTTGTAGCTTTGAGTTTGGGTTACCACATCTTTGTTTTTCCAATGTTAGCACAGACTCATGTTTTGAAATATCCATTTCTATGACTATTGTATTTTAAGTTATGTACTTAACATGGAGTGCAATGAAACTGTTGGTGATTTGACAAGTATGAGATAGTTGTGGTTGGGGAATTCATAATATCTATTCTGCACTTTAATGTTAGAGATGGTTACTGTACAATAGCAGTTCATATCATCTAAGTAAGAGATAATTGCTACTGTTAAAAGTAGATCATATTATCTAAATAAGTTAGTGACGAACTACGGTCGTGCTTGATCCCTTCGAGCAACGGAGAGGGTACGTAGGCAGCCGCTATGCGGTTCAGCACAAATCTATAAGATTGTTCATATCATCTGAAAGTACTGGTTGCTGCTTTGGCAGTTTATCACATCTATTCGGAGATGATTGCAACCTTGTCACCGGCAACTGGCCATGAGAGTTATTAGTGGTGGCAACTGGCCATGAGAGTTATTAGTGGTGGCAACTGGCCATGAGAGTTATTAGTGGTGGCAACTGGCCATGAGAGTTATTAGTGGTGGCAACTGGCCATGTTATTAATAGTGGCAACTGGCCATGTTATTAGTAGTGGCAACTGGCCATGAGAGTTATTAGTGGTGGCAACTGGCCATGAGAGTTATAGTGGCAACTGGCCATGTTATTAGTAGTGGCAACTGGCCATGAGAGTTATTAGTGGTGGCAACTGGCCATGTTATTAGTGGTGGCAACTGGCCATGGAAATCTTGGTAGTGGCAACTGGCCATGGAAATCTTAGAATTGGCAACTGGCCATATAAGTCTATTATTTTGACAACTGGTCGTCTCTCATAATTGGAGAATAAATACTAAGTGTGCTTGCTTATAATGCAGTTTGGGTGATTCAAATTCGAGTTTCTCAGAAGAAATTGAAGGTCCGGTTACTTGAGTGGTGTATCGGAGAGACAGAGTTTGCTAAGCGGGCCGAAACCCGGTTCGCTGGAAGTACAGATTTTGTTGATCCGTCACAGAAAATATCTCGGGAGTTCTCGTGTTCCCTGTTTTCTTGAAGTTATGAATCAAACCCCTTTTTTCTCGAATCCAAACGTATTACCAAGCCTGTTTACCCTTAACAGGCCAAAACCAAACTGAATCCACGGGAAAGTTGCATGAAAATCACGTCCAAATCCATAACAGAAATACCGCAGGTGAGTGTTTTTATTTTTCCCGCCAAATTCTGTTTAAACGAACAAGAAAGTGGGGTCCCCTTATCCGAACTGGGGTGAAAATAGCACTGGGTTGCCCCTTAGCAATTAGGTTGCCCCTTATCCCAAGTGGGAGTCCGAATATCAAATGTCCTCCAGGGGTTCTCCGAGTAGTTTTTCGAGCCGATTTTTCCAAAAATATTTATTTCCCAAAAATACCTACAAAAACACAAAACACCAAAATTAGTACAAAATCGAGTGCCAACAATATATAGTATTGAGATCAAATTAGACACAAAAATGTGTCTATCATTAGGCCAATTCGTGTGGGGGTGGCTAACCCACCCATTCCCATGCCAGCTGGCTGGTTAAACTAGCCGCGCCACTATGGGAAAAGAGATAAGTGATCGAGTCTCCATCTAGCGGTCGAAATTACACCGCTAGCGGTCTCATTTCGATAGCCCGGTCTAGTTTACACCGCTAGCGATTTAAACTCGAACGTCCTCGGTTGGTGCTCTACCGCCTATAAATACCACCATTCCCTTAAGTTTTCATTTACAAAAAAAAAATTCTTCCCTTCTATAGAGAGCAGACTAGTGCGATTTTTTACTTGAAAATGGGTAGTTCCAAAATAAATAGACAAAGGAAAAGAAACAGAAAAGAAAAAGGAAAATATGTTGCAGTTCATGATACCGCATGGGTTCAGGATAAACAACAAGAGTTCGTTAATGTTAGGCAACTAGTTGGATTTGGGGTAACATCTACGTATTTATGTAACCATCCCGAGCGAGTTATGTTACCTAAATTAAGAGGTGGGTGGTCTGAGCTAGCTGAAGTGTTTGGGTTACTCCCCCGAAGCTGTTCAAGAATCCTTGAGAAGTTATCATTGGCAGCGTTTATATTTCATGAAAGGCATCTGAACTTGACCTAAGAGGTGCCTCATTTATACAGTTATACTGGGCAAGGCCCAATAGATGATTTTGGGAGCATAAAAGTGGTATACGAGGCCCAAGTAGAATCCAATATTTATTGGCTAATTTGCTAGCTAAGTTACCTAGCATTTTTAGGGGCGACCCCAAAAGAATTAGGGTCGACACAAAAAGACAAAATAGGATGAAAATACTTACATGCCCCTTCATAATCGGTAGTTTAGTTATCTACGGATTGCAAAATCTCATTTTTGGGACAACTCTATATTCGGTAGTTTTATGAACTATTTTGACTACCGATTATAGGCTCAACCAAATTATAAAAATAGAGGATTTTTTCAAAATCTCATTTTGGGGCAACTCTATATTCGGTAGTTATATGAACTATCTTTGACTACGGATTATGATAAGATTTCGGTAAAGAGGCCCACCGTATAATCGGAAGTCAGGATACCTTCATTTGCTACTGATTATAGGCTCAACCAATGCAGTTGAAAAAGCTCGGTGCGGGCATAGACGTGGTATGAATACAATGCCGGTACGCTATACATGAGGTCTGGGGGTTCGGGGGGCATAATGCGAGACAACGTCTCGTAGAAAAAAAAATTCTATGAGAAAATTGAATTTCAGTCCTTTTTGGATTTTTTTCTGGTTTTCAGTCCACTGCCGGCACAGTCATTGAATTCTCGAGAATAATTGAATCGGGAGTCAAGATAACTTTATTTACTACCGATTATATTATATGATAATCAAAATTCAGAAAAAAGAGGATTTTGGAAAATCTCATTTTGGGGCTACTCTACATTCGGTAGTTATATGAACTATTTTGACTACCGATTATGGTAGAAATTCAGCAAAAAGAGCTAATGTATAATCGGAAGTCAGGATAACTTCATTTACTACCGATTATAGGCTCAACCAAAATTCAAAAAAAGAGGATTTTTGCAAAATCTCATTTTGGGGCTACTCTATATTCGATAGTTATATGAACTATGTTGACTACCGATTATGGTAGGATATTTGCAAAGAGAGCCACTGTATAATCGGAAGTCATGATAACTCTTCTTTCTTACTGATTATAGGCTCAACCAAAATTCAAAAAAAGAGGATTTTTGCAAAATCTGATTTTGGGGCTACTCTATATTCGGTAGTTATATGAACTATCTTGACTACCGATTATGGTAGGATATTTGCAAAGAGAGCCACTGTATAATCGGAAGTCACGATAACTCTTCCTTTCTTACCGATTATAGGCTCAACCAAAATTCAAAAAAAGAGGATTTTTTGCGAAATCTCATTTTGGGGATACTCTATATTCAGTAGTTATATGAACTATCTTGACTACCGATTATGGTAGGATATTTGCAAAGAGAGCCACTATATAATTGGGAAGTCATGATAACTATTTATTCTTACCGATTATAGGCTCAACCAAAATTCAAAAAAGAGGATTTTTGCAAAATCTCATTTTGGGGCTACTCTATATTCGGTAGTTATATGAACTATCTTGACTACCGATTATGGTAAGATATTTGCCAAAGGTCTACTTTAATGGGGAGTTAAGATAACTTTATTTAGAACCCACAATTGGGGGATATGAAATCTAATTGGGGGATATGAATTACTTCCCCCAACCAAAGGTGGCTGTTAAGGGGTGTTTTTTGGGGGCGAAAATACTAAAAAGCCCTTAGATTAATTAAAAACCATTATGAAAAGACTGTTATACCCTTTCAACTAAAACATAAAATCAAATAACCAAAATCATATATCCCCCAATTCCGGATTTGATGATCAAAAAAAAAAAATCTTCATCTTCTTCCTCATCATTCATGCCTCGAAGAACCAAATCGAAAGCAAAACCGAGAACCAAATTGATTGCTCAACAGACACATGAACAAAGAATCGAGAACATTGCTCAACAACTAGAAGAGGATGCATCAGCGAGCTCGGATGATCAACCACTCGCAGTCATGGCTTCTCTGAGAAGGTAAGTGATTTTTGAACTCATTTATGATTGTTTTAATCGATTTGTAGCCATGGGTTTAGGTTAGAATCGCCAACAATAGCTGAAACTGTCGAGTTACAGAGAGTACCGGCATAGGATCTAGGTTTGAATACCATGCCGGTTTAGGTACCGGCATAGCATTTGGGATGAATACCACGCCGGTTTCAATTTCTGATAGTGAATTTGCAGTACCGGCATACAAATTGGGTTGAAGACTATTCCGGTAGTCAACTAAAAACACACAGGAACAATTTTTTGTACCGGCATTGTATCTAGGTTTCGTGAATGCTTCTGTACTTAAAACCGGCATGCATTAGTTCAATTCAAAAATGCCGGTAGTACACTTAAAACATACATGAACATCACTGAAATTGTGCTCAATACCGGCACACTATTTAGGTTCCATAGGATGCCGGTACTACGATACCGGCATGCTCGATATTTAAAGTTTTATGCCGGAACATGTTACTGCATTGGTTTGTTTAAGAGTTTCCATGCTTGGTTCCTAAACTGTCATGACTTTTCTTATGTTTGTTTTGTTTGCTTATGTTATAGGTCAAAAGCCAAAGAAGCGAAGAAAAATAAAGGTCCTATTCTCACTAAGAGAAGGAGGAAGGATGGTCTTGATACTCCTCGGTCCCCGCTCCACGGGGAAAGACGCAGTCGCAAGAAGCGTTTGGGGTTTCAAACAAGAGGGTCAATTTGGGAGAGTGGTGGTGAACATAGTGCACTTCCAATCCTTGAAGGTACTGGAACAGTTGAGGATGACATCGAAAGAGATCAACAGCCCTAGTTTTTATGCATCATTCCCTAGCTTACACCAGTACATGGCATTGAAATACTCTTTAAGATTTTTATTTTACTCAGTAAAGCCACTAATTGAAAGTTTCAAAGTAATCTTTGTCTCCTCCCTACTTAGAAAGTCCCAAGTAACATTATGTTTTTGCTATGTTCGGTCAATGAATCAATGACTTGTTTATGAGTAAAGTTATCAAGAGTGGGTTATTATTTCTCAACTTTAAGACTAGTAGTTGATAATGCTTTGTACCTTTGAGTCTTATCTAGCAGATATTTTGACCAATCAAAGGGGGACGACAAACATTTTTTCTTTCTTTTAGAATTGACTATACGACTTAGTGCTGGAGAAAGAATCCATAGTGGCTATTCAGTTGAGGAAGACTTCGCTAAAATCTTAAAAGTACTAAAAAAAAACATGCTCATTATGGTGATTACATTGCTGGCCTTTTAAGGGATGGTGGATGGAGTGTGCCTAATTTTACAGAAGTGGAAACAAGATTAAACGACTTCACTAAGGGATTCGAGTACTTCTATGGTCAATCCGGTACACATACCGACATATACGGAATGCTCAAAACACTGCCGGTACCGCGTCCCTAAGATATAAATTTCTATGTCGGAACAATCGGTTTACATTATTTGGTTCCCACCGTATAGAAACTGACATGTACCGGCATGGTGGTGTTTGCTAACGTCCATGCCGGTATTCCAAATTTCCAAATACTCATAAATATGTGACAGAAAACCGGCATCCTCGACATATAAGTTTCCATGCCGGTATCATATACCGGCATCCTCGACATTTAAATTTCCATGCCGGTATCATATACCGGCATCCTCGACATTTAAGTTTCCATGCCGGTACCATAACTTTGATAAACTTATATTCTTTTCAGTTCCTGGTCTCAACTATTCTTTCGGTGTTGTCATTCCGAGATTTAGTGTGTGACTTAGTTAAGCTCATGGAATCAGTATCAGCACCAACTCTATGTAATCGCGAAACTTCAGCACGAAGCTGCTCTATCTCACCTAGAAAAACAAATTCCACCGAGTTTAGAGCTTTAGTTTACGATTTTTTGAGTAACGGGAGCTTGGATGATTGGATCAGAGGGAGAATAAGAAGAAGAAGAAGAAGAAGAAGAAGAAGAAGAAGAAGAGTTGGTAGTGATGATGACAGCGACTACAACGACGAGGAAAATGCATTTGTAAACAGTATGGACTATACGGATGAAGATCAGGAAAATGGGGTTGTAGTATTGAATGGTGTGGAGAGACTGAATGTGGCAATAGATGTTGCGAGTGCATTGGATTACTTGCACCATGATTGTGAAGTTCCTGTGGTGCATTGCGACCTTAAGCCGAGTAACATAATCTTAGACCATGACATGACAGCAAAAGTTGGAGACTTTGGGTCAGCAAGAACATTGTTGAATACTGATGGCAATGAAACTACTGCAACCTATGGGCTCAAGGGTTCCATTGGGTATATACCTCCAGGTAACGGTTTTTCATTTTTTTGTCTTAACAATCTTATATGCTCAAGAAAAAAACTACGGCAATTCTGACACATATTTTCTTCATGGGATTGCAGAGTATGGACAAGGACGGAAGCCATCGACAAGAGGGGACGTTTACAGTTTTGGTATAATGTTGTTAGAGATGTTTACAGGACGAAGTCCAACACATGAAGGATTTAATGGAGGAATAAGCTTGGTCAAGTGGGTCGAATCGGTTTACCCTAACGACATTTTACAAGTACTGGCCGTCAGCTGCAAATGTTGCACCAAACATCATCACCAATTATAATGAACGACATTACTCGTACTGGTAGTAATTTCGAGGATAAGAAAATTGAACATGGATTTTTCATTTCAACTATAGGAGTTGGGTTATCTTGTGCTGTTGATGCTCCCGAAATGCGTATTACAGTAAGAGAGGCTCTGCAAAGGCTTAAGAAGATAAGAGACAACCTTGTTAAATCAAATGTATCCTTCCCTTCATAATAATATATATGAGTCTGCAGTTCTGTATCTAATTACTCAAAGTTGAATGTTCTCAGGGGAAGTGCCGCGGTCATATAAAGAGATGTTCAGGAAAATAGATCATGCTCAACGTTTGAAGGAGGTGCAGCAAATTTCAGGAGGGTACCTAGCCATGGGTGTGACATCTTACGTTGATAAGTTCAAAATCATAAGTAGGGGTCCTAATTCATGTACCATCAGATCTACAACGGAATATGAAGTTCCGGATCATCTTGCTGATAAATTCAAGAACCTAATCAGTATTGAGGGTCTCGTTCCGATGGCTAAAGCCATTGTCGAGTATGTGAAAGAATTCGGCGATTATGGTCAATGCTTGGGGAACAATTTAGCTCATATAGCTTTGCCTGTTGAAGGCAATTGACGATGCACCACATTATGTATGACTTCTTCCGCTGTTCGTATTTGCTTTGCTATATGTTTTTTTCTTCTTTTTTTTTCTTTGTACGATGGATGACTATGTTCCTCCCCTGCGCGACTACTTTGACAGGCAAGCTCCAACATAACACCCACACTGAAACTGTCGTGTCCAGCTACTCCGCTAAAAATACACTCATATTACAATGTCCATTAAATTATATACCAAAAAAAATATTGACGAAACCCACAAGTCCGAAAAGAGTATGGCGCATACGTTGAGTAAACAGTGTCGACATGCGAAGAAACCAGGATCGCAACATGTCTTTTTGGTTTGTATTGTATGTTCCGGCATAGTAGAGATCAGTTTTAGAAATATCGGTACACATACCGGCATATACGAAATGCTCAAAACACCGCCGGTACCTCGTCCCGGCATAGAAATTTCTATGCCGGGACAATCAGTTTACATTATTTGGTTTCTGTATAGAAACTGACATGTACCGGCATGGTGGTGTTTGTTAACGTCCATGCCGGTATTCCAAATTTCCAAATACTCTTAAATATGTGACAGAAAACCGGCATGCAATCTTGGTTTGAATACCACGCCGGTATGTTCTTGAACAGTTGTGGATATTTTGTCCCGGCATACAAAGTTGTATGAATACAATGCCGGTTATAGAGGTTCCGGCGTAGTATTCATACAACGAGCATGCCGGTATTAAGCTTTTTCAGACAGAAATGGCGGTTTCAAAAAAAAAAAAATCAAATTTTCGACCTCTTCGAAGCATTACCTGTGTGTTGGGGTTGCTTGTATGCTGAACATGTTTACTTTCTTGAGTTGGTTCTTCAAAAAACATTTCATGGTCAAGAAAATAATGATTCAAAGGTGTTGGTTCATCATACAACAAGTGTGAGTTGTTATCATTAATCGAAGATTGAAGATATGATTGTTGTTGTAATTGAGCTAAAGATTCAAGAAACGCAAGTCTCTCATCACAATCATCTTCCATTTTCAAAAAAAAAAAATTCTACTCAAATTTTTTTTCCCTCTAAACTAACCCACACAAATTCAAATAAACATAAATACACAAATTATATCCCCCAAATCATTAATATTTTACTAATCAGGATTAATAACTAATTTTGATTAGGGAGGGTTAGATTAGGAATTAATAATTTAATTAGATAAGGGGTAACCCAGCTAGGATATTTGGATCCCTATTTTGTCATCTAGTCATATCCCCCAATTAGATTTCATATCCCCCAATTGTGCCATCTTTATTTACTACCGATTATAGGATAGTCAAAATTCAATAGATAAAGGATTTTATTTTGGAGATACTTTATATTCAGAAGTTATACAAACTAAATTGACTCCCGATTGTTTATTACTACCGATTATATAGTTATCTACCGATTGTAAAGGGTAGTTTGGCCATTAAAAAAAATGTCCCGGAAGTTATCTCCCGATTATGGATTAACCTTCCGATTATGACCTATTTTGTCCTTTTGTGTCGCCCCTAATTTTTTTGGGGTAGCCCTTAAAAATGCTAGGCTAAGTTAGTAGTTAACTTAGAAGTTAAAACTAATGATTCACTCATCTAGGGCATGTTGGTACTAAGCAAACCAATATCCACAATAGATTCCTGGAAATTAACAACTGCTAAACAGGTTTGGTGTTGTTAGTTCAATTTTTAGTGCTGCTTTCGGTATGCAAGCCAAAAAAAATCAATTTTATTACTACTTCTTTAAGTTTGCAACCCAAAAATAAAAATTGATTTGACTTGTGCTATTAGGTCGGTTCGTGTGGGGGTGTCTAACCCACCCATTTCCCATGCCAGCTGGATTGTCAAACTGGCTGCGCCACTATGGGAAAAGAGATAAGTGATCGAGTCTCCATCTAGCGGTCGAAATTACACCGCGGTCTCATTTCGATAGCCCGGTCTAGTTTACACTGCTAGCGATTTAAACTCGACCGTCCTCGGTTGGTGATCAACCGCCTATAAATATCACCATTCTCTTAAGTTTTCATTTACAAAAAAAGATTGTTCCCTTCTCTAATGAGCAGACCAGAGCGATTTTTTACTTAAAAATGGGTAGTTCCAAAACAAATAGACAAAGGAAAAGAAACTGAAAAGAAAAAGGAAAATATGCTGCAGTTCATGATACCTCATGGGTTCAGGATAAACAACAAGAGTTCGCTAATGTTAGGTAACTAGTTGGATCTGGGGTAACATCTACGTATTTATGTAACCATCCTGAGCGAGTTCTGTTACCTAAATTAAGAGGTGGGTGGTCTGAGCTAACAGAAGTGTTTGGGTTACTCCCCGAAACTGTTCAAGAATCCTTGAGAAGTTATCCTTGGCAGCGTTTATATTTCATGAAAGTCAAAAACCACAGGATTCAAGTTGTGCGAGTTATTTGTGAACATTGGTGGAACACTACAAATACGTCCTTTTACAAGGGTTTCGAGTGTGGTAAGTTCTATTTTTCCATTCAATAGTTTAATTTTTAGTTCAGAAACAAATTTTAAGTTCTAGAGATTAAATTTTTAGTTTCATACAAATTTTAGTTCCACATACAAACTTTAATTTTATGACCATATTGTTTTTAGGGTTCACACCATTAGATTTATATATGTTGATTGGAATAAAATGTGAGGGTGAAATAGTACAATTTAACCAATTAAAGTGGATATCAGAAGGAACATGGAAATAATTACTTCCCTTGTACCCAAATGATACTGAAGGAAAGCCAGAATCCAGACAGTTACACTCATTTGGATTAAGAGTGTCCGGGTTGAAGGCTTTTTTGAGCCGTTACAATGCCAAGGGGATAAACAGAGTTGAAGATTATCTCGAGCTTGAACGTATTTTTGTATTATGGATGTTAGGTCAAGTTTTTTCCCCCAATGGTAGCTCAGTGTCATTAATTGGTTTCTGGACTCTTTAGAAGATTTAACTAAAGCGCCAAATTATGATTGGAGTTCTGCAATTTTAGCCGAGCTATACATATGTCTCGGTGATTGCTCATGTAAGAAGACATAAAGCTTTAATGGATTTTGGATCGTATTGTAGGTAAGAACCACAATCCCTTTCTATTTATTAGATTTATTATCGAGTTGTCAAACTAGTGGTGAATGTACTAACACATCAGTTTTCGTCAATGTTATTTTTTAGTATTGGTGGTATACTTACTTTAAGGTATGTGAACCTGATCTTCACGATACACGATTAATTTTTCTAGTCGTGTACAAGTACAAAGATGATAATTGGATTGGTCAGATTAATGATGGTAAAAATGTCGTTGATTTTCGGAGGATGCAACAACTGTGCAGAACTAGTATCAACATTACGCCAATGCCGTATAAGGAATTTATGAGTTCCATGAACCAACGACATAAGCCATGCTACAGTTAAGCCTTAGGCGACTTGTGTTTTACAGTCCAATTAGTGGTCAGGGTATTTGGTACTACGGAGAAAGACATATATTTCAGCTGCAAGGAAAAAAGGTAAAAGCAATCAACCCGTTTCCAACTTCAATAATTTCACATGATGATTGGATAAAGTTGATAAATAATGGACAACCTTGGGAAGAAGCCGAAGATTTGATCCAAATTCCAGAAGATGACTATGATTACTTCAGCTGGTTTCAAAAGGTATGCAAGATAAATATTGATGTTCATCCACAAAATTTAGGTAGTGTTGACTTTCCAGCAATTGGCAATTTGCCACTTATATATTTTCCATCCCAACCCCACCACCGACGGGCGAAGCATATACGTACTCTAGCAGTCAAATGGGGTCGTCAAATATGCCTCCAATATCTTGGGAAGTCTAAACTTTATCACCAAGTGGAGATATTGTTACAGTTTCACTTACTAGTGAAGGTATGAAACATAGCTATCCATACTATGGTGTGGTGGCATCACAAGAAGAGTATCAGAACCAGTTGAACAATTTTTCGCTTTTTATCAATCAATTTCAGAATTTTCTCTTGAGACAGATGCAGACACTGAGGGAGAATATGAGTTATGAATTTCCTGAGGCTCTGTTAGGGTCAAGTTCTCAAATGCCCGGTGATAGCAATGCAAGAAGTCGTGGAACTGGAAGTTGTGGAGGTGATAGCAATGCAAGAATTCGTGGAAGTGGAAGTCATGGAGGTCGTAGAAGTCGTCATCACACTCCAACTATGGCAGAAGAGACTATGGTGGAAGATACTCAGCTACAACAAACAACAACAAACGTGGAGAAGGATTTCCAGTCTCCTATTGGTTTCATGCCCCAAGGTTCTGTGTATACTCCTGGTGGTGGCATAAATATGGATGCATTTAGGCAATCCGTAATTTATACCCCAGTAAGTTCAGCATTTCACCGATTTCAAGCACCTCCAATTCAACCATCTCCAGTACCATATCAAGGTTATGAATTACCCGATGCTACTCAACCACCTTCTCAGAGTCCAAATAATGAGTTTTCACAAGATCAACAGGCTTAGGGGAATATATATTTGGTAATCGTTAGTTTGATAGATAAATGTTTATCGTTAATATGAATCGTGGTTTGTTTAAATCGGTAATGTAATTGCACTTTTGTTTGATAAATAATAATCTTCATTTAAAGTTTTCTATTTAAGTTAAAATTGAGAACTTAAAATTGATACATTAGATTAAATTTGGGAAACACTTTTAAGATTTCATAACAACTTGCATATCGGAACTGCTTTCCGTTGTCACTGAGCCACTTTGCACGACATCTTTGATCAATATCCAGCAGGGTTTCACCACTTCTCATGTTTCGAGCCTCTTCCATTATCATACCAATATACTTGTTAACATTCTTAGAAATTATGGAGAACCGAGCACTCAACACCAATGAATCACGATTGTTGAGGTTCATTTTTTCTTCTTCAAATTTCAGTAAAACGCGTCCCTAAAATGGAATAAGCCGTAATGCGCCATTAACGATTGGATGATTAGTGAAGAGAACATAATTCATGCAGATGCATTCATCTTCTAACGTGCTAAATTTGCGCTGATGTGCAAATTTCCAACTATTTGCTCTTCTTATTTCATTTTGCACACTAGCTCGAAGTCAACTCTTTGATTTTTGACCGCATGTTGCTCTTCTATGAATTGAGCCATAAACAAGTTTTGAGCCATTGAAAAATCTAAGAAAATAGGAAGAAGGTATGTGTTAAAATGGAAAAGAAATTTGGTATTCATAGGGAGAAGATTTATGGCCGTTGGATCAGATTTTACGTAGCGGTGTAGACTAGACCGCCCAGTCTTATAAAAGCCGCTACCGGTGTTCAAAACACCGAACGGTGTAGTCTTGACCGAGCCAAGCAAATTTGCTAGTTTGCCAGCTCCATATAGTGGGTGCAAAAATGGCAAACTCTCAAGTTTGCCATGCCCATAGGAACCGGACTTAGAGTGAAATATTCTGCTATTAATCTTCAGAGATGTGAGATATAACAGCTTAGAAGTTCATACTCAGATGCACGCACTCTAGTGCAGGAGAGCATCCCGCGCTAGGTAACCTAGGTTGCTGTCACTGAAACGTTTATAGAAATTATTGACCTGCTAGATAGTTACTTTACATTTTCAACAGTCGTATACATCGAAGATTGGCTTGTTGGTGGCTGTTGTGCACGTCAAAGAGCTAGTCGGGAAGCATAGTTAGTCCCATTAGTTCATTCTTGCTCTTCTTTTAAGTTCCCAGAAAAAAGACCTGTCCAAGACTATAATCTTTGAATAGATTAAATTTGGCAGTTGGTCTTTTGGCTGCTTGAAGAGTACATATTGATAATCCACGCCTTGCTATTCTCCGTTGAATAGAGCCTATCGGTGTCCCATCTTTTTCTGTCAATTTATAATGATACTCAGTTTTGCTTGCGTTCGCCATTCAATTAAAAACGAGTTCACCAGCGACAGTAGCTCAATTAGTATAGTGCTGATTTGAATTTGGTTATAATAATCACACATCAAATTAGTCATGAAAAGAAAAAGACATACTTCGAATCTTTGATTATGACTTAGCAGTGTAGAAAAAAAAAAAAATCGTCACTCATTCAGTCACTTACCCAAGAAGTTAATGTGTTTATACAAGAAAACCCAAGTCACTGTCTACTGTAGTTAGTGTGTTGTTGTTCAAGCAAATTACTAAAAGCATGCACAGTGCCGGATGAGCTCTCTGATAACTCACCTGTCGTTAGAAATTAACATACTTGACCACCCTAAGGTCTTTCTGCTTCTAGGGCGGCCTTTGTAACCGAAAAGAAAAATAAAAGTACGAGTTAAGTATTATAATTATGATCGATTTTTTTTCTTTTCTCATTCAATGGCTTGTGCTTTGAAGAGAAGAAGAAAACGAGAATTCATAGATAAATTTTTATTTATTATAATCGGAAAATACGAATTCGTTATCTAGAAATGTATGACCAATACGAGTTGAATACTAGACTATGTCTTAGTTGAAAGTCCTAAACAATCAAATGTAGACCGATTCAAAGCCAGTTCGTAGGATCCTTTTCCCATTGAGCCGGTGTCTAATTTTGAATGAATAAATGTCCGAGTCAACTCATTTTAACTTTCCATTTTGCAACTCGGTGTGTTTGGTGTAAACCATTTTGCAACTCGGTGTGTCCGAGTCAATTCATTTTAACTTTCCATTGACGGTCAATCTTTTCTCCTTTATACGAGTATAAAGTCAACTCATTATAAAGTCCCGTCGGCATGGCGTTGCCTTTATTCTCTCACCAGTGAATTTTCCCGATTGACCAGTCAATCTTTTCTCCTTTGACTTTCTCCATGGTAGTAACTAGTAAGTACATTGCATTTGATATTGCATTTATGATTTTTCACGTTCCATAAATGCAACAGCACCGACCTCACCACCCACATGCATTGTGCTCACACCAGTCACCAAGATCAGCAAGTAGACAGCGGCAATGTGAAGTGTCATGCCCGGTTCCTCATTGGCCATCTTTCATGCTAATATCTCCACTTTTCCTGTCATACGCGGTTAATCTCAAGGAAAACCTTATTTTTTGTATTATAAATTATCCCAAATGGAATGTTTAGTTGGAGGTTTAATGATAATTTAAGGGAATATCTTTATCAAAAAAAAATAAAAAAAAATGATAATTTAAGGGAATATCTCGTTTTAGTGATCCTTATCGGTGACACAGTACTTAGAGTTCGTAATCAAATTGAATAGTGTTAAGTGTGAAGGTTCTTTAAAGAGTAAAAAACGCGTAAGATGATGATACTAGCATGTAGCTTGTAGCAGCGTATTAGTTATTGTAATAGTTGAATAAGTATGTTTTTTTCTGCTAAATATCTTCGAAATGAAGTTATTAAGTCAATCAGAATATACTCTAGTAATCTGTAATATTTGAATATGTCGGTTGTTGATAACATCTTAAAATACATGAAGTCAGTGAGTTACGGATAAAGGTAAGATAAAATCAACAGCAACGGGAAACACAAGATAATTGATTAATGCGATAATAACAGCTGTTCTTAAATTTCAATGAAGCATTAATCACTCTAAAGTAGAATCCCCACTTTCTATGGAACAAATTTTGCCACGAATGGTTCGAGTAAGTAAAACAGTGTCATATGTCTATCTCAAATTGTACTTTGTTTGTAGTTATCCACTTTATGTTCATACTAGACAAGACAAGCTCAAACACAGAATCTTCTAGAACACAAGGACAAAAGATGCATTGAGTGGAAAAGAAGTTAGCAGCAAGTATACTAGTTGCATCTTTCTCCCTACTCCATTAGTCACAGCCTTATCATCAATAAAGTTACGTACACCATTGCATCAGTACTTGGCCAGAAACTCCCCACATGTTATTATAACTTGACACAAACCCTTTAAGGAACACAGGGGCAACAAGCCACTTTAGTCATCATTGCCTAGTCAACACAAATATCTTATTCTTTGGTCGACTATAACCACCTTCTCAAGTTTGAACATCACAGCCGCAACCACTCTATAAATAAACCCTCTCCTCTTTCTTATCTCCATTCACAACACCAACAGAAATTTCACACTTTTATTCATTCTCTGCAAATATATTAGTTCCCAAGAAAAGAAAACTCGCTTTCATAATCATTTCAAACATACTATATCTTTCTAGTACTATACAAAGACATCATATATGATGATGAATGGTAAGAGAAGTAGAGCAGAAATGGAAGATAACATAGGAAACATGGCAACTTGTTTGATGTTATTATCACAAAACGGAGGAGATCAGATCAACTATCGGCCAGTCATTCAGGCACAGACGATATCGACAAGTACACGAAGCCGTGTTTATGAGTGCAAAACATGCAATAGACAGTTTCCGTCATTTCAAGCACTTGGGGGACATAGAGCGAGTCACAAGAAACCTAAACTGGCAGACCAAGTATCATCTGATGATCTAAGTAGCCAACAACAAGTGACGAAACCAAAGATTCATGAATGTTCAATTTGTGGTGTAGAGTTCGCGATTGGACAAGCTTTGGGTGGGCATATGAGAAGACATAGAGCTGCGATGCTTGAATCTTCATTGACAACAACAAAAACAAGAGTATTATCACCCTCTTCATCAGATATTACAACTGATACCACTGAAAAACAACAAGTACCTGTACCTGTATTCAAGAGGTCGAATAGTAGCAGGAGAATTTTGGGTCTGAACTTGGATCTGAATATATCTGATCCTCTGCCTACAACAACAACAAAAGATAGCAATGATTTTGAGTTCTCATCTCTTGTATCAGCAACCAAACAGATGTCCGCGACACCCGTTATTTACAGTTTTATTTGATTATTTTGTATACTATACCTCCTAGGTAGCTCTAGATTTTACATAGAATTCATCCTTGTACTATTCCCATCAAATTCTCTGTGTATAAACGGTGTAACTATTTGATTTTGGTTAAAAAGAGAATTTTTATACTTTCATCTAGGCTCTGCTTTGACTGAATTTGTCCATAATTTAAACGTTTAATCTTCTAATGCATCAATCTCTAAAGCTGGTTAAATCAATAAATGGCGAAATCCACAATCTGAGTCTGAGTGTTAGATAACCAGAATATAGTTACATTAGGGTAATAGTTATATTAAGTTGTGTTTGGTATCGACAAATTTTTGAAACGTGTTGCATTCTTTTTATTCAACGCAAATTTATGAAAAAATCAGGATCTATTAAAATATAGATGACCAAACATTTTCGGTTAATTTTCCAAGACCATTAAACTTGATCTTCCACACTTCTGACCGGTTTTTTTCACAGTAATGATACACTCAAGAAGAATCCCCTAAAGGCTCGGCGGTTTATAGGGGTGGGTTAAGTGTGGGTCCCACCCCTCTCTCTCAATTTCACTTGTCGGGATGGCTCGCGGGAACCAACCCGCTGGAGATAAATCATTTCCCTTTTTTTCATAGTTGGATACTTAAGCAAGACATATTCTATGAATTTTTTTCCTAAGAGATGTCACATGATGTTACTGAATAATCTGGTACCGAATACAACCTTAGCTTGACAAGACATCGAAATGAGTTTCTTAATACCGTGTACAACAAAATACAAAAATACAAAATACAAATATTCTATGAATTCTTAGCAGAGTAAATACCGTGTACAACAAAATACAAAAATATTGTTTCATTTAATCTCACTTAGCTTGTCAAGACATCGAAATGAGTTTCTTAATTATCAAATTAGTAGATATGATTATATAAAGGTCATAAAATATTAATGAGATTAGTATGATCTAAAATAGTCTTAATGTTAGCTTAGCAAGTGAACTGATCAGCACGTTACGCACATAGATTATCTAGAAACCTTAGACTGATACGAAGTCAACTAATACATAGCTAATCAGTGAAAAATACAATATCGCTCATGTCACATAATTTGACTTCAGATTAGCCACCTATTCTAGCTCATGGTTTCATTTACTAAAACTTTTAAATAAAGGCAACTTGGATGGAGATGCCGTACACAAAGGTTGATTCAGACCAAAGTACTGAAATAGACTGCTGCAATTTGTCAATAAACTTGTGAATGTCTTGATGACTTTTAGACTTAATGGACTGCTCTGTGATTGGTTTTCCTAAAGAAATATTGAAAAAATTAGTCTATACTTGTCTAAATCAGCCAGGGTTGCCCAATTTGGGGACTACCTTTATTTAAGATAAAAACAAATGAAGAATCTAGTTATGAAAATGCAACCAATGGGCATTAGTTGTTTACTTGTCACTTGCTTGTCGCTACAAGTTAACATTAAAAGTTGAAGCAAGTTATAGTTCCCGTGATTAGTCCAAAGAAATTTCTTATTCAAACTCTGAAAGTTACCAGTTATACAGGGATATTCACAGTACTTTCACACAAGCAGTTGTTTGCAAGTTCACGTTTTTGCGGTACTTATCATCTTATTGTGCAGCGGTCATCTTAATTAATTAATAATATCAAATTTTTATAACTTCCCTGACTGTATTTAGCCATTTCCGTTACTCCTTGTAAGACGAAAGTTTGTATATTCTTTCTTTCTTTAATAAAATCTTCTTCTTTATCCAAAATATCAAATTTTCCACAAAAAAACCAGAATACAGATACAAAGATTTAGGTCATGTGAAAATCCGACTAATATGAAGTATGAACACTTTGCTGGAGAGTATCTTAATGGACAGATTTTCAAAAATAAAGAATTAACGCATTATAGTGATAGGGGTGGGTGACACACAAGATTTATTAAATCACTCGGTCCACTCAGTCTAACTTAGATTAGTTAGTTAAGTTAGGTATCACTTGCTTTGACTTTTGACTAAAATAAACTGATTTTGTGAGACATCTGTAGCAAAAGATTGAAGTTCTTTACTTCATTTTGTTTCCAGATTATTATAACTTTCCCATTTGTAACACATTGAATGATAAATGGAGTAGCTAGTTGCGCCAGCATGGCGTCGCCATTATATACTCACACCAGTCAATCTTCAGAAATTGACCATTCAAACTTTTTGTCTCCCCATGGTAAAAGCACATTGCATTCGATTTTCATGATACATAAATGCAGCATCACCGACCTCCACATCCGTACAAGCATTATGCTCAAACCAGTCACTAAGATAAACAAGGAGCATGCAGCATTGTGAAGAGGCATCCCTGATTCCTGATTGGCTCTCTTTCATGCTAATATCTCTATTTATACGCGTTTATGTTCAAGAAAAACCTTAGTTTTTGTATTTTCTAAATTATCCCAAATGGGAAGTTTAGTTAGAGGTTTAATTAATAATTTAAGGGAATATCTAATATCTTGCAAGCATAGTGTGGTTTTGTAAGTACTTAGAGTTCGTATTCAAACTGAACAAGAACCTGGCGCACGTGCTTTGCACGTGCCCTTAAGGGTGACAATTCAGTGTAGCCTGGTGCCAACTTAAGTTAGCGGAGAAGGCTTGCTATTAATGAAAATATTTGTAGCTCCCACGTGGCGAACTACATACCGTTTATACATCAAAATGCATCAAACTGATGTTATAAAAATACATCGAAGTAATTTCCCTTTATTTCTCTCCTCATCACGTGGGGAGTTCAGATTTTAGAAGTTAATTAAAGTATACATTTAGGTTTAAATTACTATTATACCCTCGAATAATATTTTTGTGAATCCCTCGTAAAACATAAAAGCTGGGGCAAATTCGGAATTTCAATTTTTATAGCTTCAGTTATTGTGCCTGGGGAGAGTTGGCTTTATAATAGTTATAGATGATGTTCGGGATGCAAGAGGGCATGGGGACAAAAACGCGTAAAGGCTGTTTAATTGAAGAGTAAAAAACGCGTAAGGTTATGCTTGCTCATAGTAGTGTGTTGAAATAGTTCAACAGGTGTGCATCTGTTCCACCTAATTTCTTCCATGTTAAGTTAAGTCGATCAAAATACTTAATCTGCAATGTCGGCCAGTGCAATCTGTCTTAGTGGACGTTATCGATACATGATAGCATCTTTGAATAAAACTATTTACACATTTTTATAACGCACGAATTTATGCAAAATAGGTATAATTTTTTTTTTTTTTTTTGAAATATCTAAGAATCAAAATAAACATACTCCTTATGTCATTAAATGGGGTGGAGTCGGTTGCTGGCGAGCGGAAGCGAACACAAACACAAGAATAATGCAGTTATGGGTTCTGGAACAAATCTAACTAATTAATCATTAATAGTTTAATACCACAAGTTGTTTTAAAATTTTCGCTGAAACATTTATCACACTAAACCCCCATTATATGGGACAGATTTTGCCGCCACAGATTGGGTAAGAAAAAAGAATGTCTCTGTCAAAATTGAACTTTGCTTCCTTTGTTGGTATCCTCTTTTCGTTCATACTAGCTAGACCAGACAAGCTCAAACACAGAATCTTCTAGAACACAAGGAGAAAAAGTAGTTTGAGTGGAAAAGAAGTTAGCAGCAAGTATACTAGTTGCAACTCCACAAGTCACAGCCTCATCATAAAGATACGTACACCATTACATTTATTTGCATTGAGTATTTGGCCAGAAATTGCCCAAGTATCATTTTACTTTAGACATCCCTTCAAGGAACAGGGCCAACATGCCACTTAAGTAATTGCCTGGTCAACACAAATATCATTTTATTCTTCAGTCGGCTATAACCACTTTCGCAAGTTTCTACATTCAAAACCACTCTATAAATATATCTTCACCTCATTCTTTTCCCCATTCACAAAAGCAACAGAAAACAGAAATTAGTTTCATAATCCATTTGAAATTTCAGAATTGAAACTTGCTTTCTAGTACTTTACAAAGACATCATGATGATGAATAGTAAGAGATGTAGAGGAGAAATGGAAGATAACATAGCAAAAATGGCAACTTGTTTGATGTTATTATCACGCAGTGGAGGAGATCAGATCGACTATCGACCGGTCATTCAAGCACAGACGATATCGACCGGTACACGAGGCCGTGTTTATGAGTGCAAAACATGCAGTAGACAGTTTTCATCATTTCAAGCACTTGGGGGACATAGAGCAAGTCACAAGAAACCTAAATTGGTAGACCAAGTATCAGCGGATGATCTAGGTAGCCAACAACAAGTGAAGAAATCAAAGATCCATGAATGTTCGATTTGCGGTTTAGAGTTTTCGATTGGACAAGCTTTAGGAGGGCATATGAGAAAACATAGAGCTGCCCTGATTGAATCTTCATTGGCAACTACAAAAACAAAAGTATTATCGCCATCTTCATCTGATATTACAACTGACGATACCACTCTGAATCAACAAGTACCAGTATTCAAGAGATCGAATAGTAGCAGGAGAATTTTGGGTTTGAACTTGGATTTGAACTTATCTCCTTTGCCTACTACAACTAAAGATAGCAATGATTTTGAATTCTCCACTCTAGTAGCAGAATCCAATCAGATGTCCATACCACCCATGATTTATAGTTTTATTTGATTGGTTACATATAACCAATACTTAGCTATCTAGATTTACATAGAATTCATTCTTGTATTGTTCTCATCAAATTCGATGTATATAAATGGTGAATAACTAATTTATTTTGTGCTGAAAAGAGAACTTAATTATTAATTTGCTGATTACTTATAACTGTTTATATCGACTCTGTATAGCTAGTTCAGTCTGATTGTTTTTTTAATCTTTTTTCTTTTGGTAATTGTTTGAACCCTAATATTCTACACAAAAAATGGGCTAACTTAGGTCTAATATGCTCTTCATATTAGCCAAATACTCCCTCCGTTCCATTTTAGATGATGTTTAGGATTATTTTTTTGTTTCACAATACTCGAAAGTTTTCATATTTTTTCACAAAACTACCAATAACACCCTTACATTTTGTCTTGGAACTATAAGTTTATTTTTAAATGCACTAATAGCAATTAATGTTTGAAGACTTTTCTCAAGGGTATATATGGAAAATCTTCACATCTCTCTCCATTTCTTAATCTGCGTGAAAACTCCAAAAACATCATCTAAAGTGGAACGGAGAGAGTATATACAAATTGGGCCATAAAAGCACTCTATGTGCAAGCCCATGTGCAACAAACTAAATAGTTAGGCCTCACAAGCATCATACATGGAAGCCCATGTGTAAAGTCAAGTCAAGGAGGTGCAAGCCACTCAGCTCCGTCCAACCAGCATCGACCACATCACCAGAATAGGCACGGACAGCATCAAACTGGGCAATGACGTCAGCAGATGCCGATGCCGTTAGAATATTCCGTTACCGTCACTAACACCGTCAAAAGATTCCGTTAAGGTCAGCATATTTCCTTATCATTTAACGCCGTTTGCCATCAACCAATCTTGTTCATTCATTCTTAACGTCGTTAGATGGCCGTTACAGTTACCGTTTAAGATGTCAGCATGACGTCATCATCATCAGTTCATTTTCCCCATTTACGATGCAAGCAGGTGGCTGTCCGCCCGACGACCTTGTCGGCGTCATGCGCTTGTCCGGTTGGACTGATTTTTGTCCGGCAGCAACAACACTTCTTCCGTGTATCTTAATCCCGTAGCCCTGATTCAGCGAATCACGGTGTAGTTTAATTCCATAGCCCTTGGATTTATACGCCCCTCTGAGTTATACGTGGGATGTTTCACCCCAGCTGAGCCGAGCCGAGGCAACTCAGCCGAGTTGTCTCACTAGACGAGCCAAGCCATGGCTCACTGCATTTTTTCCTCCCCTTTCAGATTTGCCTTGCGGATATTTATGCCCCACTGTGGACTTATGCACACTTTTCTCTTTGGGCTTGGCATGTGAACACCTAATTGTTTGGACCAACCCTTTGCACTATTTGGCTTGATTAATTCCATAACCATAGAGGAAGTTTCTGGAAACATCTAGGAGGCATGAAAGGGCCCGTTAATGCAATTTATGCCAGGAGGCATGCAAGTGCCAGTCAAGGCAATTTATGCCAGGAGGCATGCATGGACCAATTAATGCAATTCATGCTTAGCTCGAAATGAGGGTAAGAACCTAATTTGCAACATATAAATAGATGGGTTCGCAACCCTAGAGGGTAAGCAATCTTCTCCATACAAACTCCTGTGAAAAACTCTAGCTAACTTAAGCATCGGAGGGTTTTTTGCGGGTACCCCATATTCTGTTCACGGGAGAAAAAAAAGGCAGCGGATCGATCATCACTAATTACTATCAAATTCGTGTTTGAGGTAAAAGAATATTTTACCATACAAACAGTAATCTAGAAAGTTTTAATGGCGAAGTCCATAATTTGAAATCTGAACTTAATATTACCAGAGTTTACTAATCAAGTGTAAAGGGCCGGAAATTTGGTACTAGTTAGAAATTGTGTTTGATAACTGCTAATTCTATGGAATTAATTAATTTTCAATGGAAGTAGTTTGTATTACAAGATCAACCACAAAATTAACCAACAGTTAGAAAAAGAGCTCAAGTTATTGAACGCTCTGACAACCATCATATTAAGCGGTGCTTATCGTTTAGAGAAAAACTTATTTAAAATCCAACTTGGAGCTATTAGAATTTAGACATGACATTTTACTCTTCTTTTTCTTTCCAATGTTTAGATTCTACCGTACGAGTTATTCTAATAGTTCTAAGAGAATAATATGCATCTACCTTATGGAATTATTTTTCCACTACCAAATGTAACCTTATACGAGTAGAGACCGTGTGCAACTAAATAGAGAATTCTTTAATGTAGTCTCACTTAGCTTGTCATGACATGACATCGGAATGAGTTTCTTAATCTATATCAAATTAGCACGACTTAAAGTTGTCTTAATGTTAGCTTAGCTAGTGCATTAATCAGCACGTTAGATACACGCATTATCTAGAAACCTTAGACTGCTACGACGGCAATTAATACATGCCTAGGTAGCCTATCAGTGACCAAATCATACAACATTGCTCCAGTCACATGATTTGACTTATGATCAGAATACTTACCTGTTGGAACAAGTTCATGGTTTACGTGGATACGGATGCCGTACACAAACGTTGATTCATACCCCAAGTACTGAATTAGACCGTTGCAAATTGTCAAAATAACTTGTGTGTGTCTTGACTTTTAGACTTAATGCTGCTTTGTGATTGGTGTTCCATAAGAATCTTGAACCGTTAGTCTATACTTGTCTAAATCAGCCAGGGTTACCCATTTTGGAGACTACCTTGAATATGCAACCATTAATAGTTGTCACTTGCTTGTCACTTGAAGTTACATTACAAGTTGAAGCAAGTTGTAATACCCGTGATTGGTCCAAAGAAAATCTTAAATCAAATCAATAATATAGATATATTCTTTCAGTTGTGTCGTTCTTCAACTATCCGGAAATCAATAATTAAAATAGTCATTTAATTAATTAAAAATATCCGGCAAGATTATGTTGTGGTTATCCGGGAATTTAGACTAATATGAACACTTAACTAAGGAGTATCTTAATGGAAAGCTTTCAAAGCTAAATAAATAATTAATTACAGCGATGGGGTGACGCATAACCATTTTTCCTTTTACACTGTTCAAACAAACTTATTATAAATCACTGAGTCCACTCAGTTTATAACTTAGTTAAGTTAGCTACCACTAGCTTTGACTTTTGACTAGAGAAAATATTAAAACGTCATGCTGACGAAGCAAACTACGTACTTCCAGAAGAGCTTTCAAAACACAAAGGGCTTATTCATGGATAGTTCCTTAGAGCAACTGCAGTGGGGCGATCATAAACCAAAGAGCAAAGAGTAAAAAAAACACTAAATTTTGGTTTTAGTCCGTGTTGTAACGCAGTGGAGGGAGACCAAAATTTGGTCAGGCGCAACTTTGAGTTACGCCCCAATCAGGCGCAACCAAAATCTTGCGTACCATTTTTTTTTTTCTTTTTTTTTAGTTCGGGCATAACTCAAAGTTACGCCCCATCAGGCGCAACTTTAATCTACGCCCGACCAAAACTAAACCAAAGACCAAATATGGTTTGGTTTTTGGTTATAGTCTGATATTTGATCGATAATACTCTCCGTTGCGTCTGTGTTTTCGACCAAAACTAAAATTTTGGTCCAAAAACCAGTAATGGAGAAAGTCTGAATCAAAGACCAGACTAAAACTAAAAACAGACCCAAATATAGTCTTTAGTTTGGTTTTAGTCTCTTTTTTAAAAGTTTTTTTAATTAGGGCGTAATTTATAACTCAGCCCCGATAGAAGACAAAAAAAAAATGGGGCGCAACTAAGAGTTACGCTTTGATTGGGCGTAAACTCAAAGTTACACCTCATTGAAAAAAAAAAAAAAAAGAATTAGTGGGGTTTTGGTTAAGTTGCGCCCCGCAGTCTATCTCTTTCCCAGTAGTGTTTGAACACGGACTAAACCCAAAATTTGGTTTTTTTTTGCTCTTTAGTCTTTGGTTTATGATCCCACCACTGCAGTTGCTCTTAAAGAGTATTGAATAGATACTCGTCTACGGTGTTGTGTTGAGCACGTTCGTTCTTCTACTTAGCGGAATGACTTGTCATGATAATCTTTTTTCTATTCAGCTGATTAATTAGTGGCGGTGTTGCTGATTATTTAAAGAGTAAAAAATTGTTTTAGACAATCAGATGATTCTGTTAAACTCCAATTTCCATATAAGGTATTGAAAGAGTAGAGTAGATAATTATGAAGCTTCGAAGCAAACTACCGCTTTCATACTTTCAAAAAAATAGACTATCGTAAATCTACTTCAGAACTTACCCAGAAAGTCCCCAGCTTCCTTTATGCATACCATTTGAGACTAAGGTTATTTTAGACCTTTTTCAGTCAACAGAACTTTCTTATTCCTTAGTCGGCTGTAACTACTTCTGAAGTTTGAATACATTTACAGCCGCTCTATATATATACGCCTTCTCCCGATTGTTTTCTTCATTCAAAACAGCAGCAATTAATTTCACACTTCAACTCCCCGGAAAACCCCTTTATATCTTCTTTTCTAAGAACCAAATCATAGTTTCGAAACTAAAAAAAAAATCCTTGATATAAACTTCTATAGTTAAGTAAATCACTACAAAGTCATGATGATGAGTAACAAGAGAAGTAGAGGAGAAATGGAAGACATCAGCATAGCAAACATGTCAAAGTTCTTGATGTTATTATCACGTGACCAGGGATATCATGTCGATTATCAATCCGTGGTTCAGGAAGAGAGGACATCAATGAGCACTCAGAGTCGTGTTTTCGAGTGCAAAACATGCAATAGACAGTTTCCGTCATTTCAAGCATTAGGAGGACATAGAGCGAGCCACAAGAAACCTAAATTAATGGATCCATCAACATTAGAGGATCAGCAACAAGCAGCAAAACCAAAGATTCACGAGTGTTCGATTTGTGGGTTACAGTTTGCTATAGGACAGGCCTTAGGTGGGCATATGAGAAGACATAGAGCTGCCATGCTTGAATCTTCATTCACAACAGCAGCAGGATTGTCATCCTCTTCATCTGATGTTACAACTGATGATACTACTCCAAAACAAGTACCGGTATTCAAGAGATCGAATAGCAGCAGGAGAATTCTGGGTCTGAACTTGGATTTGAATTTATCTGATCCTCTGCCAACAACAACAAAAGATAGCAATGATTTTGAGTTCTCAACTCTTGTAGCAGCAGCCAAACAGATGTCCACACCGCCCATGTTGTATAGTTTTATTTGATTATTATGTACAATACCTCCTAGGTAGATAGATGTCACATAGAATTCATTCTTGTATTGTTCTCATAAAATTCTATGTACATAAACTAAACAGATCGATGATACCTATTTTTTTATTTACATTAAAAAAAGATAGAATTTTCTTGCTTCATCAAATCATTAGCTTGCACTTCCATCCAGCTAACTTGTAAATTAGCAACTGATTATAAAGACTAGACTCTAAATTCCCACGTAATCCAGCTCAGACCGGCAACATATACTTACGATATAAGCAAACACTCATTGTTCATTAATTAATTGATATTAACAACTTAATTACGCGTTATATATGCAATTTACTCATCGATCATTAGGTATTTAGACTTGTTATTGGTTGTACCAGTACTAAAATATTGAATCACAGCAGCGCAAAGATACTACAGGTGGAGGGTCGGAGCTAGATTTTCTTTTTTTTTTTTCAAACGAGACCAATGCTAAATAGGCCGTTCAATTTTACTGGAAAATTCTCAAACGCTAAATTCATTTACGCAGTAAATCAGGAAAAATAGGGTGACCTCGCGCGGCCACTCTCCTTCCCTGACAGCAAAGACCACAAATAACTGGATCGAACTCCACATCATCTAGAAACTTTAATACCACATGAATCACGTCCCTTCCGTTCAGTTGTTCGAATCGTACACACTTGAATGAATGAGTGTCTGCATAAAAGTCTTAATTTTTTGGATTCCGTACTCACGGACTCAACTAAACATGCATGTATAGTTATCCTTAGGATTTGGAACAAAGACTTGCTAAGATTCATTACCTTAAATCAAGTACCAAAATAGACAGGTTTCTCTTTTTTTTTTTTTTTCCTCTCAGGAAATAAGACGGGTTTCTTATTGGCAAATAAATGTAATCTAACAAACTGAGTTAACTCGGTCTATTAAACTCGTCGAACCAGTCTAGCTTCGCAGTTGACTAGCTGAGTCAAATCGGTCTAACTTTAGACTTGTTATCAAGTTAGTTGGTTGGTTGGTTGGTTCAATAGAGGACCCAACTTCCAACGTCTGAGTATAATTAATGAATCAAGAAATCTCAGTTCTATTTTTATTTCATTTTCACACATTATGTACGAATTATAGTCTCAAACCGAGCCACCAACCCAAAGACTAGGCAAATGCTGCAAATTACACATGCCGTTATAGCACCAACCCCAAGAAATCTCAGTTCTATTCAATTAAAAGCTTAGCATGATGAAATACAGGCAAAACTAACAGGAAGCTTCATCCCTGATTCCGTATTTCATCCTTTAAATACACCGACTGAGTTGTTTTTATATAAGAATTGTATACTCAGACCGAGTCGTTTTTATATAAAAAGAAGGTCTGATTCCGTCTAGTTGTATGTTGACTCAGAGACTCACGCAGAGGCGTTTTTATACTCTTTGAGTTGCTCATTGCTGTACTTTTCAAAGCCACCGGCCAACATTAATTGAACTAATAATTTGAAGTCTCTAAACCACGTTCAAAACACGAACGAGATTCTATTTGATCCTTTTACTAGAAAGAAAAACACAAAATTTAAATATGACCAAAATTGTTATATAGACCGAAAAGGAGTACTTATCTATTACTATATATAAATGGAACAAAAATTTGAATTAAATAGTCCCGGGATGTTGGGTTTCATCCTCATCCATTTTCAAATATTTTTTCTTATTTTTATTTTACAATTGGATGCATCCAGTTTCATCCCATTTATTTTTTTAAGTTTAAGCGGGATGAATCCAGTTTCATCCTTGCTATTTTTTTTGTCCATTTCACCCATAAAAGTTTTTACTCGTCTACATTTGAACCGTGTTTTAAATTTTTTTCCCAAATGACCCATTTTAAAGAAAAAGCATTTAAATATCTTGAAAGGTTGTTGTTATAGCCAATTGGTTTTTATTATTACTATATATAAAGGGAACTCTCCTTGCTACAGTACGTGAACATTAAATGAAATTGTAAAATTTTAAAATCTAAATTTGCCCTTAAATTTATAGCTTTATCGAAAATATTTAAAAATAAAATGAGGCTAAAACGGTAAAAATAAAAGATAAATAGAGAGTCAAAGACTATGAATAGAGAGGATCCCATCAAGGCAATACTGATTTTGGAACTTTTACGCATAATGTGGGTACAAGGGAGGCACGTGCATAGCACGTGCGGTAATAAAAATAGATCCTAGAGACCTTTTTTCTTTTATTTTTATTCAGAAAAACCTCTTTTCTCTTTTAATATATACGGAGTATGTGATTGTCTTTGATCAGATTTTTCATCTGATGTGTGACTTTCTATAAACCAAGAAACAAAAATTATTAATACTAAACATTTTTTTTGTACAAACCCTAACCTCAAACAAAGTTGTACATCTTAGATATATTAAATAAACAAGAAATTTGAGCAAAAAAAACTATAAAGAAATGAATAACAGAAGTCACGTTAAAGTTTACTAATATACTGTATTAAACAATGAAATAAAAAAAGTTTGCAAAACTATCACAAGTTTCAACAACAAATCATATGCTATATGATGAAAGCTAGGCATAAGATGAAACGACATCAGTACTCAGTAGTACCTGTCATGATGAACTACAACTCACACGGCAGCGTCAAGAAGAAGAAGAAGAAGGTAAGGAAGGAAGGAAGGAGCAGTTCTTGAATGTAAACCACAGGTCTATAGTATTTGTGTATAATACATGTTTCTTTTTCTTCTTTTATATTTACAACCTAAGGATAACCTTTCTATTTTTGTTGTAACTGTTTCTACCATTTCGTATTAGTGTAAGACGCGATATCGTTTAATTAGTTTTGTTTTATTCCGCGAAATCTTTCCAGTCTGTTGGTGGTTTTGGTCTTCCAGTACACATGTGTATTAAGGTCATACGGTGTACCACAATATCAATACCCCGTGCAGTTTCATGGTTTTAAGGGCTCCTATGGATTTAAATTCCCTATATGAAGACAAGGGGTACCTAAACTATGTCCAAAAATACCAAAATACTCTTAACTATTAATACCTACCTCAACCTAAACCTAAAAGACGGAATCAAGCATCACATCTATTACTATATATAAAGGGAACTCCCCTTGCTACAGTACGTGAACAATAAATGGAGCTGTAAAATTTCAAAAACTAACTTTGCCCTTAAATTTATAGCTTTGGTGAAAATGTTTTAAAATAAAATGAGGCTAAAATGGTAAAAGTAAAAAACAAATAAAGAGTCAAAGACTAGGAATAGAGAGCGTCCCATTAAGGCAATACTTATTTTGGAACTTTTACGCGTAATGTGGGTACTAGGGAAGCACATGCATAGCACACTAGTGAAAATCAGCAGTTTCGCGACCGACAAAGCAAGTTATTTAACTCTTATCTATGACTTGCTTTGTCGGTCAAAGAAAGGGTCGCTGTTTGAGTGTCTTTTTCAACTATGACGTGTCTCTGTGGGTCGTTGAAAATCTTATATCAACGACCGATTTTAACAGTCAATATTTTATTACTGACTTCAATCAGTCATAAATATAAATCTTAATATTAAAAAAAAATAGATTCAGATTGGCTGTCTGGCCTGACTGAATCTGAAATCAAACACAAATAAAACTCAAATGAGAATCAATTGAAACTCAAATTAGAATTCAAATGAGAATCAAATGAAACTCAAATTAGAATTCAAATAAGAATCAAATGAAAACCAAATTCAAATCAAATAAAAATGAGAATCAAATTAAACTTGCACACAAATAATCATTCAATTTAACATTCATTGATTCATTGGTTTCAAATTACACAAAGGATTAAAATCTGTAGTTCTGATTAGTGTAATCTGTAGTTCTAGGATTCGATTACAAACGATGAACTAAAAAAAACTATTGATTAAACAGCAAAATTATAAACTCCGATGATGATGAAGAACTTAATCCTACTTCATAATGGTGTACCTGCACAGCAAAAGCCATCAGCTGATTAATGTGGGGAGGTCACAATACTCAAGAAAATGCTTATAAATCCTATGTTTAGACCAATATAAGTTAAAAATGCTCTATTCACATTTGTATTCATCTTACACTTGGGCTAAAACCAACTAACACCTCTAAGTAGGTTGATAATACTTTCTTACTGTTGGTGCATACTAACCAACATACCAGGCCATAGATAGAGACGTCATGATCAAAAATGTGAGCTGCCCTGATAATGTCAGAATGGAATTCCCATGAACTGGTGGTTGCAAGACAGTAAGAGGATAAAGAGTCATGTTTCCCATACCAGTAGTACGCATCTCTTTGCACACCGCACAAAGATAAATGATAGAACTTCTAGTGTTAACTAATTTAACGCAAGTTTTACTGAAATATGAAAAATGAAGGAAAAACAAAACAAGCATGGGTAATCTTCTTGAAACATAATGAGGGGACAATTAGACACGAAATAAGAGTTTGGTACTAAGATTATATTGAAGCTTAATACCAAACTTCTATTAATTTTATTTGGATAGAGAGAAAAAAACAGATTCAAATACATGTCGAGGAATAAGAAAAAAGTGGTAGAATCGAATGAAGCTAACCCGCAGTAAGATTATTCAGTCGGTCAACAACAGTTCCATGTCAAGAAGGATCCAGGAGAACAAAATAGATTGTTGAGTGAAATTAAATTTTTGTTAGCAGAGGGTTGAATCTAGATACAAAATGATGTAAATTTGCATCTTATCATTGTAATTAATTATGACCATACCTTCATATACATGGCCTGGTATTCTGTGCTTGTGTTCAAGAGGTATCTGTGCAAAACTTCCAAATCTAGAGATACAATTAAGGAAGAGAAAGTCATAAAGGTGCAGAACAGAACTATGATACTATAATCTAATCTAATCTAATCTAATGAGAACCAACAAGATGGGGAGAGAGAAGATGGCATATAATAACTACCAAAGCAAGGTCATATTTCATATCATGCAAAGTTTAAATTCAATAATAATCATGGGCACAAAGAACAGAGATCTGACTGAAAACCGAATATGCTTCAAGATTTTGAGCATGTGTGAATTAGTTCTCAGAATCTATTGAGAGAGCCTAATACTACATACAAATAAATTGGCAAGTACATAATATGTAAAAGATCTGGAAAGGATACTAGAACTAGTGGAAAATAGAAGATCCAGTTGGTGCAAGAGTTCCGGGCTCATCAAATTCATGCATAATTTCATCTACTTCTCCATCCTGAAGCTGCAATAAAAAAAAACACTAAACCAATTAAACAATGCCAAACGCAAAAGAAAAAACAATCCGAACTTCGATAAATACACACACTTAACCAATTCCTATCGAAACAAATGTATGTAATCAAAAATAATGTATGGATTGGGACACAAATGTGCTCAATACGGCCCTAACAATAATCACTTTGATTTCTTTCTTGGGCTTCAACTTTCTCAGCATTACACGCAAACTTTCTTTCCTGCACATGACACAAACTTAAGAAATTAAGTTATACTCTACAATCAAGATTTTGTTTAGTTTGCAAGAGATTTATCATGGAACAGTCTGGCTCATTTTGGTTTCGATACGATAAAAAGGAAACTGTATCAGATAACTAAGCTAATAGAACTCTATCATGTAGATGCACACGTATGTATACATATGAAGTATCAGCTGAAAACCAAATGTTAACTTCACTTCAGGCATCTCAAAATCATTTTAAACATTTGTCACTAGTGGAAAACAGAAGTTCCGCGACCGTCAGGACAAGTCATATATACAAGTTATACGACCAGGTTTAACCGTCTCTGTTGGGGTCTCTGATAAAGCGTGCCTGTTTTATACGACCCTTAAATGTGGGTCTCAAGCTAGCGACTGATTTTAAGGGTAACGAGGTACAGACCCTAAGCCGTGGGTCTCAGATTTAAATTATAATATTAAAAAAAAAATAGATTCAGATTTGCTGAAATGCCTGAATGGCTAAATCAGAAATACTGACTACATCAAAATAAACTCAAATTTAAGTCAAATGAAACTCAAATTCAAGTCAAGTCAAATGACACCCAAACATAAATGGAAATGAATCTTCAAATTTAAACTCAATCTGAGAATTCAACATTCATTCCTTTGTCCACTGGGTTTAAAATTACACAAAAAGGGATGAAGTTCCGAGTTCATAACAAGAAACTTAAAGGTAATAAGTTCAATATGTTCAACCTAGGATATCCAGCTCGGTGACAAATCTATGCAGGAAACAGAGGTGTACGTCTTTGGCCCTCGAGCAATAGATCAATTGATGACATCAATGGTTCATACTCAAGTATGGATCCTTATAGGTTCTTTCTTTAACTTGGGTTACTTGAACTCCTTGGAAAAGGAAAATAGACATTCACAAAATTAAAGGTGCACTGTTGTTCACAATCTGAAGGTAAATAACTCAGCCATCTTCTAATGACTCACCTAAAATATCTATTTTATGAATACAGTGCATCCCTCAAAGCTCCATAACCATTTTCCAGCTTGAATGTAGCCACTCCAGGCTTGTTGTATCGAATCAAAGCTGAAAGACATCCATAGCAAATACATAAGAGGTCAGAAGTATTTCAAGTAAGTGATGCACTTTATTCAAATTAGACTTGAAGACATGCCTACAATAGATGATAAATTAGTCACGCAGGTGTTCTAATAGACTCATCATCAACAATTACAGATCAACTTCATTGCTTACTTAAATCAACATGGAGACATTGTTTCAGAAATTTACAAACAGAAACATGGAGACAAACAAATAAACGATCCGTAGGCAATGAATATCCAGTTAGAAAATTTCTTGATTCAACAGAAATATTGATATCGAAAACATCTTCAGTTACATACACAAAACATTTTCACGTATTCAACCTAACTCACAATTTCAGATCCGACGTTTCAAAATCCAAGTCATATGCTTAATCAAAGATGAGGATGACGACTACAATAAACAGGCCAATGGAGTGAAGTACTACAAATTCCCATCAACATCTATGCCTTTTTAGAGCTACTACCAACAGAAGTTACTAATTATAGTAAAACCTTAAAATCAAATACAGCAGCACATACCTTGAAGTAAATTGCTTCATTTATGTCGTGCAACCAGTTAAAGACACGCTTTTCTGCCAGCAAATGGATCATTCGATCTATATCTTGCTTGCTCTTCCAGCCTTTTAAGGTTGGCCACTGCCAATCAATCAAAAGTAATGACTTCAATTTAAGAAAAAAAAAATCATTCTAGGACAAGGTCACCAATGTTGCAAGAACTTTATACCATTACCAACATTTCCTAAGTAATTACAGATGAATTGACAGTAGTGCCTCATGTCATGATTTTTTTCATCATTGAGTCGAGAATCGACACCATAGACATAACAGGGATACAACATTCTTAATGAGATATAACAATCTTGTAGAGAACCAATTTATGTAAAGGGAAACATCACCTATACACAGAAACAACTCCAAATAATCTAAATAATTCGATTCTGACAATCGCAAATGAACCGCTAGGTAATACCGTAACTCTGAGGTCAAATTTTGATAACCCAATCCTAATGATAACACAACATATAACCAGTTTGTAAAAACTAAAAAGGAATGTCAAACTCAACCATTCCTAAAATACAGACTAAAAGGAAACTCCAACAACAATATATTTTGACATTGTCGGTAGTTTTTGAACAACGAAAACTCATAATGATATCAAAACAGTAATGCCACCGTGTGATTATGCAAGACAGAAAGGAAAGATATCTATACTTAAATCAGCTGAAGCTTCAAAGGAATTTTTTATGGAAGATAGAATGCATTGTTTCCTTCCTAATACTAGAAAAACATTACTATCT